>JARHVA010000859.1:2590000-2830000 GCA_037957365.1 Torreya grandis
CATAATGGCTTCTAATTTTATTAGCATGATTCTAGTTGTTTTATTTCTCATCTTCTTGAATGTAATTTTGTGTTTTGATTTAACTGTCACCTATCAGTTTCATCAATTTGAAACTCCTTACTACTGTTATTAATTGATTAAAGGTTCATTGACTATCCTTGTTGGTTGCCTGAGTTATTTACATTTCATTGTGACCATTGTAAATTTTGGATTGATCGGTTGGTTTTTTTTGCATGTGTTGGGTCAGTGATTTTGAATCTCTATTTGAGTCATCAACCTTTGGACATACTTTATGACCAAATCAAGCATACATCTTATGGATGGGGTGGTTAGGGTATGGTTGGATTCATTGGACTACATGCATGTGTTTTCCCTCCTACTGATTGATGCATTTCTTTCTCTTGGATTCATTTTTTGAAGGTACTTGGTAGAAGATTCTAGAAACTGCATGTTTGGATGGTTGTACTTGAATAAGTTAAAATGGTTCTTTGTAATGTAATAATTTTCTTTAGATGCTCTTGAATTATAAAATCTTATCTATCTAGAACAAATTTCTTCTAACTATATTATGATTATGTTGATGTACCTTTACCATGTGTTATTCTAATGGTGTTCTAATATTAGTTCAAGTTAGTATTATGATTCTCATTGTGTTGAAAGTTATAAATAACTATGTTGGCTCATAGGTATTATGATTGATATTTCTTACATTGAAACATGTTTTACATTTATATATATATATATATTTCTCATGATAAATAAATTACCTACATTTTTTATAATGCCTTCTTCTATTCCATTATGCAGAAGACAATTTATGTATAGCTTGTATAGAGGCTTTTGCATAACTCTTGATAACATTACATTGTCATATAAAAGAAGTTAATAAAGTTAGTGAATGTGAATGGTGTCATGGAATGTTTTCATAAATTATATTTTAATGAATATGAAGTATGGGCAATAGGGAATAAGCATATACATCTAACTTATGAGATCTTATATGCCAATGTCAAAAGGAATTCACATGCATAACCTTTATGAGACTGTTATAAAATCTTGCTTGGTTTTTTTTATTACTTTATGGTTTTATAGGCTAGAAAGTTAGTGTTAAATAAGCACTATTATAGCAAGTAGCTCAGTCTTAATTTCTTTCTAAGGCTGGTTGGGAATAATATCTTGCAATTGTTAACTTGTTGAAGTGGCAATCAAAGAATATATATGCATCAAATTCATAGTACAATACCTTGTTGACAAAATAAGACATAAATCCTACTAGTTCTTAAATGTATCCTCCTTATGCATGATAATTTATATCTTCATGTTGGAAAGGAGGGTGATCTAATTATATGATGTAGAGGCATTGGTATACATTCCCATGAGTAATAAAGGAGTTGTAATGATAGCATAAAGATAATTCTTGTGGATGCTAGTTACACTATTTCATTTTATGTTTTAATGACAAACCTTAAAAGTTGTAGTGATAGTTATAGCTTTAGTAATAGCCTTCAAATCATGAGGATTTGCAATCAGGCTCACACTAGTTTTGGAAGAATTAACATGGAAGATTTCAATAATGAATTATTTATTCATTATCACTTATTTTAGTTCACCTAACTAAATTGATTCAATTAAGGAACAATGGAAGAGATATCTTGTAAGAATTATTGTGAGACATTTGCACATTATTGTACTCATAACCTTCATTAATAGACAACTAAGTTAATTATTAAATTTTATGAAGATGCGAGAAGACCTAGTACGAGGACCCAGATCATAGGTTGTTCCTAACCAATGGGTAGTACTATAATGATAGGTTCTTATCCTGTATCCACATAGCAATGTTCATATACATTAATATTACATTAAATTGAATGGCCAATCTATTAGTTGTTTTGAATAATTAAATGTAAGGTGTATGCCCACAAATAGAAATAAAATAATAAGCGGGTTTTTGATATTTTTTCCCACTTAGAATATGAAATTATTATTTTAGTTGTTATATTATTTTACCTAGTATTATATATGGTTAGCATGAGATAATATGAACAAGGGTAGGATGTGTGATGAACCTGAGCTAAGAATTAGGATATCTAATTCCAGTAGGTAACACTTCCCCCATGCCCATAAGTGACTTACTCTTGACTAGTGTATAGTCTCTTGCATATATAGTACTTACAGTCTTGTTATGAAGTTATTAGACTGCCTACTAAGCAAGGTTATGATGAACATAGTTATCATCATATCTCTTGGGTTAAGCACAGACTAATTACAAACTAAATAGATAGGAGCATTTGGATGCAAGGACCCCAATCAAGATTTAGAGATGCAATCTTGTGTTGGGAAATAACGGAAGCACACAATTGATTACCAAGCAACTTAACATGCAAAAATTAACCAGAATACACAAGTAACTAGAATTCAGAAATAACACAGAATATGAGAGACAATACACAATTGTATTAAAACTCTTCCAAAAGGAAATACAACAAAGAAGATTGCCACAGTTCTTCTTCCTTACACACCTCTAGGGCTCTCACACCTCTAGGGCATAAACAATAAATCTTCCCTCAAAGCTCTCTCTCTTACGGTCCCAACACACAACTCAAACACAGAGTTGGTGTTCACCTCCAACCAGTCAGTATCCACTACTGCTAGTACTCTAGTGCTCCATGCACTCCACAAGTGCTCCATGCACTCCAAGTACACAATCATACTTCAAGTAGATCTCCCCTGAACTGCAACAACCTGCAACCCAAATTATCTCACTTATGGAAGGATCTTCCTTGCCTTCCTCTTTGCTCTCTTTCTGAGTACACACTGTACTCCAAGTAGATCCTGCCTGATTCTGCTCCCTATTGTGTTGCTATCCTCCCTGATCTTGCACACCTGCAAATCAATCTGGTTCTGTACACCTACAAACCTGGATCATGCACACACATACACCTATAGATCAATGATATTACTTACCCATGTAGATCTCCAAAAGTAGCCATGCACACCTACTGACCAAGATCTTACACACTTGAAGAATCCTGCTGATTCTCCAAAACCAGCACCCACACTTGGCATTGCTATGGAACTAAGAGGAACACCCTTACTCACATCACACACAAAAGGAGCTAACTTTTCTCAACTCAAACTACAACACCTTACAATACAACCCATGAGTCTCTTAAATAGATCTCATGCCAACAATAATTAGACATCTAATTATAATAATTAGATCTGCAGCTTCCAGTCTAAATTTGGCTCTTGACATGCAAACACTTGGTTCGTTAACTAACTTCTCGTAACACTCATAGTTTGAACCACACAGGTGACCGACGTCGATCCCTATCTGTCTAGAGGTGACTGACACTTGCCAATCCCTAACTAACGTTGGTTGCTCTTCCTGTCTAATCCTGCCGATGTCAGTTGGCCTAACCGACGCCAGTGTCTGTGACACTCAGCAAACTCTCTGCAACCTCCTCCTCTATTTGCATCAGTAAAGATTTTAGCTCCACAACCTAACAATCTCCCACTTGGAGATAAATAGCTGCATTGTACCTATACCCCATCTAATCTATTTCCTGGCTTGTATCCCTCTTCAAGATCAACCTTGAAGACCACCCACCACACAACCTGTGGTGCACCTCCTATCATCTAAGTAACCTACCACATCTAAACTTACAAACCCATGTAGTGAAGTCCTGACCCTGTATATCATGTATACCTGCTGCTGGTCCCTCTCAAATACCTGAGAACCCACTTCCCCGAATTGGCTCCTAACTCTCTGACAGCTCCCACTACTTGGGAAAACTCAGGTCTATACCAGACCTCATGTGATTTCAGACACTGAACTGTCCAGCCCTTAGTGTGCTCTGGTTCTGCATCCTAAACCTCGCCAACACCTAATTCACATTAGCTCCCACTGGAGACAAAATCACCCTATGATCTTCCATGTCTCTCATGCCAAAGAATTTTGCTGCTCCAAATTCCTCATGACATGCCACTGAACTAACCTTACCCTTAGCTCAAAAAAGCCCTGTATGTCTAAACCTACACCAAGCTCATCCTCCACATACATCAATAGGATAATGTTGCGACCATCATCCACCTGGTAAGACAAACACAATAGTTCTAATGACATTGACTAAAGCCCTGCTTTGTCATCCACCTGGTACCACCTGTCAGCACTGTACCACTATCCTACAGCTACCTCAAGACCATATGACCTGGTCTTCTGTCTCACATGTCCATTCTCTCTATTCTTTAACTAAGGTATCCATTTGTCTCTGTGCTTTCTTTCAGCTGGCAATCCTACCAAATCTCCCGTTTGGTTTTGCATCATATTCCTACCATGCTCCCACTATTTCCTGGATCCTTCTTGCTCTGTAGTAAGAAACGAGTATAAAGAAGAGGAACAACAAATTTGAGGCTTACTTACCACCTTCAGTCCTCCATATGGGCATTTGAGACTCCTTGATAGCTTGTTGTCTGCCCAAAATCCGTTACAGTGACCGACCTCGATCACTACACAGTCTACATCCAACTGACGTTAGTTGCATGCGCCTGTCCTGACTACCAACTCTACCAATGTTAGTGTCTACCTACTGTTGACATCGGTCCTCTTGACCGAATTCGGTCTTACCTATTGCCGACGTCGGTCCTCCTGACCGACGTCAGTCTTACCCTGCTCGACATCACCGGCTTTGGTCTGCACATGACCGACATTGGCACCTGTCTATTTGATGCCGGTTCCTCCTGACTGATGCCGGTACCTATGTTTTCCTATGAGTGATGACTTTTTACCCATGAGATCCTTTGAATCAAAACCCATGTCTAGACTACCCTGCTCAAAAGTATCCAGCCCCATCCACTAGTCTCTGTCTGCCATCTCCTCCATAAACACCAAGGATTTCCAGTTCTTAAGCCTGTCAAACACATTTGACTTCCTCTTAAGAACATGCATCTCCTTCTTGCTCATGTGACCAAGCCTACAAAGCCACGTCTCTACAGCAGAAGAAGAATCAGTAATATAAGCAAGTAGATAAAGAGTACCTACTTTCTTACCACCAGCTAATTCAAGTGTATCCGCTGTGAGAGTTCTTGTGCATCTCTCATCACCCAACTTTCCTGAATAAATTAGCCACATCTCCAAGCCTGGGACCTGCATGACCTCCTCCAACACCCATGTGTTGGCCACCTACAATTTTAGCTTCACTTCTCCTTTGCCAATTATTTGGCAAGGCTCACCAGCTCCTCTCCTTGGGGCTGCATGGAAAGAGGCAACAGAATCTATTAACCAAGATTTAACTTTATCCAAGAAACATTCCAGAGCATCCTGTGTAACAACACCTGCAACATCTGCTTCTTCAGTTCCTTCATGTTGATCTTCCACAAACCAAAAATTTTCTTTTCCCTGATCTTTCTTTCCATAAGACCGTAAGTGACCATTCATGCTTTTCAATTCCTCCATTCTTAGCTTACTTTCTTCTACCATTGCTCTACTCCCACTCAATTAGAAACCCCTGAGAGTGACCTGTAACCAAACACAAAACCTGCTCCCTACAACCTTAGCTCTAATACCACTTGTTGGGAAATAACGAAAGCACACAATTGATTACCAAGCAACTTAACATGCAAAAATTAACCAGAATACACAAGTAACTAGAATTCAAAAATAACACAGAATATGAGAGACAATACACAATTGTATTAAAACTCTTCCAAAAGGAAATACAATAAAGAAGATTGCCACAGTTCTTCTTCCTTACACACCTCTAGGAATCTCACACCTCTAGGGCATAAACAGTAAATCTTCCCTCAAAGCTCTCTCTCTCTCTTACGGTCCCAACACATAACTCAAACACAGAGTTGGTGTTCACCTCCAACCAGTCAGTATCCACTACTGCCAGTACTCCAGTGCTCCATGCACTCCACAACTACTCCACGCACTCCAAGTACACAATCATATTTCAAGTAGATCTCCCCTGAACTGCAACAACCTACAACCCAAATGATCTCACTTATGGAAGGATCTTCCTTGCCTTCCTCTTTGCTCTCTTTCTGAGTACGCACTGTACTCCAAGTAGATCCTGCTTGATTCTGCTCCTTGTGTTGCTGTCCTCCCTGATCTTGCACACCTATAAATCAATCTGGTTCTACACACCTGCAAACCTGGATCATGCACACACATACACCTGTAGATCAATGATCTTACTTACCCATGTAGATCTCCAAAAGTAGCCATGCACACCTGCTAACCAAGATCCTACACACTTGAATAATCCTGTTGATTCTCCAAAACTAGCACCCACACTTGGCACTGCTATGGAACTAGGAGGAACACCCTTGCTCACCTCACACAGAAGGAGCTAACTTTGCTCAACTCAAACTAGAACACCTTACAATAAAACCCATGAGTCTCTTAAATAGATCTCATGCAAATAATAATTAGACATCTAATTACAATAATTAGATCCGCAGCTTCCAGTCTAAATTTGGCTCTTGACATGCAAACACTTGGTTCGTTAACTAACTACCCATAACACTCACAGTTCAAACCACACAGGAGACCGACGTCGGTCCCTGTCTGCCTGGAGGTGACTGACACTAGCCGATCCCTGACTGATGTCGGTTGCTCTTCCTGTCTAATCCTGCCGACGTCAGTTGGCCTGACTGACGCCAGTGTCTGTGACACTCAGCAAACTCTCTGCAACCTCCTCCTTTGTTTGCATCAGTGAAGCTTTTAACTCCACAACCTAACATCTTGATGGGTAACATATATTGAATGACTCTATTACATATTGTTATATTGTTCTATAAATGCTTCTTGAATGTATTAATTAATTATTTCATAATGCATAATGTATGATGATATATATCTCATCAATGTACTTATATTCCTAAACATAAGCTAAATGATGGCTAGTGGTGTAGATAACATGTGTTAATCCTCTAAAAATGATGAAACTTTGTTTCCATTCTGTAACCTACTAGTGCTTAATATTGACTAGGTGCATAAGGTTACCCCTCCAATCTTCAGTGTTAGTAAGTAGATAACTTTGTAAACCATCCAGTTCTGGTTTACACATACATACATGCAATAAATAGGATCATGTGTGGGATAGTTAGTCATGTAATGGTCCCTACATGTATCCTCTTTTCTCACTCTAATAATTAATTCCTAAAATATATTTTTGGGGTTTGTTTCAACTTGGTAGGATTTTAGCGACTCAAGTGCCTAGAGTGTAAATATATTTTTTTAAGTTATGCAGTTCATGGATTAGCAATATTACATCATGTAGAGTAATCCTAGTGACCCAAAGGGTATTCACACTCTAAACTTGTACCTTGTTATGTTAGAATGTGGGTTCTTGGGATGAGGCCTTGTGGACATGCTTGTTGTTCAATTCACTTGGATGACCATATAATATAAATTGTTAACATCATCCATGGGTTAGCAAGATTATGACATGTAGATAAATATTGGGAACCTAAAATATCATTAAACTTGATGAATTTTGCAAATATCCTTTTTTTGGGATGACTAAAATGATGACACTTGGCATGATATAACTATTTTGCTTGATTGAATGATTTCATGTTGTGTACTTGCTCTTTGGGTTATTTAAGTACTATATATTTATGGAGGAGTGGGATGGTGACACTTGTCATAATATTGATGACTTAGAGGCCCCAAATAATAAAGACTTGGTCAATCAATGAAAGCTTCAGGTGAGCAGAATAATGACACTCAACAAAATTAAATGAGCTTAGAAACATCTTAGAGATGAAAAGGAAAAAAATTGATCATGGAATAATCTACATAGGATCAAAACCAAGCATAAATGGACTAAAACATGATGTAATTAGTCTCATTAATCACTCAAAAGGCTCATTTTAAAAGTTAAATACCTTCAAAAATAATATAACAATGTTTTGATTTTGAATTTTAATAAGGAAACATAACTCTCCAAAATAGCAAGTTAACCGTAACATTTATGAATAATGTCAATGTTTAGATTTTATGGTTATCTTCTCAAAGGAAAATATATTTAGACTGTCTTAAATAATTATTTTGAGGCAAGTGGATCCATATTTGAAAATTTTCAAAATGGGGTGTGTTGGGGTACAACAAATGGTGACTCAGTGGGGAAATACTCCAGAGCATTTAAGAACATAAATCTTGGTTAATGCATTGTAATAGAATTTTAGACCTTATAAGAAAAGAATAAATAGCCCATATAATTGAAAGAGACTCTAAATTGTTCATGAAACATACTAACCCTTTTTATTTTTAGGATCTATGTGTGATTATGTGGAATTAATTTTACCCTTATTATGAGAGTTCTGACAGGAATATGGATAAAAACTATATATTTTGTTTTGATTTCATGATTTTACACACAATAGTAAGGGAATCCTAGACATTACTCTAATACCATCTGAGTGTTCATAGCTTCAACAAAGATACCTCTAATTTCAACCCTGATAGAGTTTACTTGAATCACTCTCCTTCCATCAGCGTGTATGATTTGATTAATTGATTTTTTTATAAAACTTGTATGGAAGAAGGGTTGAGAACCACCATTGTCTAGGTGTATGTATAATAAAAATTATTTTTATCAATACGTCCCTATCAACATATATCCTTTTCAATGCTATCTCTCATTCAAGTTTTAGCATGTAATAGTATAATTGATCTTTCAAAATATTTTTTTTTAATTTACATGAGTGTATCAAAGTAACTTCCAGAGACTTTGTGAACTTATTTAGTTCAGATAAAAACTTGATTTCAATCATAACACATACCTTAATTAAAGAACACCCAAGTACTCCAAGAATAAATCTTGGTGAATGTTTGTGTAGTTCTTGTGTTGTGCCCCTTTTCTTTTGGAATGTATTTTCATGGTTCCCACATAAAAAAATGATTATACTATTTTATAGTTTTAAAAAATTGATCTATAAAACAAAACAACTAATTATGAATGCAAATTTTGAAAATAGGAAATTAATCTAGGAAATCCTCAAAAGATTAACCTAGGAAAACATGAAATCTATTTTAGAAATAAGAAAACATAATCTACTCTAATCCTACATGTGAATTCATAGTTATTCAGAAGGATTTTTGGCTAGAGAAGCCATGAAATAATGTTTTCAAAACTACTCATTTACTATAAAAATGAGGTCATTACCTTGGATGTCCTTCAAATGAAAAACATTGTTACCTAGGATTTCTGAGATTTGGTACATCCCAATCCATAAAGGAGTGAACTTGTCATGTTGTCATTTATTTTCATGTGTTTTATCTCATAAAAGCACTAATTTTGAAATCTTGAAAGCCTTCATTTTGGATCTCTTATCAAACCACCTCTTGATAATGTCTTGGTGCTTACCAAAGTTCTGCAATGCTTCTATTCATGCATATTCCATCTGGACTATGTCTAATAGCCTAGACTAGTTCTTTCATCCTATCCCATGTACTCTTTCATGAACTAATATGTTGGTAGCCTAAGATTAATATGAAATACCAATTTCTTGCCATACACTAATAGGAAATGTGAAGCCTTGAGTGCTTGCTTATGCCTTGTTCTATCTTCCCATAGTGCATACTTCAACAACAGGTAACATTCTCTAAGTTTATCTTGTGCTAACTTTTTGATGGCATCCATCAAATTATTGTTAGTAGATTCAACAAATTCATTCCCTTTTGGATAATATTTTTATGAAAACTTGATTATAATATGATTTTTATAGGCCCACTCAATAAATTTGATATATTGAAAGGCTAGACCGTTATCATAGAATAAATAAATTAGAGTTATAAACCTAGTAAGTATATTCTCTTCTAGAAATTTAATCATGTCTTGGGCTCTATACTTATTTATAACCATGGCCTTTTTCCACCTTATGTAATAATTTATAGATGTCAAAATAAACTTGTGTCATATTGAAGAATTTATAATGATTACTACCACAAATTCAAGACCCCATTAAGTGAAAGGGCATCCTTCAATCATAGGTTTTAGAGGCATGGCTGCATATATTTTCCTCTTTCTTAATACTTTACATTCATGGCATGTCTTGACATGATTATGAGCATCTTTGAAAATGGTAGGCCAATAGTATCCCATCCTTAGGATATTATGAGGCATGGTGTTTCCATAAGGATGTCCACTACCTATTTTTTGATGTAAATTATCTAAGATGTTTGTAGCTTCATCTCTTGAGACACACTTTAATTATATGCCTTCATAATTATTTATACATAATATTCACATTTTATCATGTAATGGGCTGAATTTATACTGACAGCTCACTTATGATCTTTATTTAACTCAAGGGGACATATACCTATAAGTAGGTAATGAATAATGTGGGCATACCAGTTACCACTAGCCACCTATGTTTTATTGATCTAATTGATGTGAATGCATGTTTTTGTTTCATCCATGAGTTAGATGATCCTTTGGCCTTGTACTGTATTGGTATGTTTGATTTAAAAATTAAACTCCTATAATTTAGTCATATATTTACCTCTTATTCCTCTTAACTCATTTTGTTTGAGTGTGAGCTTGACAAATGGGTCTAGAACTACGGTGTATGTCTTGTTTTGAAGAATATATTACATGAATTTCTTCAATTCCTTAACCAAGGCATAAATATAATTATCTATCATTGAATATTTTAATTTTGAATCTTTTAGATCAGTACTCATGCAGGAAATTAGTACAAAAATAATCCTTAGTGAAATTAGGACTACTCAAGATTGTAGCTTGAGAAATGGTAGTTTTAATATTCAAAAATGGTTTCTTTTCTTCTATTATCCATTCTATTTTATCATCCTACTTCAACATGGCTTTTAGTGTCTTGACAATATATGTAAATACAAAAATGAATTTTCTTATGAAATTTATTTTGTCAAAGAAAGACTTCACTCCTTTGTTGTTGTTAGGAGTTATTTCTAAAATGTCTTGGATTCATTCTAGAACAATGGAAATCTCATCTTTGGTAATGACATGACCTAATAGTTTTCCTTTTATAACCCTAAATATACTCTTCTTTGGATTGAGTGACACTCCATATCTTTTGCACCTATCAAATACTCTTTGTAAGTGATCTACATGATCATCGCTACTCTTTAAAAACACTGTAAGATCATCGATATAGATGATGATGCATTTTACAATAAGCCCTTCTAGAAGGTGAAATCCTTGGCATGATGTAATTTTTTTCTTGCATTAACTAGGCCAAAAGGCATCTTTTTATATGCAAAAGTTCCCAACTTGGTGGTAAAGGCAGTCTTCATTATGTCCTCTACTCTACCAACACTTTATTGTAGCCTAAAAATCCATACAAAAAGGATATCATTTCAAACTCATTAATCATCTCAATTATTTTAACTAATGAGGATAAAGGATAGTTATCCCTATTTTATGCTCTATTCAAATTTTTGAAGTCAATGCATAGTCTGATTTCTTCATTCATTTTTTTGATAGGCACTGAATTAGCAAACCAAGTGGAATGTCTATTTGAAAATATAATCTTAGTGTCTAATAAATTTTAAAATTATGTCTAAATGAGTGGATCCAAAATTAGATTCACTAGTTTCTATCATTCCCTGAAGGGCTTGTGTTCTAGATTCAGAGGGATAATATGCATGATGACCCTAGGATCAAATATTTTTAGATATTCATATGTATAAGATATCACATCTTTATATTCTATCAATAATATTTTAATCTCTATTTCTCAAGTTCAAATAAACTCAATCCAATGTTCACATACTAAGGATGCTTGTTAGTTCCTAGGTTCTCTTTGACAAAGTCGATTCAAAGGCTCCATACTTGCTCATAAAATATATGATTTATTGATCATAATAAAACACTTAAAATTTATCTATGTTGTCTAGAATAAAAGGTCAAGGAACCACCTATACTAAAAATGTATGCATCTTAGATTCTTAGAGCGATGCTAAGTTGGTAGTTGAAGCTATTAGTTAATCTACTATTTGATTTTCTTCCCTTCGAATAACTCTGATTTTGAATGCTTGGAAGAACTCATTGAGATCCTAGGCTCTGTGTTTATACTCTTTAAAGTAGACAATTTTGCATTGATATTTTATTTTGATCTGGTTGACAACTAGTTATAAATCAACAAATATTTGTAGCTTCTTGATGTTGTGCTTTAGTACAAGCTCTAATCCCAAGATTAATCTTCATACTCAGCTCGATTATTAGTGCATAGATATTGTAACCTATACATAAATAAATATTGTTTCTAATTTGCGTTGACCAATGTTATGCAAACATCAAAACCTTACTTAGATATGACACTGTCAAAATGGGGAGTCCACAATGATGGACTTTCAAATAAAATATCATGAGGTTCATGATTTGTGGTAAATGTGTAGACACCTACATGTGAGGATGCAAAATCAACATTCTCATTATTATAATTATATTTCATAATTAGGTACTTCATTTTCATTTCTCAGTCCACTTGAATCTGATTAGCTACTCCTTTCCAAGGCAACCACATATGTGATAAATCCATTGCCATGTATCCATTCAATGTTTTTGGCCAATCACAGCTCAACAATAAGCCATAAACCTTAGGGATGTTAACTACCAAAATGTCTGTGTATTGTTATAAACATGGCTCAAAGGTAAGTTGTATGTGCACATTTTTCATCTCTTTAACGCATGGAAATGGGAAATTATCCAATTCTAAGACCACTCTTTTAGATTCATCTAGGGTAAAGCCTAGTTTATTGCATATAGATATGGGCATCACATTGGTAGAGGCACCTAATTCAACCAAAAAATTATGCATATTATATCCAAACATCCTGATAGTTATCAAAAAAGGTGGTACCTTAGGCTTGTCCTTATAAATGACCACATTGGTGTGTGCATCTTTTAATTTGTTAGTGGATAGTCTCCCAATTAAGGCCTTGAGTAATAGTTCTCTTTATTCAATAATCTGAGCTAGCTCATGAAGACTAATATTTTCCTTGATCTTATTCATAACTCAAACTATCTTTTACGCACATTTGTTTTGTAGTTATACATTTTGTTAATGATCACTTCATTTTAGAGGCGGCATATTATTGTTTGCCCTAAGATCTAGAGGATTAGTACCATTATTATTTAGGGGTGTCAAAGTAATAATAGGTTGTTTATTCCTCAAGTTGTAATTTTTCCTCTAGAACTATTGAAACACATGTATTTTATCTATTTTATCTTCAGGTTCATTCTCATATTCCACCAGAAATAGAAAATCATGTCTTAAAAACCATTATTATGCTAGAAAGACCTAGAGAAGTGGAAGTAGGTGGATATGGATGATTTGAGAAGAATTTACACCTATCTATTTCTTTCTAAAATATCTCAAAGGTAGTGTATAAATCTATACAATCCAACTCACCATGTTGGGTTGTATTATGGACTCAACACCAATTAGGAAATGTTACTTCCAAGATGTTTATTTCAAGCATCTTATTAGGTTATTATTGTTGTTTTTTATAGATCTATTGAAAGGCATATTGTAGCTTTGGTATGTAAACTTTTGATTAGTACTCCATCCCTTAGTGTTTCCCATTCACTTTTGCATGTTCAGGAACTCATTACTCGGCTTCTATACCTTTCACTAGATAACATCCAATGTTACTTTTCTAGAGTCAAAAGTAGTAATTATGTAGTAGTTATATAAACTAGTGTCAAATATTGGTTTTGATTTTGTTGGTTAGGTACTAACACATGATTATTTATAAAATTGAGGTTCTTGTTAGGTGTAGCATGGACCAAAGGCAATTATGTATACAATTGGTTCTTATTTTAAGCCACAACATTCTAATTAGAATATGGAATGGGGTTGAGATCTAGAAAGTGAGGACCAATATTGGGTGGGGGCAAAGCTTTTAACTGGGAATTCAATTACCTATTAATATTGATAGCTTCAGCATAGTCCAATGATAATGTAGTAATATTAGGTAATCTATAAAGAAAGATAGCTATTATGGAATCTAAGGCATTATTATACATTTTAAGGGATAACACAACATTGGGTTTATAGTCATTATCAACTCAACTATGCATCTTTTGGAATATTGTGTTAAAGGCTATGATTGGTTCATTAGGCTCTCTCCTCATTCTTGAAAAGTGTTGGTATATAACACTTGGGCTAGTGACTTGTTGAAATTATGCCAAAAAGGTATCTTGACACTTGGTCCATGAGGTAATTCAATCCTCTAGAATATTGAGGAATCAGTCATAAGAAACATCTTGTAAGGTAAAAGGGAAAAGTTTTCGCACCACATCTTCATGGGTTACATTTAGGATCCCTAAGATAGTCTTGTAAGCCTTTATATGTTCTTCAATAGTCCTACCTCCCAAGGGAGAAAAGGAAAGAATATAATTTTCAAGGTTTCAAGGCAAATCATGAATCTCTCCTAGCACAATGATAGTAAAACCAACTAACCAAGTGAGGGCCATCATACATGGAGAAATATAACCTTTGATTGGTGAATAAGATCAAGTCTGGGGTCCCTTTAAGATGCCTCTATTTGACCTAAATTTTCTATGGATTTGAAAAGGTGTAAATAGTAGGCCAATGTCTTAGGTGGGAATTGTTAGTCTTGTAGGTATATTTAATGCAATAAAGTGATTTTTTTTGAAAAATTAAAGGCCAACCCTCCTTCTAGTTTCAAATAAATTCATGTTGATGTAGGTTTTATGCACACCATGAAATCTTATGAGATAGCCTCTAATATTTTAGGATCGATGAATATATTCACTCCAAGGCACAAGTTGTAGGGTATTTAGTTTTGTAAATAGCTTGATGGTGGAATAGTGGTGAGTGAAGTGGTTATTTACCTTGGATGGTTCAGATATGACTTAAGTCTAAGATATACTTGAGATGAATGGGTGGATCTAACTTAAGGCAGGTAAGATAAAAAAACTCAAAAAATGAGGGAAAAGTAAGGCAAAAAAGAAATTTTGTGAATCAGAGACAAATGAATCCTTTCAAGACTAGATCCTACACTATGGGTTGGACAAGTTTTGGATAAATAATGTTTGCTTTAAATTACTATCAACACACAAAATAGAAAAACATAGTTAGGAGTCAAAACAAAAATATAGTAAACTTTAGTGCACATAATCAAAGTTTTTTCAAATGTAATATTTCAATTGCACATCTACAAAGGTAGATTATGATTATTAAACACAAAGCATTCAAATTATCTACTACACAATGTGAATAAATATATCAAACAATACTTCTACACAACCTAAATGTTGATAATACCATAATGATATAACTTATTCAATGAATCACATATTTTGAGAAGAATAAAAATTTCACATCAAGATAAACTTGTATAATAATCCATAGAATTTCTTATTCACCTTAATAGCCAAAAAATTCTTCTCTCTTTAGAATCAGGAGGATACAAGAATATATAGCTTGGGAAGGGGTTGCATCATCCTCCAACTTGCATAACAATCCACATAATTTCTTATTCACCTTAACAGCTAAAAAAATATCCTATCTTTATAATTGGGAGGATACAAGAATATATAGCTTGAGAAGGGGTTGCATCATCCTCCAAGTAAAGTCTAAATTTATATTTTCTAATTTATGAGTTAAGTGTAAGAAATCATGCATACATATATAATATAAATATAAATAATAGTACTTAACTAAAATAACTCTTAGATACAAAAATAACACAACCAAAAGTAGACTCAAGTTACAACTTAGACATGCAACTTATATCAAAGGATACTTATGGTGTTGATTTGGCACCACTTGGAGATGAAGCTTACATATTCAAAGTTTGAGTTACCACTGCTATAGTTGTAACTAGAGTAAGAACTATAGTATTAGTTACACTAACTAGGATTATAATAATAGTAAACCATGGCACTAGTGGCACTATGACTAAAAGTGATATATGATATGTTGTGGTCAAAGAACTAACTAAAGCAGTCATTGATGGAGCTGTGGTAGTAAAAGAAAGAAGTGAAACATAAGTGGGCCCATTCAGAGTTTGCACTAATTTGTACTTTGAATTATTATGAGGATGTGTACCCTGGGTAAGTGTTATTAGTGCTCTTATTATAGAAACTAGTAGATTTGCATCTTCCATTTGTAAATATAAGGCATGATTATCTTAAAACTCAATATCAATGGGCTCATAATCAAGAAGTGTATTGAAAAAATGTGGAATTTTATTCATCAATTTATTATGCAAAACCATTATAACTCTAAATTCTACATATAGAGTATATGTTCACATGACCTTCCCCCTATCAACATCTATAAATTGCATAATCTCTTCATTAGTTTTATAGAATATCCCCTCAATTTTAGCTCAGAAGTTGTTAGCTATAGCTTAGAGTAGACCTTCAATAACTATCACCTGCTTCCTCATATTATATTTCTTACTCAACTGTATATTTTTTCATTTTTATCTCTAATTAGAGAGGAGGACAATGTAATGGTGTTTAAGTCCATTTCTCACTATCTATTCTTCTTGTGTCTTCATGTGTGATAGTATGATCATATAGGATCTTTTGAGCCACTACCATGGACATGTTAACCTTGAGAATTCTAATAGGCACATCACTATCATCTTCAAATTTTATAAATATAGAGTCATGATCATAATTTTGGTGTCCATAAGAAAAATTTACCTTCCTTTCATATTTATTCAGGTGTTTTCTAACATTCCTCCTAAGATCCCCACATCTGAATGTTGCCCTCTTTAGACCATAACACATTTTGATTTTTCCAACAAAGTTGAGGTTATTTTATTTTGTGTAGTGCATGTATCTTCTACTAAAAGGGATTAGATGTAGAGCTCTTTTTATCTCACCCCTGAGTTTGATGTCTATACTATTAGCCAACTGTGCAACAATCTTTTGTTCAACTACCTTATCTAGAACACTATGTGGAAAATATAAGGACTGAACTATGGTGCCTTCAATCCTCGTTAATGTGACTTAGGGTAGTACCAATAGTCATCCATATTGCTATGAATCTCTTTATGTGGTCTAATAATTGAGGTTTATTATTCCCATAGACAACCCTATATACCATATGGTAAAATGTCTTTATGATCCTTTAAACCTACCTTCTGAACCTATAGATGTGAAGGATGTTAAATTCATCACGCACTCTATTATTAATATATTATATGGAGGGTGCCTAAGGTTATCCATATGAAGTGTGAACTATAACATTTATTACATCTACCACATAAGCCATGTATAAATAATCATCGTACAAGTTGGCTAGGTTATTAATTTGATGTATCAAATTAAAACTGATGATTTCTCTGAGGGTAATGATCTTATATGAACTCAAAATAATATCCAACAATGGGACCCATATCTTCTAAATGTAGTAAATGTTGGGAAACCATAAAATTTATTTAATAGAGCTATATCAATCCTTATCCCTGGCCTAAAAGTGACTATGAGAAGAGAGGAAATTGGGCCTTTAATTACAAAGTTACTTAGGTTGTCAACCCATTCTTGTAATTTACTAGAGATTGTATTGGAAAACAACCAAGAGTATAACATAGCTTATATGTATGTTATTTTTGGAAAATGGAGCCTATAATAATTCTCAAATAAATTGCCACTAACATAGGCCACATGGTTTTTGTTAAGCTTGAAGTTTAATATCTTCCTAGAGACTTGCCCTTTTACAAACAAATTATAGAACAAGTCAATGCAAGGCATTACCTCATGTTTTATTATCACATTATGTAAGACCACTATTTTGAAGGCCAAAATGTGACTATTATATTATTGCATGAATATGGAAGTTTGATCCCTTACTTCATATGGTTCAGTGGTATCAACTGCATCATATGGCTAAATAGTGTTTGAATTT
The DNA here is from genome assembly GCA_037957365.1 of Torreya grandis. NCBI lineage: Eukaryota > Viridiplantae > Streptophyta > Pinopsida > Cupressales > Taxaceae > Torreya > Torreya grandis. Next base: position 2,607,893 of record JARHVA010000859.1, read on the forward strand.
GTGTTGTAGATTTGTTGAATCAAATATTATGTCTATGTATTTTTTCATGATTGTACTTGAATAAGTAGAGGGAGGAGAGGTGTGAGATGATGAATCTATTAAAATTGTGTAGATCTACTTTATTTTCTTCTAAAAAACATGGAGTCTCTTATTCACTAGGGGTTAAAATTCATAGTTTGTACAAACAATAAGAGGGCAATGAAATCAAATCAAAATTTTCAAATCGAATATATCTCTTAGATTTGTTGGATATGGAAATTGAATGCCTTTAGTTACCAATTCATGAAAATTAAATGCAACAATGACTTTTAATCCATTCCCCATCTACTATTTTCTTATTTGAAAATTGATTTTACATTATTAGCTTCTATGGATTGAATTGTTATGTGTCAAAATTTACTACTTTTGGGTGCCTAGTATGAAAAATGCCTTCTTCTTGAAATTTCAAAGCTTTGATTTCATGTTTTAAAATTACTTTGTTTGGTCTTGAATACGTGGTTACATATCATTTGTCCACTGGGTGTTAAGTTTTACCCCTTTGTACTTTACTTCTTTAGTTGTGAGCTCTTAGGATGATGACACTTAGTAACATTTTAGTGACTAGGGTGCCTGAAGTGCAAAGCTATTTTTTTAAAACTATTCAATTAAATAATTATTAGCATTGCAACACGTGGATCAATCTTGGTGACCTAGAGGGTCTTTAAACTTTGACTCTATACCTCACTATACTAGACTACAGGTTCTTTGGATGATGCCACATAGATGAATCTCTTTGATCTACTTACTCGAATAACCATATAAAATAAGTTATTGATGTAATCTATGTGTTAGTGAGATTATGACATGTGGAGTGATATTGGTGACTTGAAATATCATTTAACTTGGTGAACTATGCAAATATTATTTGGTCAGGATAAGTACGATGATGAAAATTGGCATGATCTAATTATTCTACTTGCCTAGATGACTTTGTGATGTGTGCTTGATCTTTATGCTACGCATTAGTGGGATGCTAACACTTGACATAATCATAGTGACTTTAAGGCCTAGAATATTTTATAATATATTTAAGTATAAAACATTTATGGAGGAGTGGGATGGTGACACTTATCATAATCCTAACAACTCAGAGACCCTGAAGAATAAATACTTGGTTGACCATTGAAGGCCATGGGTAAGCAAGATAATGACACTCAAAAAAATTAAATGATCTCAGAGACATCTTAGAGATGAAATGGAAAAAACTTTATCATATAATTATTTTCATAGTATCAAAACCAACCATACATGGACAAAGACATGACACAATTAGTCTCATTAGTCACTCAAAAGGCTTATTTTAAAATTAAAATACCTTTAGAAATAATATAATAATGTTTCAAGTTTAACTTTCAATAAAGCAACATAAATCTCTAAAATAACAAGTTAAGTTTATTATTTATGAAATATGTCAATATTTAGATTCTAAGGTTATCTTCTCAAAGGACCATGTCTTTAGACTTTATCTTTAAAAAAAATCTAAGGCAAGTGGGTCCCTATTTGAAATTTTTCAAAATCGGGTGTGTTGGGGCACCACACTAAGGAGGCAAAGTGCAACTTTCAAGCACTAAAGAAGAAGGTGACAAAGCATCTAGTGTTAGTGCTACTTCATTTTAACAATGTATTCCAAATAGATTGTGATTTGAGTGGAACAATAATAAGCATAGTGTTGAGCCAAGAAGGAAGGACCATATCCTAATTTGAAGTGAAAAGCTTAATGATGCCAAGTGCAAGTAGTCATTATATAACCAATAATTTTATGCCATAGTACAAATGATGAAGTGGAGGCATTAATTGTTTCCAAAAGTGTTTGTACCACTGTGCATTACAATTCATCAATATCCAAGGTAAGCTAAAATAGAGGCATATGAAGTGGGTGGAATAATTGTAGAGCTACACATTCATGTTGAAGTATAAAAGTGGGAAGTCCAATAAATTTGTTGACATAAATCAAGAGAGTGTTGATAATGCAGAAGATGAGGGTTGAAATACTAGGTTTTGATGCACTCAAGGAACTATATGTCAATGATGATGAATTTTAGGATGCATGGAGAGCATGCACTGAGCCAACAAGTATGAAATAGACACCATGGTTAGACTATGTGATCCAAGATGGAATGTTTTTCTAAGGCACACAATTATGTATGCCCAAGAGGATTGATGCATAATAACCTAATCAAAAAGAAACATAGTGGATGTTTGTCTAGATGTTTTAGAGTTGATAAGACCTTAATGATATTAATAAAACATTACTATTAGCCTAGGATAAGCATGGACATGCACACATATGTGAAAATCTGAAAAAATTTCTAATTGGCAAAGGGAAGAAGCCAAAACCCTTGACAATTTTGAAGACACAATGGGATGACATAATCATATATTTTTTAATAGGGTTTCCCAAAAAATATAGAGGAAATGATTCTATTTTTGCATGTCAAGTCTCAAATCTCTTCATGATTAAAATTGTCATAGATTCTAAGGTTAGTTACCTAATTATTATGTGATTATTAGCAATTTCTTAGTCTAAATTTGTGTCCTTAAGGGAATTTTCAATTAAACAAGTCTTACTAGACTTAGATTCTACTTCCATCCTCTCGTCGTATATCAATTCAATTTTAACAAGGAATTTAAGTGTTTTAGGTGAGAAGATGTTATTAGTGGATTCTAAATCAATGGGATTAAATATTAGTTGGCCATATATCATAAATTTTAATTAAATAGAGGTTTCATGCTAATCCATTTTATGCTTAAAATGGTCACATATATTTTAGGTTGAGTCTTAACTATTGGTGGATCACCTCCATTCACAAGACATCGATTCTAATAGTAGTATTCATCACATTTCCAACACCCTATATGAGACACTTTATTCCCTTTTTTTCCAAAATAATGCCATGTATTCCCATTTTTATAAAACATTTGTTGTTAGTTTTTGTTCTATAATTTAATCTCAGTACCATGTGAGTTAGTCCCACTCTTAAATATAAGGATTTTCTTGAACCTAGTCCCACACCATTGGAACTACATCCCACTTTTATCGTGCCAAATTTTGAAGGTACTTACCCATGATTAACGTCATAGATCATAATTAATAATTAGAAAATTGATTCATTCCTATACAATCAGGGATGTTGCATTCTACTTTATGTATTATGGCATATGTAATTAGTGTTAGTGTAGGATATTATTTTCCTCATATTTATTATGGATTATTCATAACATGGAGTTTTCCTACACTTATGGAGTTATATTTCTTAATTTTATTTAGTCATAGGGAGTTACACTTGACCACCATTATTAGCTAGTGGGAGTTACTCTTTGAGCAGTTATTTCAGGTATGGGGAGTTATATTCCATTCTTAGGTCTTCGACCACTTTTCATGGAGGAGTTACATATTCACTCTCCTATTTTTACATCTTCATTTTGTGAGCTATTATAGTTGAGTGTGTTCAATGGATTGATCCTAGTTTTATATTATTCTCCTTTTTAATTTACTCATAGCTAATTTATACAATTTCTTGACTCTTTTTTGAATCGGTGCATTCGACTGATCCAATGATCTTGGTGAACACTCTGATATGGTATTAGAGCTAATTTGGTATTTGATTATCTAGTTTGCTTATTTATATTAGCTTTTTTGATCATGATATTTTATTTTTTGAAAAAAAACTAGTTTTTTCACATCCTATTACTATAAGTTCTCTTCATTGGTGTATTGTGGGAATTGTGTTTAAACAACTATGTGGAGATTCACTTTGGCCTTCATACATTGGTTTGTGTGTAAATTATGGGTTTTCACCAAGTCCTTCAAATTATTCAATACCCTTCATTGGTTTTTTAATCCTCCCTCCATTGAGGTGTTCCAGCTCTCTATGGAATTGTACCTTCTAAAGGTAGCAACTCCATGACCTAGCCAAAGTTTGAGGGGTGCCCAATGTAACCCATAATAGTATGCAGGCTTGTCACACTAGATCTAGATCATGTGGGATACTTAAATGGTAACATAAATATGGTTCACATCTTCCCATCCCTATTTTTTTTTGAAATTGGTTTTTAGTAAAAGTGCATTTAAATTTTTTGTGCAAACATTTAAAATGGGCCATAAATGGTAGAAAATGAAATTTGTAATAAATTTTGATAGTCAACCTAGATTTGAGTGTCATTTTTTCAAAAGCAATTTTTTTTGTGCTTATTTGATTGGAACCATTTATATCATAATCACACTAAAATTATAAAGTGAAAAAATTTGGCAGAGTTGATCAAAAATAATTTTAGGGGCGATGTGTGTTTTTCATTTTAATCAAACCTTATTTTCATTTATGAAATTAAAAAATTAATTTTTAATTATGGATGCTAATTTGATAATTCCTCTCACACCTTTTAATTATTATGAATGGAAATCTAAAATTCAAATCATTTTGAGGAGCAAGGGTTTACATCACATAATTATGGGTAGTGAGATTGAACCAAATACAAATGCATAAAAAGTTAATAGTTTTACCCTTGTGATGAATATTTTAGATTGTTATTTATTTTTGTGTATCTTGATCTACTATTTCTTGTTAAATCTTCAAAACATTCTAATGAATTATGGACCACATTATAAAAATCTCTTTGGGAAGCTAGATGTGATGAAATGTCATGATTTGGAGAATGATCTCACTAGTTTGAGTCCTAGAAGTTTTGATACCCTAAAATATTTCTTCACTAATTTTAAATATTTGAGATTGAAAATAAAATAATGTAGAATTGATAAGAAAGATAATCAACTAGTTCTTTCTATACTCTCTAAACTAGGTCCAAATTACTCTGTATTCGTCTTTACTTTCCATGTTACCAAAAGTGTTTTCAGAGCCACATGGAAAATTCCCTCTTTAGAGGATTTTTTTTTTGAATTAATGTAGGAGTAAGATAAGTTGATTTATATGTCCATAATAAAGTCCTAAAAAAACAAGCCCTAATTTTTGGAAATGAGAAATATAAGGATTCAAATTGTAGATTATATTTTGTGATTATGTAGTACTTCAATCTTGTACACTTGGAAAACTTAGATCTTAGCTATTCATCTTAGTTTTACACATTAATTGCTTCCACAAGTCTCACATCTACTCTAAATTGTGCCTCTTATCCTATCTCTTAGTCTAACTATCCTTATATTGATGACGTAGACATCCCATCTTGTGTAGAATGCTTAATATATACTTATCTTATACCTCTACAAGTTTTGAGATTGTGTTTGCTCTCCTTTTCCATAAACTCTAACATCAAGGATAGACAGTAGCATCGATGTTATTTTCCTAACATCTCATAAGTGTTCAGTGCCCTAAAGTCATTCAATTAAAAATAAAATGTATTATAATGGTTGGCCTAAGTGTTTTAATGTAAGTTATCTCATGATAGGATTGATATAAATAAAATATCAAACATCATTCATTCCTCACCTAGAAATCATACCAAAAAGGCATTCAAGAATCTCTCAAGTTATCAAAAGCTTTCCTATTATTCCATATTCTAATATAATTCAAAGGAAAAACCAATTTTCAAGTTTGAAGTACTAAAAGAGTAATCATAAGGTCTTATTTGCCAATTTAGAAGCTATGTCACTATTGTACTTATTTTACACACATTGCATGATACACCCACAAGCCAACATGTAAGGGAGAACTACATGAGTCTGAGACCCTCTTTTGGAGTATTGGATATGTAAGTAGCACCCTTTGACAATGAGGTAATTATAGGTCATCTTGACAGTGTGTGCCCACTAACACATTTTTCCCTAAGGTCATATTCAAGGTGGAAAACTAGGTTTTTCTATTTCACCAAGAGTGATAATATATGACCTAGATCTAAATGCACTAGAGAAAAGGTGAATCCAAACCTAGAATCATCTAGGTGGTTGCATCCTATTTTGGTTGATATTCCATACAAGACACTAGCATTATACTCATGTAATAGTGTTGACACAATCATCTAGGGTTGATGTAACTATCTGGAGAGCCAGAGGCACCAAAACTAGAATCTGATAATTGTTCTAGAACTATATTCCCACTTTATTTTAGCCTATAGTAGATCCAGATCTGTATTAATATCGAAACAATTTAATATAATCACTTTTTTTTCATTTATATATCTACCATAGTTGTGCTTTCCATTTATAGCTCATCTCAGTTTAATAAATTCAGCATTTAACACATTAATTTGCATACTAGAGATATGATATTCATATTTTTTCCCTATCATTTCCATATCCTTAACCCTATCTAATAAGTAGGACAACCCTTTTATCCAAATTAGAGTTAAACATTAGGTGAACATATCCTATGTTTATTGAACCAAAACCCTAGTTTACATATTAGGGTTTTCACCTTCTTTGAAAGTTCATTTCATATTTTTAAATTTTATTATTAGATCTAATTTCTACCTCCCTTATGTGGGAATAACTTAGTAATGATTAGTTACATATTTACTTTGTCCTTATTGGTTTCATGCTTCACATTTATCTTCAACATTACAAAGCTTATGGCATCACTAGCAGAACACAATGCATAGAAGCTCCATTATGACCATTATTTTAATCCATCGGATTATCAATGTATTGCATATGATGATCTATGGAGCATAAAAAATGGGCTCAAATCCCTTCCTTTTATTTTAACTATGACAATGAAAAAATCAATTATGCAAATGCAAATCTAAATGAGTAAGGTAGTGATAATAACATTTTTGCTTATGAGTTTGAATGTAAAATTATCCCTCTTGACTATGAAATCTCAACTATTCCTTTATTTTCCAATGATGAAGAGTTGAAAGATACAATAAACATTTAAAATAATGAAAATATTGATGAAATCAATTATGTCTCTCCTTCTCCACATAATACTAGTGTTGAGAACCCTATGTCTCATATGCACAATTCAAGTGAATCTAGTCCAATTTATTTTTTAACTCTAGTATGTGATGAGAAAAATACATGTCATGTGTGTCCCATTATGATAATTAAATAAAATAATAAGAGTAAAAATGAAAATCTTAAGGAAATAGTCACAAAACATGCAATGTTTGGGGACACACAAAATATCCCAAATTTATTTGATGTATCTTGTGTAAAATTCACACCAAGAAAAGTTAAGAAACACAAAAACTTGTTTCCCAAAGCTTTCCTAATTATATAATTTCCTAAGGCAAGTGGAAAGGATGAAAATGATAATTATGTCAATATTCATTTCTCACATAACAATGATGAACCTAAAGTAGAAATTAATATTGCATTACTTACTCCTCTTTCTATAAAATCCTACACTCCAACTTAGAGTGAAAATGACATCCTTGCATCTCTTAATGTGGTACATTGTTACGCATGGGATATACTAAGGTGGGGCTAAATAAATATGGGGGGTAGGGGGGGTGAATCAGAATATCATATATCTTTTCAATCTTTTACTTAATCAAATTCCTTTTCTTTAACCACTTAATCATACATTCAATATATGTAATAAAACTGAAATAATAGCATGCACCACAAAAGAGAGAGAGAGAGACCAAATTTTTACATGGAAACCCAATATGGGAAAAAATATGAAGAACTATCTCAAGTATGTAAATGAGTACCAACTCAAGTTTACAAAGTTCACAAAAACTAACTTGTAGGAGTACCAACCCCTTTGCTGAGTACCAACACAACAATGATTTGTGAGCACCCACCCATAAGAGCACCAACCCCTCTTATGTAGAAAACACAACTATCTCTTAATGCTTATTTCTCAACATATGATAACACCCTTACTATATACCTTTCTTTTCTCTCCTCTACTCTTCTAATCTATATAAAACAATTACAAACCAAGCTCTCGCATATTACAAACGGCTTCCCAAGCCTCCTTTTATAGCTTTTCAAATGACCTTTGGCATTCACCCTTTGAGACCTTTCAATTCACATAGAAAATGGTGTCTAACTTGCATGACCCTTTGAATTCTTTCATTTGAAAATTCACATGGTGACCCTTCATGTGGAAAATCTTCCTTTCCCTCTTTTGTCTTTATCTAGTGACTCTTTGAATTCCTCATGGTGACCCTTCATGAGAAAATGCATCCTTTCCCTCTTTTATCTTTACTTAGTGACTCTTTGACTTCCTCATGGGCCTTCTTTTATCTTTATGCAACTAAGAATATATCTGTTAATATTAACACACTTTAACCAAGATATGAACATTAAAAGCACCTTTAGACATAAAATGTTACAGGGCCTTTGTCACCAATATTGCTAGACCTTTGACATCAATGACAATATTTCCAACAATCTCCCCCTTTATCATTTATGGCAACCTCAAACTAAAACTATAACATAATGAAACCTGTACTGCACATGCCAACCTAAAATTGAGACTTTCACAAACTACAAACTAAACCAACTAAAAACATACAGTAACTCCCCCTTATTGTAGCATCCTATTTTCTAAACATGTTCTTGTAGCTATTCATGTACTTCTCCCCTTTGACTTTAGTGGAAAAGGGTATGTCTTGGAGCTAACACTTATCCCTCCTTAACTGATGTTGATCCTTAATGGTAGGAAGTAAAATAAATTACTCCCAAATTGTCTCATAGATACTTGAATGTGTTCTTTCATAGTGCCTTTGTGAAGATATTTGCTAACATATATAAATTATTGCCTGTCTCCTAAGCATCTACAATCAACACATATGAATCTCTTCTTCTAATCTCACAACCTTATACATAAAACTCTAATATGTATCCTTAATCACACAAATGACTTACACTCAACAAATTATGCTTAAGACCTTCTACATATAATACATTCTCAGTCTTGGTTCTATCATTATCCAAACTTAATTTACCTTTTTTGACTATCCTAATAGTGGTATTATCTCCAAATTTCACTATGCCACCATTGATCTTCTTTAGAGTTATGAACTTGATATTTTCTCCTATCATGTGCCTTAAACATCTGTTTTCAATGAACCATGGTTGTTCTTCATTTCTTGCATGCAAAGTTGTCTAGACTAACATAGACTTTTCAGGTTGATTCTTTTTCCATGAATCTATCTGAACTCTCTTCTTGATGAATGGAGCTTTGAAACCTCAATCCTTCTTGACTGACTTGAACATTCTTTTATAATGTCAGGTTATGTGTCTATAATTATTACACTTGTAACATACTATGGCTTCTTTGTTAAATCTTGATAGAGGAGCAAAAGAGTTATAACTTTTTCTTGACTCTACATGACTTCCCTTCTCTTTATTTCTAAAATTTTTAGCTATTTTCTTATAGTCTATTTCTTATGACCATAACCATGAAAATAAAACCTATTCTAATTTGTGTATCTTTGACTTGGTGGTCTTTTATAGCTTTGTTCCTTCCAACCTTATTTTTTTGATCTGGCCTCTACATTCTTAACTTCTTCCTTTTTTATTTCCTTTTTTGTAAGGGATTCATCATAGCTCTTTTCCTTTTTTGTGTTAACCTTGCCTTGAGGTTCTATGAAATTAGAGGCTTATCTTTTGCAAATCTAATACATGTCTTATCTAACATTCATCTTTAACTTTCTAATATCTTATTCAACATGTTAGTGTTATTCTCAAATTTTGAATTATTGGTTGCTTTATTTGTTTTCTCAATATCTTCTTTTAAAGAGGCAATTTCAAAAACATACCTTTCACATTATTTACTTATTTTTTTAATTATGTTGTTAGATCTTCTTGAGCCTTCTTGGTTTCTTTAATGTGTGTTTGTAGATCTTTAATTATTTCCTTTGACTCCTCTTCATTTTTCTCAATTTGGAGCTTCAATCTTGGATTCTTCTTCTCAAGAGCTTTTAATTCTTCTAAGGCACAAATGAATTTTCCTTCTAGATTCACCTCGACTTCATCCTCACTTCATCATGTTTTTCTTCTTGATCATCTCTTCTTTTTCTTGTGGAGGTATCTTTATGTATGATTATGAATAGAATATCTTCTTCATTTGAGTCACTAACTCCACTATCTTCGGCTGAGCTAAGATCTTTAGAATATAAACTCTTCTTATCGAATTTCTTCTTGTATTTGCCTTTGAATTTTTTCTTGTATGTAGGTTTTCCTTCTTCATTGTCACCATTATTATTATCGGGCACTTAGCTAAAAAATGTCCAATTTTACCACATTTAAAACATTTAAATGGCAACTTTCCTTGATATTTACCTGTGCCCTTTTTAGGCTTGTAAATGAATAGATCTTTGTTGTCATCTTCTTCATCACTAGAGTTGTCACTTGATTCTTGAATCTTGGCCTTGTCTTTCTTAGATGTTTTGAAATTAGATTCCCTCTTTGAGGGTTTTTCTTGTTTAGTCCACATCTCATATACTATAAGAATACCATATAGTTCATCCATCTTTAACTTGGCTAGATCCTTCATTTCCTTAATTGTAGATACCTTTGCATCATATCTCAATGGTAGATATCTCAAAACCTTTTGTACCACCATTGAATCTTCTAATTTTTCTCCAAGGTATTGAATTTGATTTACGATTTGATCAATTCATAAAAGAAAGCTTGTTATATTTTCTTCCTCTTCCATTTTTAGACTCTCAAACTGTCTCCTAAAAGCCTGTAGCTTAGCTCGCTAAACTTTTCCTTCACCCTTATAAATATTCACAAGTTTTACCCAAGTCTCATGATCAGATTTTCATTGCACAACTTTAAAAAAAATTGATTCACATAAACCACCTAAAATAGCATTTAAAGCTTTAGCATTATTTTCACTTGCCATCTTATCCATGGGAGTAGTTACAGGTGTTTGTGGCTCTTCATATTTATTTATCACTGCTTTCCAAATGTTGAATATGAGGGCCATCAATTAAGTCCTCATCCTTATGATCCAAAAGTCATAATTTGTTCTATAAAATAAAGGTACCCTATTTTTACAAAAGCCTTCATGTGCTCTGGCCATCATTCTTTCCTTGTTCTACCTTCAAGTTGTTAAACTCTTTCTGAAGGAACCTGCTCTAATACCAATTATTAAGCATGAGATATACTGAGAGGGGGATGAATCAATATATCATATATATTTTAAATATTTTACTTAATCAAATTCATTTTCTTTAAACACCTAATCATACATTCAATATATGCAATAAAATTAAAATAATAACATGTACCACACACGAGAGAGAGAGACCAGATTTTTACATGGAAACTTAATGTGGGAAAAACCATGGAGAACTATCTCAAGTATGTAAATGAGCACCAAATCAAGTTTACAAATTTCACAAGCACCAACTTGTAGGAGCACCAACCCCTTTTTTGAGCACCAACATAGCAATGATTTGTGATAACCCACCCACAAGAGCACCAACCCCTCTTGTGTAGAAAACACAACTATCTCTTAATGTTGCTTTCTCAAAAAATGATAGCACCCTACTATATCTCTTTCTTTTCTGTTCTCTTCTCTTATAAGCTATATAAAATAATTACAAACCATTCTCTTGCATATTACAAATGACTTCCCAAGCCTCCTTTTATATCTTTCCAAACGACCTTTGGTATTCACCCTTTGAGACCTTTCAATTCACATAGAAAATGGTGCCAAACTTACATGACCCTTTGAATTCTTTCATTTGAAAAGTCACATGGTGACCCTTCATGGGAAAAAACTTCATTTCCCTCTTTTGTCTTTATTTGGTGACTCTTAGAATTCCTCAAGGTGACCCATTATGGGAAAATGTGCCCTTTCCCTCTTTTGTCTTTACTTGGTGACTCTTTGACTTCCTCATGGGCCCTCTTTTGTCTTTATGCAACTAAAAATATATCCATTAATATTTAATTAATATTAACACACTTTAGCCAAGATATGAACATTAAAAACACGTTTAGAATAAAATGTTATGGGGCCTTTGTCACCAATACTGCTAGACCTTTGACATCAATGACAATATTTCTAATATACATAACATAGCAAATGTTTATTTCCTTTCCACCTTTGCATTTTATTCTCAAAAGGAGAGTGTGCCTCAAAGTTAAATTACACCTCCTATTCCTATAATATGGCATGAAGTTCCAAGCAATGTATCACCTTGCAATGATAATAATATTAAACTTTGTGCTCTTCCATAAGACATACCTACATCTTAACACATGGGTGTTCATTTACTAAATATTGATAAATCATGTGATGAGCCTATTTCTAAGAATGATGAAGAGTCCATCATCCCTATGTTTTACATGAATGGTAATCTACAACCACTAGCAAAATCCTTTTCTTCTTATGATGAGATGTTATCTATTATGACTACCATTAGATATTTATAATAGCAGGTCAATAATTTTAAATTACAAGTTTCTTTTCATGAAGTTATTTTTGAAAAGAAACACATTATTATAGAATCCTCTTGTTAGGGATGTGTTTGAGCATGATTATCCTTCAAACTTTGTTATGACTAAATTATCCTCCTTCGATGGTCAAGGAGACCCTACTATTCATTTACAATAATATACACACTATGTTGAACATTAGGCCCAAAAAGGAAACTTCCTCTTGAGCCTATACAATATTATATCATTCAATTTAAGGATGTTTTATATCCCTTATATTACACACCCTCATATTTAGAGATCCAATTTATATTTAGTAAAGGTATTATTTATCCACTAGTAAAATGATCATTACATAAGCCATTTGCTTCATTTGAGATTTTATATTGGGATGTGCATAAATATGCATGCATGCTAAATAGTACACAAATTAACCTGCCTATTCTCCATTTAAGCCAAAACATGATAAAAATGTTATCCCCAAAGTACATAAACAAGTTTAAAAAAATATTGGACCACTTGAAAAGCCTTTTAAAAAACCAACCCCATATGTAATGAAGCAAATAATAAAGGTATTGATTAAATTCAAGGAACATGTTTATAGAGTACCTCCCATAGTTAGACTAAATAACACCACAAAATGGTAGCCTCTTCAGTTTGATTGGTACTGAGATAGACCACATGACATATTAAAAAATTTATTGTACAAACACATGATTAGACTCCATCCTAATTCACATTACCCACCTCATATATTTGAGAAGGCAAAAAGACAACACTTTTGTACTTATCATGGTATTAATGGTCATCTAGATAATGAGTGTTGTGCTCTTGAGAAAAAGATTATACATTTAGTTGATCATAGAATCATTGCATATTGAAAAGTAATATATAGACATGTTTCACATGATTCTCCTAGGAGCTCACCTAAGGAAGATGATATATCCCATGTTGATCCCTGTAAGGCACACATGGTACACTGGGCTTCACATAAGATGACATATAATAGAATTCTTTCTCCTAATGTACTCTTTTCAAGTACTAATCTCTCCCACACTGATCCTACCAAGGAACCATTGGTTGATCGGGTCCTTCATATAGAGATACAGGGATAATATAAACTTACACAACAAATATGGGTACCTAAATTAATACATATAGATTTACAAGATACTCCTACAGATACTTAAGAGATGATTATATAAACATAATTAACAATACCATTTACATATGATCATTATAGTCAGGCTTTCTTATATCCATCTATATTTCATTACATTTGGTGATTTATTTAATGCTCAATATAATAAACACATGTACCTATTATGGATATTAAAAATAAACCATAGAATACTCAATGATGGGTCCAAAAAACCCCTACTCTTATTACTCTTATTTTTCTTCACAATCACAAAGTCCTATTCTACATTCGTAGAGCACCATTAATACCACAAAGATATATATTACACCTATACATGTTCCTCGATAATGTAAATGGGATATTACCCCAGATTAAAAATGGGGAGATATCTATGACCATCCATTGGATGGCATCATAGGATGACCTTTTCTCTTCAAACCTATTCTAAAAAATACATGAAAAATCAAAACATTCAAAAATACAAAAATATTTTTGACACCTACATGTTCGATTGGCTCCTTGGCATCTATGTGTTAGTTCTATGTTGAGGGATAACATATGATTTACTCCTACATACACAAATATGTGATACACTCCTATTTCATATGTTGGCCTTTCATTATATTCATGTCATATGGAAATTAGGGGCATCCACTTCTTTGATCTTGATACACATAGGCTATATGATTCCATAATCATTCCACATTATCATGTTTGATCTTGCATATATACTTACACATGTATATTATCCATGATTATATCTTACACATGGTACTTGATATGCTATGTACTCAATATTTTTTGATAACACATTTGATCCATGGGCCACTATGACATGTTTATGTCAATTTCTTATACTTTACCTTATATACTTCCTTGAGTGTTTTACTTTTCTATTATCTTACTTGTTTGAGCATTTGAATATGCTTCATTGTATGTGGCCCCTATGCCTATGTTTACCTTCTTAGACATTTAAATATGTCATTGATTGTTGTATAGATGTTTGAATATGTCAGTAATTTCTTTATGGACATTTGACTAAGTCGCATCTATTTGATTTTATGACATTTGAACATGCCCCTTATTTTTGGTCTCCTTGGACCATTGCTTATTGACTTGCTTTTGAGTGAACTTATGTGTGTTCTTGTTTGCTTATTGATATTGTATTATTACCATCTATATATTTTCATGATATTTATCATGAATTTTAGATCTAAATGTGATCACATTGGTTATATGTGCTTCAATGATACATTTACCTAGACATGTTTACTTATATATGCTACATGGTTACATTCGCATATTTTATAATTTGATTACCCTTTTGAGGTGAGGTAACTTCCAAGTACTATTTTTCCCTCATCTCAAAGGGGGAAATATTAGTGGGAGCATTATTGGGAAGTATGTTCTCTACACTTTTCACTATTATTAGATTCAGTGGGGACATGTCATATGGACATGGCTTCCACATATTCACAGTTTTCAGATTCAGTGGGGGAATCTTTTAGAAGCATGTTCTACACATTTATGCAGTATTTGGTACTTATACAAGTTTGTAGATTTAGTCGATTCATGTCATATAGACATGGATTCCACACATTCACAACTTTTAGATTCAATGAGGGCATGATTTGGAAGCATATTCTCCATATTCATTCAATTTTTGGTACTTATACTAGTTTATATATTTATTGGGGGCATGTCATATGGTCATGGCTTATGCACATTCAGAGTTGTCAGATTCAATGGGGGCATGGTTTGGAAGTATGTTCTCCATATTCATTAAGTATGGTAATTATACCAGTTTGTAGATTCAATAGGGGCATGCTTTTAAAGCATGTTCTCCACACCTACTCAATATCCAACATCACTAGTTTATAGTGGGGGCATGTTTTGGAAACATGTCCTTCACATTGGTAATTATATCGGTTTTAAATTTAATTACATATAATGGGGGGAATGCTTTGGAAGCATGTCCTCCACACTTACATAGTTATCTGAATTGGTCAAAGCACATAGTTATATGATTCAAATTCAAATTTGTAGTAGAATTCTATATATGGTACCATTATTATACATATTTTCAACATGAGACATATCTAAGGTACATATGTTATGTAGGATGTGCCTAGTATTTAAAAATCCAAATCAATCTTAGAATCTAAAACCATTGCATGTAATGATACATGTGGACTTTTATGATTTCTTTTAATACTCTACCCTGACTCGATAGTGACTTCTTATTGGCACAGTGTGATTGTGACTCCAATGTGATGTTTTGTGTCTTTACATAGGCTATTTGGTTTGTATTATTGATTAATGTATGTTTTTTAGCCTTAATGATTACTCGACATGATAGTTGAGTGAAAGGTAACTTTATTCATTCTTAGTTAATGTAAAATTAACTTTCCACTGTTATGGTGAAATCACTCTAGAAGACATAATAATTTGTTAAGGAAGAAGGCATGATCATTGTAGCATTTCAAATATAGAGATAATTTTGCTTTTTGGTGGGTTAAAATTTAGAGATTGATTGCCTATGCTATATCCAAAATAGAATCAAAATTATTTTATATACTCCAAAAAATAGAAGGTACCTCTTGTTTTGCTTATTGATATACTATTACCTATTGTTGATGTCAAGCTTGATTGTATTTTCAAGTATTTACTTGTTGTTAGGAAGTATTATATTAACCCCTTACAAGTATGTATCATATTTTGAAATTAGTTTAAATACACTATTGTATGAGGAACATCTGATTGTGGTCTTGGAATAAAGTTTTTGATCACCTATGTAGCAATTATCTCATTATATGATTTAATTTTGTGTCAATAAATCATATCCTTGACCTTATATTTCATTAAAATACTCCTTTGTTCTAAATGTTTAAAACTTAGTAGAGCATTTGAATGACATGAGATCCTAGCTAAGAATTATACTTAAGATACTTGGTTTTTATATCTTAGTGTGAGGTAACATGGTAATGATCTCACATATTAAACCATTAGCTATAGAACTTCTTAAACTATTCTTTGATCTCTTTGTGGACTCAGACAATTACTGTAAATCAAATTGTAAATTATAGAAATTTTTACTCAAGGATGTTTTTTACAATTATGAGATTAATCTATCTATATCGAGACAACTTTGAAATATTAAGAAATAGAGTGGATAAATGTTAATGATGGGATAATTTGATACCACTTCAATAAGCTAAATAATGAAACTATTTTCCATATTCCTTATTACCATACTATTTATTATGAACATTTTTTAACTCATTGCTTTTTGTTATTATAAGAAGATCTAATTGTTATTAGAATAAGATCTAAGATCCTCAATTATGATGGATGGTTTTCTCCATTAAATGAAGGATTTACTTTCTTGTGGGTTATGTAAGATTATAGGTGATCAGAGAGAGGGTAGTGGGTGGTAGGAGTGTAGTTGAAATGTCACTTTGATATTTATTTTTAGTAGAGGGAGATGAATTGGAAATCCAAGTGGAGTGGTACAACCAATTAGTGAACCATTTATGATGGATTTATTATTTATAAATTATTTTGTCCATGATTATTTCCTTCATGAAATTTTTGAGGCATCACTATGGGAGTGAGTGGGAGGTTACTAGGTGGTAAGGAAAAAAGGATAAAACCTGATTTGCATTATGCCAAATAATTATGCCATTCTAAGATGCACAAAGTGGAGGAGTAGCTAGAGGAAGAACCAAAAGGGAGGCAAATAAAGGAGAGGGAAGATGTATGGAGTAACTAGGCAAATGATGTGATTTTTTGTTTTCCAATTTGGTATTTAAGTTCTGAACAAATCTAGTATAATTATTGTTTCCCCGAATAGCTAGTTTAGGACTGATAGATTTGGTTAAGTTTTTATCACCTTAAGTATCCTATTACATGGTTAAATTTCACGTAAATCTCTGAACCAAGTTATAATGGATAAATCATCTAGTTTGGTACCAATCTAGTAGATTTGCACCACTTTTAGAATTTAAACTTGTTTATAGATGGAAGGATGTGAAGAGAAGAAGTCAAAGAGGGATACCCTATCTTGTTTTCAATCTCTAACCTCTTGTCTGACTGAGGTAATTGGAATTATGAATTTAATGGTAATTTTTTAAGATGGCATTCACCTATGCTCAAGTTTGTAATCCCTTGAAAAACTGTCAAATATTCAACTTGGTCATGATTTCTCTCTATTTAATACAATCAGTTTAGTTTATAATGTGCAATAATCTAGATATGGTTATTCAATCTATATCTAGTTCAATGATGTTAATGGCACTCCTTACAATAGGTTCCAAATGGAAAGCTTAAACAAGGAAAAGGGTTATTCATAGATATTGAAAATTGAGTTATGTTAAATGGTGTAGTTGTGTCAGTCTTGACTAAATAATTTCTCAATGTGTATAGATGTATGTAGTTAGGTAAACTATTTGGCAAAATGCCTCATTGCTAATACACCATATAGAATGATACGGTTGTCATATACCTCTGCATAAAAATAAAATAAGCACTTGAAGTGCAATATGTGTCATCTAGCATCACCTATAGCTGATTACTTTACTAGAATTAAAGTCACTTTCATTATTGAAATATAAATTATTGAGTCTATGTTCTTTAAGGATATCACTCAAACTATCCATTGTAATCCTACATATAAGGGATCCCTAGTCAAAATGATGTGAGGACCAACATCTTATTATACATCTACAATCTTATGTTAACAAAAAAATCTAATTTTTAGGAATCTTTAATGCTTGGAGGATATGACCTATGCAATTAAGTCATTGGTATTGTTAGTGTAGTTTCCTTAATTATATGGTTATCCTCTAAAACTATTCTACCAATATTTGTAATATGTTGGTAGAAGGTGATGATCCAGTTGGGGTTTGATACTTGAGTGTCATTAATTGTACTTTCACATTACATTGCATGGTGGTTTACATTTTTTAAGAATGTTCCTAGGTTGTACTTTTGACCTGATGTAATGTATGTAATAGGTGGTTGTCATAATTTTCTTCTCATGTCCTATGCATATCTTATAATAAACATGGTGATATTTATTCTTTACTTATCTTGTCTATGTTTAGGAAGTCACATACTAAATTTATAGCTAGCAAAATTTAGATATAAGGCTTTTGCCTAGCTAGTGAAGATTACTTCATTTGATTTTAATGCCTTTTATAAATTATGAGTTAAACTTTGTTGCATCTAGGCTGAAATCATTGACTAAGAATACTAATGGATGATTCTTCTTAGTGAGCAAATAATGTTAAATAGAAGTATAGTTCTTGAATAAAAGACATTTTTATTTGGAAAACATAACAAGACTTCTTCGAATAGTGTCTAACATATTTTATCCACTACTATAGCTTCTTTATAGTGTATAATCAAGATAATAAATCTACTAGGAATCTTGGGAGCAAAAGAAAGACGTTTCATGCAACATATGAAAAATACATTATCCAAACAAAAGATCTTGTGACTGAAATAAAATTATCACCCCAGTTATTGACTTCTTGTTTATTAATATATTTAAATTATTTTAGGAATCATTACTAAAGGAGTAGTAAAGTATTATATGTATGTTGAATCTTTAGTTGTATTGATAGGAGTAATTATTTAAGTTGAGCCTTGACTTGAAATTTTCTTTGATTAAACTAATGTAATTATGCCTTAGATTATGTTTATCTTATTTGGATATCAACTTGGGAATTGTAATTTAAATCTCTTTCTAGATTAGTGATGATGCACTTGTTGATTGTGTAGGTACAGTGGAAGATAATATTAAATATATAATTCATATATTGATTTTACGTAATTTTTAGAGATGTTAGATTATGAAGACTGGTCATTTGTATTATATCAATTAGAGTAAAATGTATTGACCTCTTGATAATGAATGGTATTATGTTTAATACTTGTTGAAAAGCATATATCTACGGTTAATGTTTACCTAGGTTATTTATAGTTATCTAATCAAATTTAATATTGGTTACAATCATACCTTAACTTTGAAAGTTGATATTTGAGATTTACCAAAGTTAACCTCTCATGTAATGAAAATTTCATAGAATAAGATAACTTGTATGAGCAAATTAATTTTCTATGTTCAATTTTAATCTTAGTAGAAATTTTAGTATAAAAATTTAATCTTAGTAGAATAACAAACAATGTGAGAACCTAACCAAGTGGTACACTTGAGATACCTACTCTTAAATCCTTAGCATGAGATGGTAGAGTTTGTGATTTGCAAATTGGTCTAGTAAATAAGTAATTGATAAAACCTGTTATTTTGTCTTAAATTTTGGGTTCTAACAACCATGGTACATTGAATTGTAAATCATGGAATATTCCACTCTAGGAGTTTTGTGCCTATTCAGTAAATATATTTTGCATATTTTACTAATAACAATTCAAATAAATTAAAAGCAGATCTAGTGTATGACTTAGAATTCCTTTGTTTATATTTAAACTCTAGGATTATGAATTCCTTAGAGAGTGTGGAACCAACTCTTAGGTAATTATAAGTACCTAGAAATGAGTATTCAAAAGGTTGTAAAATGATCTAGAAGTTTAGATTCTCTACTTTTATGGCTTAGAAATTAATAATTGTGAATCAAATCTCCCTTAGAGAAAAAATGCAAATTGTGTGACAAGTATTCCTATTGGATCATCTTGAACCAAAACTAGATCATTAGTAAATCAGATGGTCAATTAAAATTATGATAATGAGTTTTAGAGATTTTAAATCACTTTTTTTTAAAATCAACTAAATCAATTCAAAAATGAAGCTCATATTTATACCTAACAGGGGTTTCATTGAGTCTAAAATTTGCAAGCCCTATCTCTAACATACAAAAGTTTAAAACCTCAACCAATATCTTTCTACCCCATTTGGAAATTATTATATAGACTCAGTTTTAGGAGCTATTGGTGAGATTTATCACTATTTTAATTTTGTCCTACTCATGAAGTTGATTATGAATCAACCTACTATATAAATTTAAGGTCAGAATATGAAACACTAGAAGTTGATAGTGTTTTTTTAGCTTTAAATTTATTTAATAACTTTGAAAATTCCAAATCAAATTTGTTTTCTATTTCTAGTGACTCTTCTTTCAAACCTAGTTTATTTATAAATTGCTTAGCAGCACAATTTTTAGCATAAAACCCTTTTTGGAATGTCGAGATATTTTAGCACTTAATTGATGGGATTGCCCTTATATGATTCCTTGAGGTAGCCTGTAGCTATTATAATATAGATTAACCCATAGAAATATGGTTCTCTTTATGGAGGTATTTTATCCATCACCATTGATAGGTGATTTAATGAAATTGTAACTTGATGATATATGTGAGTTTTTATGACATGTGTAATCAAAGCTCACTTGGGTGTGGTCGCATAAATATTGGAGTGTTTACTAGGGTAAGGATAGTGTTGTGCAAAAAAAAATTAATTTGTAGTGTTTTTATGGGTTTATTTGGGTGAAATTTTGGGCATTACATTTTGGTATCAAAGAACGGTTAAACACTAGAAGCTCTAAGGTGTTGGTGTTCTGTTATATGCATTCTACAACTTTGCTCATGTGTGTACAAGTGGAATGACATAGTGAGAGTGGATATAGTTTTAGACATGGAATACATTGGGAATAACTTAATTCTATTGTAGTATTTACTCCTTTGGTGTATGGAAGCATCATGTTAGAGATAACCCCTTGTTATTTATTTATTTACATGGTGGAGTATCTAGTCACCATGAATCATTAGACTCTGAAATGAATAAAATAATAAATGATAAACATTTTGGTTGACTGTATTGCTCTCATGACTCATAAATGAATGTTTATGTTGGTAAATTATTTCTTTCTCTTAGCACAAAATATTTTTTTTATAGATAAAATTGGTATGCATCTATGTGTGTGCATGGTAAATACCTAATTTAATCTAGTTTTGTATACTTGTAATGATTGTGTATCAGTTTATTGAGTGAATATAACTCTAAAAATAAAATGTGCATATGGTTAACAATATGATAAAATAAATTATTTTTAAATCAAACTACTAAAAATAGTAGCTCTAAGTTAGTATGCTCTAGTAAGGATTTCATTGTTTATATTGGTTGAGTGTAAGCCATAAGGTTATTAAGAGGCTTTGTCTTTTTATGATGCAGTTTTAGAATTTAGATAACCCTAGTGTGTTATTAACCTTGTACATGTTGTTTATTAAATAACAAGTTGATACCTATTTTGATTTGGATGCATACCTTTTGAACATGAGTGTTATAAGTTCTAATCTTGTCTTTGAGTTATGTAGTTTGAACCTTGTGAGTAACCACAAGTGATTCAAAGTAAGTGTGCAGATAATGTTTTGATATACTGAATTTATATCCCCTTCTTCATTATGATGAATGAATGCACCTTATTATTTGTGAGAGAATTTGTAAATCATTTAGTTTTCTCTTGAGATGATCATTTATTTTGCATTTACGGTTTACTCAGGTGTTCATTGTAGCATGGAATAGTGGTTGTTAGTGTGAGTATAATTTTTGTAATATACATGTTTTCTCTACTTTAGACATGATACTTGAGTTTCAATAATATTATATCCTTGTGAACCAACTATGTTAGCCCAACTATCAAGATCGTTGATTAGAACATAATAAGAAGGATTGAACATATTATATTTCTAGGAAGGTATTTGAGTCAACTATAACAATCAAAATGGCATGTTATTTGATGAAAGACTTGTATATTAGCTGATTTAGAGACTTTGAGCTAGTTGGAAAATTTCTTGGA
Source organism: Torreya grandis (assembly GCA_037957365.1). Taxonomy (NCBI): domain Eukaryota; kingdom Viridiplantae; phylum Streptophyta; class Pinopsida; order Cupressales; family Taxaceae; genus Torreya; species Torreya grandis. The sequence goes on from JARHVA010000859.1 coordinate 2,630,187, forward strand.
GTAATTTTAGCACTAGGTACCAGGTATGAGGTTCACACTTGGTCTACTTCTACATAGTTATATCAGCACTTGTTACCAAGAGGCATAGGGAGGATTATTGTTGTTCTTATTTCTCCTACCTCTAGGAGGTAGTTGAGACTTCCTTTATTACCTCTAGGAGGTAATAATGTTATTCTTTTGAGAAGTATATAGAGTATGATGTGATGTTTTCTCCTACCTCAAGGAGGTAGTCAAGTTGCTTTATTATTATTATGAGTACCATGGGAAGGTACCATGTTGTTATGAGTCATAATTTCCATTCCCTTAGATCTATCAAAGATGTCAAAGCCTAAGAGATCTTGGCTAAATAGAAAGGTGCCACATCATCATGATTTAGAGTGGCTAGTCCTTTGGACCTCTTGACGATGTCAAATCTTGGGAGAGCTCAACTGAATGGGAAGGCACCATATCATCATAAATTAGAATGTCTAGTCCCCTAAACCTATCAAATATGTCAAATCTTGAGATATCTCAAATAATGGGAAGTTACCACATCACCATAAGTCAGAGTAAGCAATCCCATGGACCTGTTAAAGATGTTAGATCTTGAGAAATACCAACCAAATGGGAAGGTACCACATTGCCTAATATGTAAATGAGCTAGTATCCACCTAAGGCCCTAGGAAGATCTAAATAAACTACAGATAAAACTATAAATCCAATCAAGATGTGTCATGTGTCCCTAAGTTATAGATCACTTGACATAGGGGAATGATATGGGGTATGAATTTGTGCCCAAGTGCTAATCATTAATGCAAAAACCAATGAGCAGATGACACATGTCAAAAATTATGAGTTAGCTTAGAAGCCTATAAGATATGTGACCATGTTCCTACCACACGATGGGCATTAATAAAATGGGAAGCTAGACCCAATTGGATAGTTTTAAAAACATCCCATCACCATTGCTATTTTGGATTGGTGGTAGAGGATCATGGGCTCTAAATTCAATTCTAAATTTAGAAATTAAGGGAGAAAATCTAGCCACCAACTCAAATTCAAATTCATAGTAAGTGATACACCTAATGCCATAAATATAGGGGGATGTATGCATGCACTTATAAATCCTAAGGTAAGCACATTAACTATTACCATTGTTGACTTTGAAAAAATTCTATAACTCCTTGATTTTAAAATTCCACAGAGTTCCTAAATCCCATGCCTTATACACTCAAAGCTTCCTAATTACCCCTCCATACTACTCTAATGCCTATTACATCTTCAAACCTAAAATTTGAGCTCAAATACTATGACATTACCTTCCCTACTAGCTTGAATAATTATAAGCACTATAATGATATATTTAAAGCAATTAAGTAGGTCCCCAAGGATTCTACCGAAGATAATGACCAATAGGTTGAGTATGAGGACATCCTTAGGTCCTATAAGAAGTATGGAATCTAGAGGCATTTCCCTATGCCAAACTATTGGGTGACATCCTCCACAAGGCCATCTGTATGTAGGATAGGTTCAATGACTGGGTGTGCTCACTGACTTATCAGCACCAGATTGTTGATATATCTAAAAACACCTTCAAGGCATACTACTCCCTCTCAAACTTCTCTTTCTTATACAATGTAGTCGTAGCATTAGTTTGGATGAGCACCTACCATATTTATGATGTCCTCCATGAATGGGATGACAACCCCAAATCCAAGTGGGTTAACAAAGATAAAATCAATGCTTACACAATTCTCACCTTCTAGGAGGAGGTTTGAGTAGGCATGATCCTACTGAACTAGTTATTTGGGGACTTAGATTTCCAACATGTTAATGAGTTATGGGTGCCTCTCCTACACATGATCCTAACATGCTTAGATGTCGTGGACATGGGGGGTTGATCAATGTTAAGTTGGTCTACACCATTGTAGATTCTTAAACTAGAGGTAAATTCTACATGATGAGCTTCTTGCTAGATGTAATATGCAAGACACTCTTATTCAAGCCTTGAACCTTTCTTACATGGGTTTCTAGTGGCCTAATGGTCCACATGGTCTTCTATAAGCTATATGTCCATGAGTTTCACTAGTATGTCTAGGAAATTTATGAGCACTTCTACCCAGTGTTAAATTAGGTCATCAATGAAGCTCTAATGCCTCAATTTTGAAAGGCAATCTAGGACTCTATCACAACCATTGGGAACTACTAGTTGTATAAGGATGACATAATGATCTAGATAATGGGATTTCTCAAAGACCCCTTCTACCTTCTATAGTATGTCCCTAACTACTTATAAAAATAAGATATCATGTATTAGCTAGTGGATGGCATCTTTTATTTTTGCATAAAACATCAACAAAAGGTGTGCTCACAATTCTCAATCACCATATAACACCACATATACAATACCTTCCCCTTGATATAAAAGATGGTGGCTGAGTGAGACTCATTTTCCCTTGTAAAGTGCAAGGTTAAGTAATGGGAATCTAAAGGGGTGATTCAAGCCCATTTGTTATAATACTCAACTCACCTTAACATCAACTATAACCATCAGGCCAAAGATGATGATGAGATCTATTTAAACATCACCCAAAAACTAGGAATTATTATCCTAGATCATATCAAAGAAGAAGAAAAAAGGGAAGAAGGCTCAATCAGGCTCCTCCATGCCTCCTTCTCTTACTCAATCTATAGAGGACTAAACTCTAATAGTTTTATCCATCTCCTAGGTAATTCTATAGGGCATCCCACCACCTTTTCCCCCTCAAGCACTAGCTCTAGCTCCCATTCTACTAGTAGCTCCTACTCCTCATGCTTTAGCTCTACCTCTGCCTCCTTTAGTTTCTCTTCATACTCTACCTCCACCTCCTCCAATAGCTCTAGTAACTAGGCTATGATATAACTAACCCTAGAATACATGATGTGTGATAGCTTAGATGTAACCCACCTTGCCACTAGCACATCAATATCAGGCCATGCAGCCCATAAGTTTTGATGTGGTCAATAGCAAAAGATCAAGCCTTAAGTGATGCACCCATCCAAGTTCCCTTGCTCACTCCTCCATCTCCTCTCATTTCCCTTCCACCCCTCACCCCTACCACATTTCAACTCCTAATTTTTGTGCCCACTAGTTCAACTATACCCCCTTTATTTCCCATTACTCCCCTCCATATTTCACCCAAGTACCTTTGGACTCAGTCCTTTTGAGTGTCCTTGTTTCCTTATTCCCTTCCATTCCTCTCATATCACAACCTAGAGTCCTCTTGGTGCCTCCCTTAGGCATGCCTTTATCATCAAGAATGACTACAACCTTTGAGAGTATACCACTTCTAACAAGGACCCTCTTAGTCCCCACTTCAGTTAGCCTATAAATCCTATCTGTAGCTCTAAGTCCTTGGCCATCATCCCCTACAACCTTTGTCATCCTGACCAAAACATCTACTATAGCACATGGAGCTAACCTGAGAAAGAGGTCAAATAAGAAATAAAATGTGACCCACACTGTAGATCCAGCCCAAAGGCCTTTTGCTCTATATCTACCTCCTTTGTAAGCCTTAATGGCTCTTCTAGCCCTAGTAGTAGCACCTTGGCATTAAGCTCCTCATCCCCCTCTCTCCCTTATCCAAGGCCTAATGGGACTCACCTTCAATCAACCCATCTCTTCCCTCTTGTTCTATGACCCATTCTTAGGGGCAATTTTGTCTTAAGTGAACCTCACTTAGGAACAATGGTAAAATCAAACATTCCCTTGGGCCTCCCCTTTTCTTCTCCCTCCTTTTGCTCCCATGCCCCCTACCTCCACTCATATCTTCTTTCACTCCTTCCATTTCTTCCATCTCCCCTCCATATCATCCACTACCCTTCACCACCATTTTGGCCATACCTCTTACACCCTTTATAACTCGATCAATGATCTGAGGGACACATGTGTTTTAGGTGGTTTTCTAAGGTGACAAAGATGTATAGTGGAGTTTTGACTGAGCCTTTGGGAATTGAAGAGAATGCTTATACAAAATTTTATCTAGGATGTGAACCTAGTGATATGGTAGACCCATCAGGATCTTTTCTCCCTCACCAAGGTGGGGACTTCCACCAAGTAGGAGAATATGGATGAGGACCCAATATCTATCTTTTATGCTACCCATGACATGTTTGAGAAGCTCCTCAAGGACATGCAGATCCAAGTCCAGACTCTCTAAGCCCAAGTGAAGACCATGTTCCCAGTCAAATTAATTAGGCAAGTCAAGGATGCCCTCCTACTACTTTTCTCAATCCTTGAAAAATTAGTGAAAACTCTGGATGAGACCAATGCACTTATATAATGGACATAAGACTACATGGGGAGGATTGTAGAGATCGATAAGAAATGTTAGAAACTATAGGTGGTGGTCAACAAGGGAATGCTTTCATAACTCAAATTGATGCCAAATTCAGACTTAGGTTTATACCAAATAACTACCAGGAACATGAGAGTTGCAATGGAGGAATGGTTGACCTTGTCATGCACTAGAACTAAACCCTTAGAATAGGGAGAGAAGAAGATATTGACCTACTTCAAAGAAGTCAATATCTCCATGTTATTCCACCCAGATGTCACCTTACTTGATTAAGGGGAATTTGGAGTTTACCTAGGTCAATTTGACCAGGTTATGAGGGAAAACGTGGCTAAGAAAAACCAATAAGGGGTTTGGGTGGTGCTTTATTTGTCAACTCAGTCCATAGTGAGCATCAACTAGGTTTATAAAGTCCAAGCATCAATGAAAGCACCCTTCCAAACCTCCCAAAGACTAGCAGCTTAGGCTAAGGCAATATTTAGGGATCCCCCAATGAACTTGATGAAGTTAGATAAAGAGTTTAACTTTATGGAAATCATGTTAGAATCTCAGAGCCCCAAGTCAAAGAAGTTAAGCTTTGTCCCCTCCTAGTTGCAACCTCGTGTCAACTAGTGGTCCCTCATAGATTTGTTGTGAGTTTGTAGGGATTATTTTGTTTAAATTTTGAAATGAATTTATAATTTTAATGAGTGTCCATCATGGACCAAGATGGGATTCTCATAATTTTTGGAGGTGAGCCCCAATCCTTATCTATTTAAGGAGAGTCATATTTTATTTCAAATGTCAACCAAAATTTATTGAAAGTGATGTTAGATTACTACTAGGATTTCACTTGCATTTCCTTCATCACTCTAAACTGTAAAATTAGCCTAGATCAATTATTGTAATAGAATTTTACTCTTTTAATGAATATAATCTATGTTTTCTATAAGAGGGTCTTTTATGTGTTTCAATTTTATTTCATCTTTATGTTTGAAAGACAATCAATACTAGGTTAATTGGATTAACACTTTGAAACTTTATGTATGTCATGGTTATGATGTGTTTAGTTATTATAATCTTTGTGTGAGTTCTTTCATTTCCCCCTTTGGTATTATTGATAATTTGTGTGTCAAGCTAAAAATTCTCACATGGTATTTATGTGTTTTTTATAATAAACCCCTAGTATTCATCATTAGTGAGAACTCACATTGAAGGCATACTCTTGGTTCTTTTAGACTAATCCCACTATATGTTCTTGGAGGTAGAACTCTAGTTAAACTTGGTTTACAGTGGTATAATTGTGGTAGAGTCACTTGGTTCGATGACCAGTGAATTAATATCATTTTAGACCTAGTGGCTTTCCTTCTCTGCCTTACCTTTCCCTCTCTTTTATGTTTGTTTAGTGGAATTAAAATATCCCTTCCCCTTGTGTTTAGAAATAGTAAGCCCAATACTCGAGTATTCATATCAATCTTTAACCTCTATGAAGTACATTGGATTAAACTTTTAGTGGTGATAGTACACCACTTAGAGATTATTCACACAAACACCATTTGTGAATTTCAATACCTACAACCATGTCTTCGGTTGATCCTAGATTAGTCCTAAAATGGAGGATGAAAGTCTATATTTTTCCCCACCTTCCCCTTTTCAATTAATGCCCAATCTCATGGGCATCTCATGATAAGGATCAGATTAGAGAAAACAACAATTGGTGCTAGGAGGGACACTAAATACTTTATAATTGTTATTGATTTTGGTTTTCTAAATATATTGAGATTTGTTTGCTGGTAACAATGTGCTAACTATTATTTAATTATGAGGCATCTTGGAGACTAGTTTGCCTATTACCATGGCTAGGTCCCACTAAGGTAGATTGGTAATTTCCCCCTTAATTTTCCATATAAAACCCAATTATAATCAACCTAGACCCATTATTATTCCTATCAATTCATCCCCATAACCTATCCCATGTTTGTATCCCAAGATGGTCTTTTTATCTAGCTATGTCATTGATATCCTGGGAGACATCTATGATCTACCCAAAAACCCTGAAAGGTATCTCCCTCATTTCACCCCTAACATGAACCAACTATAGAGGAACACATAACATCCTAAAAGACTTACCTAAGGCTTCCAAATGTAAAACATGAGGATGTGTCATGCAGGTTATTCCCCTTTACCTTAATGGATTCTACCTATGATTGGTTCCTAAACATTCTTGAAGACTATATCCCAAATTGGGACCCTTTTAGTTCTACTTTCCTCGCTCAATTTGGCCAAGTGATAGATTTTAGTGTTTTTTACTAGTAGTTTACTTACATCAAAAGAGATCCCAATTAACCCATTAGAAACTTCAATTCTAGGTTTCAAAAGATGTACAATTGGGTAACTATGTTTTACCAACCCAACCCTCAATTATCACTTGAAATGTATAAGAATGCATTGGAATCTTGGATGGTCATGTTCCCAAGGAGGGATGTAGCCATAATAGACCTATCCTCAGCTTATGTAGGATCCATCAAAGTGGATATATAGTTGAATCCCCAATATTTCATAATGACCCCCACTCCCAATATGCTACCACATATGCCTGCATTGAACTTCTTACCTAGAGTTAATCATAATACACCTATGCCTCAATCACTCCCTATAATGCATCAACTCCCATTGGTTTATCACACTTCAAACCAACAACTAGGTTTTTTGAACCTAAGGGGCCAAGATATGATTCCCCAAACTCAACATCAAGTGACACTAGATGCATATAACAATGCCCAAATTATGCCTCAAGAATCTACTAAAACTAAGCTAGATGTTATTCAGTAGATGGTATAAAAACTTAGAAATGACTTTTTAGGGCTATAGAGACAGATGATTAACTCTAATTTGTAAATCTCCAACAAAAAATTTTATGTATAAAAGACTAAACATGAGTTAAAATTGTCCTCACAACCCTTAGAACCTTCACCCAATAGGTTGTCTAAGATAAATATCTTTGAGATAGCCTTATCAATACTGGTGTTGAGTGCATAACATGGTAACACATGGGGAGATGGACTACATGGATTTCAATTCTACTTTTGAGATCCTCCAAAAGGAAATGGAAGAATACAAGGTGGTCCCCAACCATCTAGAATCCTCTAACTTAGGTAAAGTCTCTAGTATTGCCATGGTGTTGGAAACCATGGATTTCCCTAACCAAAAATAAAATGAGTTAGATGAAGGTATTAGTGAGGTGAAATCATTTCAGTAACTTCAAATAAATAGTTATGACCTTAGGAGTAGGTAGCAACAACATCCCCTTACTACTTTGACACCCCTAAATAATAGTGCAACCCCATCAAACCAAAATGCTAGGAATGATCCTCCACCTCTAAGACCTCAAAAACCTAAGGCACCTATGAACATTACCCTTTATAAGCTTGCCTAAATCAGAGAACAATGATATCTCTTATTAAAATCTTTGACTCAAAATCTAACCCCATAGGCTTAGCCAAAACTGAGAGCAACACACACTAATGTGTTCATTCACAAGAAAAATATGGAGGTTCCCCCATTCCTTTTAACCATATAGTTATTTGGAAATAATATGCATAACTACTAGGTATATTTTGGAGCCTTGACCAATGTGATGTGGGTAGGCATATGTGAAAAACTCGATCTAGCCCCCACAAAATTAGACAAGGTAGTGGTCTAGTTAGATAAGTCAGAGGTGAAAGTGATAGGTGAGTTACTGAATGTCCACATCCATTTGGAATCTAATATTAGGATTTAACATTTTATATACATTCAAGTGGTTCATATCTTAGATGCCTATGGCATTATCCTTAGTATAGATTGGTCTAAAGCCTTGAATGGGCATATGGCCATAGATTTCTCCCATATGTGGTTGTCCTGGAGAGGAGTAGCCAAAAAAATAAGAGTGGATAGGTAACCACACAAGAATCATATGATCACCAAATACAACACCATTAATGAGAAGATAAGCTCAATTTATTTAGACCTAAGAATCTACAAGCTAAGCACCAAGCCTCCAAAAAACCAAACCAGTCACAGTCTAGGTCTACTTGACCTGTGGTTTCTTTATATAAATAGATCTCACTTCAAATAAGGTAGTGGATCTAGTGTCCTGATGATAGGCCCCCAGGGAAAAGATATCTAGTATCATATAGGTTGCAGTTTCTTTACAAGAATAAGTTGATAGAGTATAAAGATTTAATCCTAGGATTGTAATTTGCATTAAGACATGAGGCAAATGAACTAAGAGTATTGAGCAACTCTGAACTGGTAATCAACCAGATCAAAACTAGGTTTCAATGCAAATTATCATACCTTAGAAGATATAAGCATCAATCTAGGACCTAATTGAAATGTTTAATGCATTCAATATCATCCCTATTCCTTGAGAGGAAAACTAGGTAGCAGACTCACTAGCATCAATGGCATTGAACCTAACCCCTTTAGATGACACTGAGTTATAGGAATTCTACGTGAAACTCATCCCCTATCCTTTTATCCTAGATAATGTGACTAAATTATAGTTCTTTGAATATGAATAGAAAATCATCTAGTTCCTCAATAATGAGTGGATATTTGAGGCCCAAATCATAGATGGGAAAGATAGAGACAACCCCAAAAATGATTTGGATAAGGATTGGATCCTGAATATTCATGGAAATTGGATCTCGAAGGGGATGATTTTGATATAAAGAGTGTTTGATGCATTAGACCCAACCTTCTAGGCTAAAAAGACCGAGTTCAAATATAAAAAGTGTTGACTCATTAATATCATCCCTATGGAGATTCCCCAGACAATTAATGTGGGTCTAGATTGGATAAACCATAAATTAGAGTAGTTATGGAGTTTACTGCTAACATACAAAGTTGTAACTTATTGGGCTTATACAGACCTTAAGGTCTTTAACCTAAGATTAATTACTCATACCATCCCTTAAAACCCAACCAAAAACCATTAAAGCAAAGGTAGAGGTTGGCGAACCCAATCCTCGAGCCCTTGATTCACAAAAAAGTCCATAAGTTACTCTATGTGAGGATAATTTTTCTAGTTTGCCACTCTTGTTGGGTGGCTAACCTGGTCTTAGTGTGAAATAAGAATGGAGAAATATCCTATGTGTGACTTAAAAAACTTTAACAAAGCCTCAAATAAAGATAACCACCCATTTCCCTCACCAGATGAGGTGATCCAAGTGGTGAGCAAGTCTTATATGATGTCCTACTTGGATGGCTTGTCAAGATACAACTAGGTCTTGATCAACCCCAAAGATATAACTAAGACTATTTTCACCACCAAATGAGGCATGTTTATTTATAAATAGATGCCTTTCAGGTTAATCAACATTGGTGCCACTTTCCAAATGGAAATAGACTTCACTTTTGAGGGCCTAGTAGGAAAGTGCATAATACTATATATGGATTACTTAACTGTGTTTTCAAAATACAAGTCAGATCATGTGCACCACTTGGAAAGGGTATTTGAAAGATGCAAAGGGTATGGAATTTTATTAAACCCGAAGAAGAGTGTGTTCAGTGTCACCCAACGTAAGCTTCTAGATCACATTATCATAAAAGAAGGTATTAATATCTACCCAAAAATGGTAGATGTAATTTCTAAACCACCTTTACCTAATAACAAGAAGGAACTAAAATATTTATTTGGAAAATTCAACTTTGTGCGCAAGTTTATTTATGTATTTTTTGAAATAGTGAATCCCTTGAATGCAATGTCGAAATAAGATGCTAAAGGGAAGTGGCACATGAAATCAAAGAAATCTTTCCAAGATATCAAAGACGTAATCATACAAGCCTCAATCCTTATCAGCTTGGACTATACATAGGGTTTTTATGTCTGTCCTTTCACTTTAGAGCACACCATTGCCACTTGTCTCACCCAAAGGGTAGAAGGAGAAAAACACACCATGGCTTTTTTGAGCACTAATCTTAAGGGTGTTAATCTTAGGTATTCTACCTTGGACAAACATGCCTTACCTTGGTCAAGGTAGTGAATAAATTTAGGCATTACATCTTCAGTAATAGAGTACATGTCATTGTCCTAGACTCATCTATAAAGGAAATGTTGGGGAAGAATGAGTTAGGAAAAAGGAGAGGTCAATGGATGATGAGATTGTAAGAATATGACCTAGAATAAAGTTGGCCAAATTGGTTAGGGTATAAGGCCTTACTAATTAATCATAGAGATAGACCCAAGAATTATGGTACACTAGGTGGATCAAAAGAGGATATATCACTCAGAATAGTACACCTTGATCATGGGATTTATACTATATGGAAATGCACCCCCAAGACTCAACCATACATAAAGAAGAGTCCTCTGGTTGAATGCCATGCATTATATATTGAATAAATAAGTTCTATTTAGAAGAAACCACAAAGGAAACTACCTCTAGTATGTATCACAAGAAGAGGCCAAAGAAAAAATGGCAAGTTTCCATGAAAAATAAGGAGTCAGCCATCCCATAGCAAATGCCATAGCTCATAAGGTTCTTAGACCAGGTTACTATTGACCTACATTATTCAGAGATGCTCATGCTCATGTTCATTTCTACCACTAGTGTTAGACCTTTGGTAAAATGGAAATGCATGTTGTAATGCCACTACACCCTATTGTAGAGTGTGTGTCATTTGCATAATGGGGGATAGACTTCATAGGGTGATTAAACCCAATTTATCATCTAGTCTAAATATATCCTTATAGGAATGGACTATTTTACTACATGGTCTAAGGCAGTGGTAACCAAAAAGAACACCACTTCTAAAGTCATCAAGTTCCTAGAGAATTCCATAATCACTTATTGTGGAATCCCCATCTCCTTAGTATGTGATAATGGCCCCACCTCAATCTATAGAGTTCATAAAATGGGTTTATGATAATGGGATCATGATGAAGGTGTCATATAATCACTACCCACAAGGGAACAGATTGGTGAAATCCACCAACAATAACTTAATCGATGCCATCAAGAAATTAGCTAGAGAGAAGCCCCAAGAATGGCACTCATTATTAAATTTTGCCTTATGGAAGATCACACTAGGTATAAACAAGCCCTCAAAATCTCTCCTTTCCTTCTAGTCTATATATTGGAGCCAATCATGCCATTCACTCTCAAGATGTTAACTTATAATTTCATACAACAATTTATGGAATTAGATGACAAAATGAATTTTAGACTTCTAAACCTAATTCAATTGGAAGAAGCCCAGGATGAGGCTCTAATGAGCTTTATGTCTTGATGTGGTTTGATAAGAGGGTAAAGAATAAAAACCTTCAAAATCTTGAACCTAGTCCTAATGTGGGACAATGCCCATGAAAAGAAAGGCCAGCATTTAAAATTTGATCCCCTCTAGATCAATCTGTACCAAATAGCCAAAATCTTGGGCTAGAACACTGTCTACCTCAATGATCTCAAGGGCAATGAGCTACCATATTAAGTGAATGGGAAGTTCTTGAATCAGTATTTCTCGGTTGTGTCCTTTAATGTAGTTTTTGAGTAATCTAAGTAAGAGGTGGTAATGTATATATTAGATAGATTCGCTTTAATTTTGTGTTTATTTTTGTCATGTGTTTGTTTCTATTATGTTCTTTCCTTTTTATTTTGTTTTACCCCTTTGCCCCTTCTTTATTCTGCATTACTCCTCTAATTTCCATCCCTTGTTAGTAACTATTTTAGGTGATGGTCATAATTCAAGAGGATTGTTGAGGAATAGAAAGACCCAAGTTAAAGCCTTCGATCTAAGAGATTCTAGTATAGTAAAGAAAACTTTTTACATCCTAGATCTATGAGGATAAGGATTCTAAGAGAAATAGGTGGATTTTAGAATGACCTAAACCCCAATAGAGATACCAACCTACACTTTAAAAAATGACTCAAGAAGATATTGAATTATTCAAGTTGATCTAGGACTCACTGACTATTCATAACTTTCCCCTTATCCATTCACCCTTGTCTTGGTCCTGAACCCTCAATGGATAAGACTAATAAATAATGATCTTTTCATGAGAAGCTTAGAATAGAAAAGAATCAAGAAAGCATGTAGAATCTAAATTCTAAGTCCACCTCAAAAGGGATATATAGCCAATCTCCACTATAGCCTTTATGGCCTGGCTGGTAGTGGATCAAGGCCATGAATAAGACCAGAGACATTTATCATGGCTATAGATTCCCATCTAATATTAGATAAATACCCTAGCCATTCCCCCCCAAGACATCAAGTTAATAATGCCCAAAGGAAGTCTAATACTTAGTCTAGCCTTGATTACTTGAATAGAATCTAGGAGTAAATTGGAAATGAAAATCACTTCTCACATGCACTGGTGGCCATCTACCAAGTGGAAGCTCAGTATGCTACTTGATATTATGAGACTTTAGTGCCTCATCTTTTATGTGGATAATAAAGACCTCTGATATAATCTATGTGTTGAGCAAGGAAACAAGAATAAATTGATTGGTTCAAAGTGTTTCTCATCACTTTTCCTATGGATGTCACCATTTGTTATGGCCAACATGCCCACTTTTCTTCAAAATGGGGGACCCCTCTAAAAATATATCTTAATCTAGAGCTTCATAATCCTTTCATTTGTTCTAATTAGTGATGCCCACTCAAATCCTTAGAAGATGCATCACCTTAATTTCTCCAAGTATTAAAAAACCTCTTTTGTTTCTCTTTAAAACTAAGGAATGTTTGTTCTTTTTATCAATCAAGGTGTTAACATTGTAGGATGGTTTTCTCTTGCATCTCCTAGAGTCTAGTTCCCTTCATAGAGCAACAAACCTATTGCCCTCTATGTAAAAGTGATATCTTGATATCTGACAGGTAAATTTTAATGCATCGTATTCGTTTATCTTTTTTACTTGATTATCTTTGTGAATTTTATAGATCCTGACCAAATGTGAAGGTGCCATGTCACTAAAAGTTAGAGCAATCAATCCCCTAGACCTATCAAAGATGTTAGAGCCTAGGAGAGCCTAATAGAATGGGAAAGGACCACATCACCATGAATCAAAGTGGATAGTCCCCCAAACCTATCAATTATGTCAAATCTTGGAAGAGCCCAATGAGAAGGCACCATGTCATCATGAGTTAGAGTGACCAGTCCCCTAGACCTATCAGAGCATGGGAGATTTTAGTCAAATGGGAAGGCATCACATCATTTTAAGTTAAATAAATTAGTCCCACAAACTTGTAAGAGATGTTAGAGCCTAAGAGAGCCTAGTTGAATGGGAAGGTACCACATCATCATGAGTCAAAGTGACCATTCCCCTAGACTTGTCAAAGATGTCAAATCCTAAGAGAACCCAGTTGAATAGGAAGGTGACACATTATCATGATTTAGATTAGTTAGTCCCCTAGACCTGTCAAAGATGTCATAGCCTAGTAGAGATTAGATGAATGGGAAATCCTAACATCACCATGAGTCAGAGTGGTCATTCCCTTAGACCTATCAAAGATGTCAGAACTAGGGAGAGCCTAGTTGAATGGGAAGGCACCATGTCATTGTAAGTTAGAGGGTTAGTCCCCTAGACCTATCATAAATATTAGATCCTAAGAGAGCATGGCTGAATGGGAAGTTACCAAGTCACCATAAGTTATAATGGCCAGTCCCCCAGACCTGTTAGAGATGTCAGAGCTCAAGAGATCTTGGTTGAATGGGAAGGTGTCATGTTGCCTAATATGAAAATGAAATAGTAGCCACCTAAGACCCTGGGGAAATATGAATAAATAAAACCAAAAATCTAATTAGGATGTGCCATATGTCCATAAGTGATACATTACCCAACCTAGAGGAATGATATGGGGTACAGATCTATGCCCAGGTGTCAACTTTTAATGGGGAGACCAATGAGTAGATGACATGTGTCAAAAATTAGGAGTTAGTTGAGAAGCCTATAAGATATTTGATTGTGTTCCTTCCATGTAATGGGCATTAACAAAATGAGAATCTAGACTCGATTAGACAATTTTAAAAACATCCCATCATTATTTTTAGATCCAGTTGGTGGTAGAGGATCATGGGCTCAAAATTCAATTCTGAATTTAGAAATATAGGGAGAAAATCCAGCCACCAAATCAAATTCAAATCCATAGAAAGTGAATATCCAAATTTCATTAGTACAGGGGAATGTATGCATGTTATTATAAATCCCAAGGGAATCCCATTAATAGTTACCACTCCTAACTTTAAAAAAAAATTAACTCTTGCTTTCAAAATTCCATAGAGCCCATGTATCTTGAGCCTTCTAAATTAAAATCTTCCTAATTTCCCTTCTATCCTAATCCAATGGTTGCTACATCCACAAACCCAAAGTCTAAGAATGAATATCAAGATATTATCTTCCATGCTGGCTTGATTAAGTATAAGTATTACAATGATATATTTAAAGTAATTGAGTAGGTCCCCAAGGATTTCATAAAAGATAACAATGAATAAGATGAGTATGATAATGCCCTTAGGTCCTATAAGAAGTGTGGACTCCATGGAGTCATGGCCAAACCTAAGGCATTTCTCTTCACCAACCTATTGGGTGACATCCTCCACAAGGCCATTCATTTGCAGGATAAGGTCAATGACTAGGTGTGCTCAACCACCTCTCAACTCCAAATTTATTTTATATGGAAATGCCTTCAAGGCATACCACTCCTTTTCAAACTTCTTTTTCTCTTATGATGTAATGATAGTTTTAGTTTAGATGATCACCCACACTATTTATGATGTCCTCCATGACTGAGTTGAGAACCTCAACTCCTAATGGGTTAACAAAGAGAAAATCAATGTTTACATAATTTACACCCTTTGGGAGGAGGTATGAGTAGTCATAATCCTACTGAAATGGCTATTCAGGGGCCTAGATATCCAAGATGTCAATTCTATATGTGTGTCTCTCTTACACATGATCAGAGATCTTGAAAATGAGGGGATTGATCAAATTTAAGTTGGTCTACACCATTTTACATTGCCTAATAGGAGGTGACTTATACATGACTAGCTACCTATTAGATATAGTCTACAAGATGCTCCATTTCAAGCCTTCAACCTTTCCTATATGGGTTCTTCGTGGCCTAATAGTCTACATGGTCTTTTATAATTTATATGTCCACCATTTCCACTAGAACATCTAGGATGTTTGTGAGCACTTTTACCCAGTGGTATACTAGGATATCAATAAAGCTCTAATGTTCTAGCTCTCAAATGTAATTCAGGACTATATCACAGCTATCAAGGATTATTGGTTATACAAGGATGACACAGTGATTTAGATCATGATATTTCTCAAAGACCCCCTCCACCTTCCATATTATGTCCCTAACCAATTATTATAATAGGATATCACCTATCAACTGGTAGATGGCATCTTTGGGTTATGTGTATAAAATCAACAAAAGGCATGCCCAAAATTCTTGATCACCATATAGCACCACATCTTCAAGACCTTGACTTTAATACAGAAGATGGTGGTCAAGAGAGACTCCTTCACCCTTGTAAAGTGAAAAGTTTGGAAATGAGACCATAAAGGGGTTATTTTATCCCATATGGTACAATACTCAACTCACCTCAACAGAAACTATAGCCATCAAGCTGAAGATGATGATGAGCTCTATTTAAACACCACTAGCGACTAGGAGGTGTTATCTCAAATAGTAGCCAAGAAGAAGAAAGGGAAGAAGGCTCAAAAAGGGCCCTCTTTGACTCCTCCTACTCCTATTCAATCTATGGAGGGCCTTACTCTAATAACTATGATGGCCTAACTCTAATAACTATGGCCATCTCCTAGAGGATTCTTCAAGGCATCCTACCACCTTCTCCCTTATATCTCTAGCTCCAGATCCTCCAACTCTGATTCTGCCAATAGCTCTTACTCCTCATGATCTAGCTCTAACTCTACATCTTTTAGTTGATCCTCATGCTCTACCTTAACCTCCTTTGACATATCTATTAATCAAGCCACAACATAGTTAACCTCAAACTACACAATGCCAAGCAGCTTAGGTGCAGCCTACTCAACCAATAGTACCTCAACCTTAAGGTGCATAACCCCTAAGGTTTGATGTGGATGGTAGCCTAAGAGAAAGCCTAGATAATGGCACCAAATATGAACCCATAAAAATTCCCCCACCCATTCCTCCCTCTCCTCCCATTTCTCTTCCATCCCTCACTCTTACTGTGCTCTAACTCCTAATTTTGATGCCCACTAGTTTAGATTTCCCCCCTCTATTTTCTATTGCTCCCCCTCTATCTTTCTCCCAAGTACCTTTAACTTTGATCCTTTAAAGCATCCTTGCTTCCTCATTACCTTCTAGTCCTTTCATCTGATAGCTTATAATCCTCTCAGTGCCTCCTTTAGGTAGGGCTTTAGCAGTAAGCATGACTATAGCCTTCAAGAGCATGCCACTTCTAACAGGGACCCTCCTAGTCCCCACTTCAATTATCTCAACACTCCCCTCCATAGCTCTGAGTCTTCTTCCATAATCCCTTGTATCCCTTTTCATCCTAGCTAAACCATCCACTATAACACCCAAAGCTGACTTGAGAGAGAGGTTGAAGAAGAAACAAAAGATGACCCACACTCTAGCTCCATCTTAAAGGCCTTTTGGTCCATCTCCACCTCATCTATAGGCCTCAATGGATCTTCTAGCCCTGATAGTAGAAATTTAGCATTTATCTCCTTGGCCCCCTCTCTCACTTACCCAAGTCCTAATGAGACTCACCTTAAATCAACCCATCTCTTCCTTGTTATTCCATGACCCATTCCTAGGGGTAATTCTACCTCAAGTGAACCTCACTTAAGAATAGTGTCTGGATCAAAAGTTATGTTGGGGCTCCATTTTTATTCTCCCTCCTTTCACTCCCATGCCCCCTCTACCTCTAATCCTATCTTATTTCACTCCTTCCACTTCCTCCATCTCCCCTCCATATCATCCTCTACCCTTCACCACCATTTCAGCCACACCCCCACAACTTGAGGGATAGTCCTAGGGACACATGTTTTGTAGATGGTTGTCTAGGGTGACCTAGATGAATAGTGAAGTTTTTATTGAGCCTTAGGGAGTATGAAGATAATGCTTACACAAAATTTTATGCAAGAGGGGAACTAAGTGATATGATAAACTCATTAGGATCTATTCTCCCTCACTAAGGTGAGGACTTCCATCAAGGAGGATAATATGGTTGAGGATCCACTATCCATCCTACACACTACCCATGACATGTTTGAGAAGCTCATCAAGGACATGTAAAGCCAAGTTTGGAATATTAAAACCCAAGTGAAGAGCATGTTCTTAGTCAAACTAATTGGGCAAGTCAAAGATGTCCTCTTACTAATTTTATCAATCCTTAAGAAAGTAGTGCAAACACAGGGTGAGACCAATGCACATATACAATAGATGTAGGCATACATACGGAGGATTAAAGAGATTTATGAGAAATTATAGAAACTACAAGTGGTGGTCAACAAGGGAATGTTCACATAACTCAAACTGATGCCAACCTCAGAATTGAAGTTATACCAAACTTATGATAGGAACATGAGAGCTAAAATGGAGTGGTTGGCCTTGGCCCACACTTTAACTAGACCCTTAGAAGAAGGTGAGAAGAAGATTTTGACCTACTTCAAAGAGGTCAATATCTCTATGTTATTCCACCTATATAGCACCTTACTCGACTAAGGGGAATTCAAATTTCACTTAGGTCAATTTGACCAAGTTATGAGGGAAAAAGTGGCCAAGGTAAACCATGAAGGGGCCTGAGTGGTGCTTGATTTTTCAACTCAGTCCATTATGAGAATAAACCAAGTCTTTAGAGTCTAAAAATCAATATAAGCACTCTTTTAAACCTCCCATATATTGGCAGCTCAAGTTACGTAATCTTTAGGTAGCCCCCAATGAACTTGGCCAAGTTGGTCATAGATTTTAACCTTGTGATAGCCACGTTGGAAGCTCAGAGCACCCAGTCAAAGAAATTAGGATTTAGCCCCTTTCAACCACCTCCTCATGTCAACTAGTGGTCCTCTACATATCTATTATTGGTTTATAGGGATTGTTTTGTTTAAATTTTTAAATATGATTATAACTGTAATGAGTGACCATCATAGCCCAAGATGGGATCCTTGTGCTTTTTGATGGTGAGCCCCAATCCTTATCTATTTAAGGGAGAGTCATATTGTATTTTAATGGTTGACCAAAATTACTCAAAAGTGTTTCTAGATTACTGCCAAGATTTCACCTATATTTCCTTCATCTCTCTACATTTTACTCTTTTAATGAATACAATCTCTCTTTTTAGAAATAAGGCCTTTCTTGTGTTTCAATTTTCTTTCATCTTCATGTTTGAATGATCATCAGTGCTAGGTTAATTAGATTAACACTTTGCTACTTTATGGATATTATGGTTATGATGTGCTTAGCTATTATAATCTTTATGTGAGTTCTTTCATTTCCCCTTTTGGTAGTACTGATAATTTTTGTGCCAAGCTACAAATTATCAGATGGCATTTATGTGTTTTTGATAATAAACTCATAGTATTCATTGTTATTGATAACTCGCATTGAAGGCATACTCCCAGTTCCCTCAAACTCATCCCATTGTATGTTTTTGGAGGTATAACTCAAGTGAAACTTGATCTACAATGGTATAACTGTGGCAGAGTCACTTAGTTTGATGACCAATGTATTTATCTCATTTTAGACCTGGAAGCTTCCCTTATTTTCCTTACCCTTCCCTCACTTTTATGTTTTTTTAGTGAAATTTAAATACCCCTTCCCTTTATGTTTAGAAATAATAAGCCCAATACTCAAGTATTCATATCAATCTTTAACCTATGTGAAGTATATTGGATTGAAATTTTGGTGGTGATAGTAAATCTCTTAGAGACTATTCATGTAGACTCTATTTTTGATTTCCATACCCATAATAATTCCTTGGGTTGATCCTAGATCAGTCCTAAAATAGAGGATGAAAGTCCATAGTTTTCCTCACCTTCTCTTTTTCAAGGAATGCCCAATCTCATGGGAATCTCATGATAAGGATCAGATTGGAGTGACCAATAGATCCCTTTGTCAATGATTTTTTCCCACATAACTAATACTCCAAGGAGGGCCTTAGCCATATGTATTTCTACCCTAAGTTTTGGCTTGTGTGTGCACAAGGGTATAATATACTATATACAAGGGCATGTAATGATCTATATTATAAATTTACAAATACAACTCATGGGTTGTTCTTTGAGAGATTTAGACTTGTAATATAGCTACTCATATGATTGATATAAAAATAGAGAAATAATAGGGAAGCATAACTCAATTTTGAAATTAATTGAGTGATCTTGAATAGGTGCTTGATTAGTATTTTCTATATGAATAATGAGTAGGCTTAGATTTGTATATATACCATATCTTTTTAAAATATCTCATTAGAGGGTTAAAAAAATAAATGGGTTAACACATAGGATTTAAAATATTTGAAACTTAGATTACTTTTAAGGACTGAACACTTAATAAGAATCTAGACAATTGTATCGATGTAAGTGTCTCTATGTGGGATGCAAGTGTCTAATAGGCTAAGAAGCTATTGAGGATATGAAACATATAGTGAAGGATATATATCAAGATTTAGGCTTTCTATAAAGTGTAGGAGATCTAGGTCATCAAAATGATATGGTTGGTGTTATCACCCAAATTTTCGCCCTTGGAAAATTGTTCAAGCCTTCCAAATTTAGGGTAAATTGGAGACAATCCTAGGCTATGAGTAACCTAATAAGTGGATTGAATCTCTAGGTTATATGGATAACTCCCCTTGATGTATCACTTAGGTTAATTCACTAATATATCAACTTATTAGGAAAAAGGAGATAAACCTACTCTAACAGAGGTGATGCACCAAAACTAATTGACCACTACCAACTAACTACATGTTCACATCAATCATGAGATTAACTTGAACATACACTACTCCTAATCTAAATCTCTATAGCATCACTTAATTATGTAAGTTGAGATAGATGTTTTGGCTGGGAGGACTAATCAAGAGGTCATAGAATGATATTAATAAATAGACAACTCACTCAACCTTCACACTTTACATGACTTGCAAAGAAGCTTTCAAATTACATATGAGTGATAGAAAAGGACAACATGTCAAGGAAGAATAAACAAAAGACTTAACAAAATCAACTAGTCACACACATACTAAGTATAATCATAGATGAAAGTAAAACTAGTATTTTTATATTAATCAAAGGCATAAAAATGGGTAGGGCTTTGACATGCCTAGGTGGAGGATGAATACAAATCCAAACAAGGCTCAATTTATAGAGAATGAGAGTAGAGGAGAGAGAGAGGTGTAGAAGAGAGAGGTTGAAAAGTGTTTAACAAGAGCTACAATTAAGAATGGAGTTATGAAATAGTCTCATAAGATCTCTAATGACATGTGTTTCCCTTTTGAAGATACATCATCTTTCAGATGGCATAGGAGCCTCTCTAGTTGCTTGACACCTTTGTCTTCTTCAAATTAGCCTTCTCTAGGCTTGTGAGGAATGACACATGGAATTCTTGGCCATAAAATCACCTTAACTACCTTATACCTTCCTCTTTGACACCTTTCATCTACTTAGTAGTTTTCCAAATTGACATCTCAGTGATGATCATCACACAACTCTTTAGGTGTCTTAAAACCCCTTTAGTCTCACTACACCTTTCTTGCCCAAATAGCTCAAAACCTAATTTTGTATTCATTAATGAACTCTCTCCACATGGAATACCTATCTTAGTCATAAAAAACTTGAATCAACTCCTTTGAAAGCCTCAATCACTCTTAAACACTTAATCTTGCACCTTAAGCTCTTACTTGCCTGCAATTCCTTGTAGCCCTAAAAACACACAAAGATCCTTATGTAGGACAATGTATGGATGATCTTGGGAAAATAGGCATAGTTTTGAGTACCCACTATGTCCTTACATATTTATGCCAAATTTCATGACTAGACCCTAAGTGGAATTACATTTATTCACCTATTTTCTCTCTCCAATTAGGCCTTTAGGCCTAGAAATTTAGTTTTGGCTCAAATGACCTCCCACATGTGTGAAACTCATAAAAAGTTTTTTATTCACTTTGAATACCCCATTACCATCCTCCATGCATAATTTGAGGACTTGAGACCCTGTATGGACGTGTGAACTATGAAATGGTTAACACCATAACCTAAGTGCTTATAAATGCATGAGAAATAATTAAAGTGGTTTGATAAGAAATTTGAAGTTCATAATGTTTTTAAATTATTTTTTGAGGCATGAAACATCATCATACAACTCAACCTACTAAGGAGAGGCTCTTCATTTTTACTTTTAGGTCTATATATAGGCTTCTTGACTAATAAAACAATGAATGTCTCCCCTTTTGACCCACTTAGTGACTTGAATGGCTCATATACCACTATAAGAGACCTTAAAAGTTTTTTATATGATTAGGGAACCTTTATCTATTCTTTATAGGCCTCTTTACTTTGTTTGGAGACCATTCTTTACCCTGGACCTCCCAAATGAGCCTATAGCAATGCTTTTAAAATAATTATGTATAGTTTGTACCTAGCACATGCCAACCAAGTGCCTGAGATTTTGATCAAGAGAGATATTAAGATCACTAAATTCATTTGTATGTCACTTTAATCCACCTTAGGCACTTAGAAGGACAATCTCCTTAGTCGAGTCATTTAAAGGTTTATTGGCAGTCTCTTAGTGCCTTCCACTCTTAAGGATTATTCATAGTGCTCAGGCCCTATATGAACATCCAAATTACATGAATAATTAGTGAATATGGGTTCCCTTTTATTATTAATATATTCATCAACCATTCATTAATATTCAAGATACGAGCAAAATTTAGGAGTTTCTCGAGCTAGCAGACTACAACTTTGAGGTATAGAAGTGAGTTTCAAGCCTGAAGGTGGTGTCTTGAAGTTTAGTTCAAGATAAAAATGTCATATTTAGGTTTATAAAACACAATATTATTTTATTCAACACTTTTTAACATCTTGACCCCCCTCATATGGCTTATAACATACACAGTCCTCTCATGAGGGTTTGTGATCCACCCTACAAAACTGACCCTAGAAGCCTTATCTGAGTCGTTTCTTCCTAGCTCTCCTATGTGAGAAACTTGTGTGAGTTTTTATCTAGTATTTATAGTACCTTTATACTCAAAACTCCCTCAATAACCTACTAAACATATGCACAAATCATTAAATTTTCATGAGCAGGCCTAGAAATCTCTTTTAGGCCTGTAGGTCTTTATGTTAGATGGTTTATTTTCACCTATTCCAAGGTTCTAATCTTCATGAAGGAATATAGCTATGTTCTATTTGAACCTATACCCATTCAATCATAGTTTCATTAGATACCAAACCCTTCAAACTCTTTATTACCAACACCCTGTTGGTCTACATAAGACCTAGTGTCTTCTTGACTGTATTTTGAAGGTATACCCTCACTTCATAAGCTTGGCAACTTGGATATCATTGAAAAATATTTAATATATATTAAAAATCCTTTTATCCTCTCTACATACCAACTTACATCTTATCTCCAATGTGTATCTTGCATATTCTTTCTCAATGCTTTCATACATGCCTGACTGTAGGTTTGTATGTGTATGTTGAATATTATAGTTTAGAAAAGGTCTTTAACGGCATAGTTTATCTTCTTCATGACTTGTATACATTGTAAAATTATTCACACGTGAATTTCACCCTTATTATAACCCTAAAACCTTAGTTCTCAATTAAAACATTGCATCTTCTCTTTACTATTGAAGACATGATTGTTTGTACCAAGAGTCTCTTGGTTGTAGGTGTGTATTAGGTGCCTGGATTGAATTTTTGGGAATGGAAACCCTTTCAAACCAGATTTTAAATTTTTTTATATTATTTTAAACCATATAAATTATCCTCAATCCCTTTCTTAGATTATTTATTCTTTCATCTACTCACAAAAACCAAAACCTCTTCACAATCTTAAACACAGGTCTATGTGTGGAAGGTTTACGCTTGACAAACCTAAAAAGACTTCTCTAAATTTGAAAATTGTTTACTTTCAACATTAACATCTTATTATGGTTATTATACATCTTGGGATTATATGTAATCATTATCTCCACTCTTCACACCTTCATGATTTCACATGTCATTCATCCAAACAGACTTGTAAGTGGCAATAACTCTTTGAATGTAGGTGTTTGAGATTTTCTTGTTGGCTATGGCCTTTTAAAACTTGTAGGAGGTATATAAGCCTTATATTTTCTATTTTTTACCTCTAACACTCTCTTAACCTTTCATGTTTACTCTACAAGTTGTATACACCTAAAACTGGCCACCGATAACCTCTAACCAGGCTTTTGACCAATTTCCATCCAAAATGCACAATTTGGACTAAAAATACTAAAACACGCTAAATGATGTGAAATTGACATATTCAAGTGCTAATTTTTGGCCAAGGTATCACTAAATGAGGTAATGAAATTTATGAGCTAGCTAACTTTGATCAGATCATTTTGAGTCAAAATGCTAATTTTGCACCCACGTGCTCTGGACTGCACTTTCCTATCAAATCTTCTACACAAGATATGTGCCTTTGTTATTTATTGTTGGTAACATTCTAAATAGGAATATGGTTCTAACCCATTTTATAATGCCTTCCAATTCCAATCTAGTCAAATTTAGGACCAATAACAAGGCATTCTGATCAATTCGGGTAATTTGTGCACAATGTCCTTAATCATGCTTAAGAGCTAATTGACCCAAATCAAGGCCTAATTAAGAATTACATGGAAACTTGTTGAATACTTATTTTTGTAAATGAATATGGAATATCTGCATCATCAAGTGACCTCATTTCTTGGAAAGACATCCCTAGGCCATAAATGCCATAAATATCAAGATCTATGCCTTCCATGCCTCATCAATTCTTTCCATGATGCCCTCCATGCCTCTTAATTTATTATTATTCTAATGTCATGATGAGGATAACTACAAACTTAATTCCAAAAATTGAATTAATCCTCAACCACACATCTCAATCTTGAGATGGATGGTTGAGGTTGGTTCTAATCAAATCCAAAAATATATAAATAAGAGGCCTCACAACATCATTTCTAAGCTATTTTGGTGCAAATTTATTATGCTCAAATATATTCAAAGCTCTCTTGATGCAAATTTATAATGCTAAATTGTTCACAAAATCTTTAATCAACTAGTGTTACCATGCCAAATTGATTCCAAGCCAAGCCAAGCTAAAAGCCAAAGGTGCCAAGGAGAGATGGAGGTAGTCAAGTTTCCATTACCAAGGACTTCATGAGCACAAGCTGAGCAAGCCACTACTACAAAGGCATTTAGAGCATCCAAGGAAAGTGAAAAAATTCTTATATTTGATTCCTTGAGTTTTAGTTTTATTTATCATTTGCTTTTATTAACTAAGCTCTCCCTCATGTCTAGGCCTAGAGATGTTATGCTATTAGTGTGTTTATTTCACTTTGTTTTCATTTTGTAACTAACACTATACTAACCATCCTCTCTTGAGTTAAATTCCTAGATCACATAATGGCACGTCCAGTGGGACTAAACACATCTCACACCTAAAAGAGATCCTTTTGCAACTCTAAAATATTTATTTGGACCCTTAAAACTCTTTCCAATTGATTTTCTAATTTATTTTACCATTTTTTCTTGTCACAATTTTACACAATAACTGATGTTGGCAAGTAAGACCAACATCTTACATATCTTAACTGATGTCAGTCAGCAAAATCAACATCAGCCAAATCTTGGTTAGCCAAGGTAACCGATGTTGGTGGTAATAATTGATGTCGATCACTGTGTTTTTCCAAAAACACAGACCTAAGAGATACTTTATCAAAGTTCATTGTTCTAAGCTAAAAAGAGATTCAAAGCTAAAGGACATACTAAAAATTTTGCTACAGGACCAAGCTTGATATTTTTTCAAAACATGTTTAAATCACCTTTGCATGCTTAAAAATCAATTATGAACCTTGTTTTGGGTGTTTAACAAAGAACTTAGATGATTTGGTTAATGTTTTCAAAGTTTGCAACTAAGACCAAGGGGTCAAATGAATACCACCAAATATTTCATTTTGGGTTTAAAATTGAATACACTTGTTAATTCTTGTTTGCAATAGTTGTTTAATCAAATTTTTGTTTGGCAAAAAGAGGGATATTGCATGTATACTCTTCTATTTGTCCCCTATAGGGAACCCTTGGAATCAAAAGCACCATTCTTATTGTAAATAGCCTAGTCCAAGGCTTAGAAATAAATTCATCTAAAGCACTCCCCAAAAACTCATCAAAGTTTGGGTGACCTTGAAAATGACCCTAAAGTCTTTCTACTTTAATGCTTTCATTATTTTTATGCATCTTGGCTTGTAAGGGGGACGTCATTACCTCCTACGAGTTATTTAGGTAAGCTTTGACTTGAGGTTTCATCTCCCGGTATTGACTTTATTTGGCTCCTTTGGAGTTGCACATGAGAGGTATTTTCATTTGGATATCATACTACACTAAGAAAATAGTAGGATGTAGTGGTTGTAAAAAGGACTAAACCTTTTTACAAATATCTAATGCCGTGGTCACCTAATTTTCATGCTTTTCTTTTGCATTATTTGACATGAAATTCATTGTCCAATTGATTCCCATAGAATGATCGAAACCTTGCTAGTTTAGTAAACCCCATTTTTCCATACCCTTGCTAGGATTTGGATGATTATACTAATTGTATTTTGGTCATTTTTGCTTGGTATGTTTTGAGCCTAAAACTTGTTTGTTTGTTTATAAGCCATGCCAAAATCATGTATTTGAGTTAAGAAGGGTAGCATTATGCTGCCCAAATTATGTCAAACCATTAGTGCCTTTGAGTCTTTTGAAACATAACATTGACCACATCATTCGAGCATGCTTATGTTGTTAGGCTGCTCAATTTGTTTCAAGACTAGTTTACCTTATATCAAAAACCATTTGTTTCAAACCATGTCATGCATACCATTTGGACCATTGTTTTGTGCCATCATGTTGTCCAATCTTTTCTAGCTTGTTTGGTCAAATCCTAGTTTTTACCTTTGAGTTTTTAATTAACCTTGTCAATTTAGATCCAAACATTGATTAATTTCTATTTAGGCATTAATTTATGGAGCGAATACATAGATCTTTCTCTTTTGGGTTGCATAATTTTGATTAATGGATTACCCAAATTTAAAAACTATTGATGGTTTGTTTGTTCAGTGCCTATTCTCATCATTTTTTGTGCCTTTATTTGGGAGAACACAATCTTTCTCAAAGATACTTTTGTCTTATGCCTTATGCTAACTGATCATGTTTATGTTTGATTCCATGTGCCGAGTCTATGTCAAAGTTGTTTCCAAATTTGTTAGATTAAATCAAATCGCATCATGCATGTTTGTTTGAGCCCAGCTTTTGACTCCATGTTTGGACAAAAGACCTAGCAACCTAACTTTTCCCTTTCCTAGTTTAGACCTTGTTTGGAACACTTTGACCTAGACCTTTGACATGTCAGTTTTTATTTAAACACTTGACCTTTTGTGCATATGACATTTGATGTTAGACTATTTTATGCCAAGTCTTAGCATAAATCATTTTGGAGATACAGCTCTACTTTTAGACCATATTGGAGATACAGCTCCACCCCTTTTGACCAAGTTAGACCATATTGAATCATTTATCCTTTACACATAATTTTTTAGAGTTTGTATAACTCTAAGTCTTTTTATTTTTAGATCTTTCATCATTTACATAGATATGTCTCACTACACTTATGGTGGAGTCCTTACAGTCTGACTTATGATAGAATGGATGCACAAAATGACTTTTATGGCTTTTTTCAAGACCCCAATGATGCTAATATGGTTTTTGAGATAGATTTTTATCTGCCTCATATTAATCATTCATGGGAACAAAGTCACAAAGAAACTTACGATCCAACTCAAGACCTTGATTGGTATGAATAGGCTTATGAAGAGGAATTTGAAGATCCAACTATAGATAATGTGATTTAGGATATGAATGCATACCCCCTTTGTAATAATCAGTACATGAAACATAGTCAATAACTAACTTATGAGCCAACTCATGACTGGGATGATATGGTTTATGAGGAAGAATTGGATGCTTTTGCTTATGTAAGCAATCAAGTTTCATGACATCCTTTTTCTATCCGATCATTGACTACCCCTAACCCTCCTTTGGATTATACGAGCCATCAAGCTTCACAATATCCAAGGAATACCATTACCATTCCTAGACCTAGTCCTTTGGCTTGTGTGAGAAACCAAGCTCCACAATGCCCAACCATTCCCATACCAATACCGCATCCTTTGGTTTATGCGAGTAATAAATTTACATAATGCCAAACCATTTCTATACCAAGACCTCATCCTTTGGCTTGTATGAGAACTCAAGCTCCATAATGCCCCTTCATTATTTCAAGACTTGGTCCTTTGACATGTGCAAGTAATCAATCCCCACAATGCCCTATTATTACCATCTAAAGACTTTGTCCTTTGGCTTATGTGAGCAATCATGCTCCCCAAGGCCCTACCATTATCCAACCATAGGCCATTCTTCCTCCAATACCAATCCTAGAAAAACCTCAATCATTCCAATCATTCAAAGACCAAGCTATGTTCAAAACTGGTATTTTCCAACTCATTGGAAACCAAGGCCAAGAGAACCAATTAATTCAAGATGTTTTTGTTGAATCAACCATTTGTGAGAAGTTAACCTATGATACATTGCCTATTGATCCTATACCAGTTATCAAGGAATCTCACTCTAATGAGCTAGTCTTTATTGAGTCACTTTTAATGATTATAACTACCTTTGAGAAAATCATTACCTTGATCACGTGCCTATTTTTCAACTGCCTCCTATTGACAAGCCAGTCTATGAGTTATCTCTTGACCTTTTTCTCATCTTAGAGGAGTCTCACTTTGACAAACCATTTTTTATGGAGCCCATTATGCCATCAAAGGCTATTACTTGTCCAATACCAAGCATTCAATAAGACATCATTATAATAAAGTACCCATTAGATGAAGAATAAGAGTTAGATTCAAGTTTTACTCTTGGATCGACATCAGATTCTAAATTTGAATCAATATTAGTCTCAACATAAGATTCAAATTCCTTTGAGTTAGAATCATATTCAGATGAGGAATATGTTCATGGTTGTTACAACATTGGTTATGCATACCTCGCACATTAATTTGAATACATTTATGATCCTTCTATAATTTTTGAGGATGAGTACTTCAGCTTTGACATAAGTTATCATAGTATCTTCTACAAGGATTGTGTATCCTCTCCCCATTTCATTACCACTCCATTGGTCATTACCATCAACCTAACTATCCATATTATTGACATTCCATCTCCCACAAGTGTTGATTACATAATCACACTTTTTTTAATTATATCCATGGTGACATAGCAGTTGAAGAAGAGCAAGGAGGCCAAGACCACATTCATGTAGCAGAAGAACACTCTCCTAGTGAAACCTTTTTGAAGGCATTAAGGGATAATCAAAGTCAGAACTCAGCATCTTCTAGTGAAACTTTTTCAAAAGTGCTAGAAGATAATCAAAGTCAAAATTTAACATTCCTTAGCGAAACCTTCTCGAAGGTGCTACGAGACAATCAAGACAACTTCATTGGTGAAAACCTCATTGAGGCACTAATAGCTAAGCACAAAATTTCTTCACTACTTGATGAAGAAAAAATCAAAATAACTTCTTATCTAAAACCTAATCAAATGGTAGCTACTCTCAGGCCCAAACAACAATAAAATCTTATGGTCCTCTCAAGAGAACAAGTCTTCAACCTCACCACAACCAAAGTTATGTCAAATCTGACATCAACAACATTACATGTGACTGAAAGTCCTGATCTTCATTTGTTTCCCCACCATTATACATTCCATTATCATCTACCATTTCATTCACAGTCAAACCTTCCATCCATTATTTCTCCCTATTTACCATCCATGGTTGCACTTTCCTTTACAGAGGCTATAAAAATACCTTGTCTCAGTGTTTTAAGGAATCAAAATCAATGACCAATGAAGATCACAAAAGCATTCTTAGAAACCAAATCTACATGCCATTCTTGATAGAGTAGTTATTCTGACAAGGTGTGGGCTATCAATTAACATGATCAAGTATTCTATTTATATCATTTATTTATTATGATGTGCATCTCCCTATCAGCAAGAACAATAGAATCAAAAACCATACCCAGGCCAAAAACATGTACCATGTCTTTGCCATTGTTACATATCCATTTTCCATTGTCAAAGTACCCAACCATTCACCCCATCACTCAGGGTCAATCCTCTTACCATTTTATCCAATCTATCCAACCAATCATTATCCTTAGTAAGACCATACCATCCTATCATTCTATTCTTATCTAGACCAAAGCCTATTTTTAGTCATCCTACCCAACCCTATTTTGATCTTAGCTACTTTGGTTCTTCCTCACTTTTTGTGAGAGAATTCCAATCAAGTTTCAACAATCAATCCAATCCATATTTCAATGATAGACTATGAAAGTAGTGTGACAATTGATCTAGCAAGATATCTTTCATCTTATTAAGCTTGTTTATGTGAGCTTGATTATAACTACCTATGGGCAAATCAGTGTTTCACCAATCTTACTACTAATTATAACCACCTATGGGAATATTAGTATCATTGAACTATGTTGTTGTATCCTAGTTATAATCACTTATGGGAAAACTAGGAGCAACACTTGTTTATCATGCATTGTTGTATCACCTTGCCATTGTTGTTTTTATTTAACTGGCCATTTTCCAGATTTGAGAACTTGTTGGGACCTAACTGGTTTTTCCCTACCTTCTGTGTGGATGGAATTACTATGACTTGAGGTCATTTTAAGACTAATTGGGTCATGCTCAATTCATGTTGAAGTCATCTTAGTCCCCCTTTCTGTACACTCTCACCATTTTGCAAGCAACCTAAACCAAACACTCTCATCATTTTGTGAGTAGGTATCTTGTCATTCTCTAATGAGTTAACATACTTCAAAAAGCCACAAACATTCATAACATTTCAAAGAATTCAAAAATATTTTTCATGTCTAAACTTAATTAGTTATCCTTGATCCAACTTACTAGAGCATTGTCATTGTTAGGATGCTTTCTTTTGCCTTTTTTTTTTAGGCTTTCTACTTGTTTGTTTATTTTAGGTTATTTGTTAGTTTGTTTTTTTATGTTTTTGTTTGTATATTGGCTTGCCTATTTGTTTATTTTCAAAGCTATTGCCTCAACTCAGTCTATATGCATTCGTTGGGTGATTCCTCAAGCACATTATTCTTGAGTCTATCCATACTCATACGTAAACATTATCATCATGGTTTTTATCATTGGTGCATTATTTTCAAGTGTTTATTAGGTCAGGAGTCAGTCTTTATGCATATTTTGGCTAAGTATTCATGGTGTTCTATAATAAAGCCTACCATCATAGGCTACATCAAAAATTAGCTTCAAGAAGGTCTACAATCAATGGAGCTACAAAATTTTCTCCTTAGCACCTTGGTAAATCCTCCCATCCCACCCTTGATCAAATTAACCCATTGGACATTCTAGTTGTGTCATTGTTAATCAAGATGAGCATCTCCTCATTGGTAGGTACAACTGAATCATTCACACTAATCAATCTTATTCTTATATTCATCTCTTTCATCACTTGGCACTCACTCATCTTTAATCTATATTCTAGGTTATATCCTTGAGTTATGTTTTCTAATCAGCCCTAATTGGGGCACAATCATCTTTAGCCAATCTAGGTCCTCTTAATAATAATAATCGCTTATGGGAAAATCATTATTTTGACTTTTATTCCTAAATATAACCACCTTTGGGCAAATTAGGATCTTTTTTACATCAATGTATGCAAGCATTTTCTTACTTGGATTAATCTTAACCACAGATTATTTCCACCTTTCTTCTTGTTTCTTTTGAAGGGACCACCCATCAACAAATGTGACGGCCACTCCCTCAAGGGAGCATCATCATAGGCTTCCCAAAACCATTTGGAGCTTTGTTCATTTTGTCATACAGGCCATTTCTCATTATTTAAAAAGTCATTTCTTTTCCTACGATTTGTAACATCTTCCCAAATAGGGGCCATCGATAACCTCCAACCAAGAATTTAACTAATTTCTACCCAAAATGCATAATTTGGCCTTAAAACACTAAAACATGCTAAATAATGTGAAACTGACATATTCAAGTGCCAATTTTGTCTAAGGTATCACTAAATGGGGTAATGCAATTTATGACTCAGCTAACTTTGATTAGATCATTTCGAGTCAAAATGCCAATTTTGCACCCATGTGTTATAGACTGCTCTTTCCTGTCAAATCTTCTACATAAGATGTGTGCCTTTTTTATTTATTATTGGTAACATTATAAATGGGAATATGGTTCCAACACATCTAAAAGTGCCTTCCAATTCTAATCTAGTTAAATTTAGGACCAATAATAAGGTATTATGATCAAATTAAGTAATTTATGCACAAAGTGCTTAATCATGCTTAAGAGCTAATTAACCCAAATCAAGGCATAATCAAT
Organism: Torreya grandis; assembly: GCA_037957365.1. Taxonomy (NCBI): domain Eukaryota; kingdom Viridiplantae; phylum Streptophyta; class Pinopsida; order Cupressales; family Taxaceae; genus Torreya; species Torreya grandis. The sequence goes on from JARHVA010000859.1 coordinate 2,662,177, forward strand.
AATTTCATAGAAACTTATTGAAAACTTATTTTTGGAAATGGATATGGAATATTTGCATCATCAAGTGACCTCATTTCTTAAGAAGACATCCCTAGGTCACAAATGTGATAAATATCAGAATTCATGCCCTCCATGCCTCATCAATGCCTTCTATGATGCTCTTCATGCCTCTTAATTACCCCTTCTTCCAATGTCATGATGAGGATATTAAAAAATTTAATTCTAAAAATTGAATTAATCCTTAACCACACATCTCAATCTTGAGATGGATGGTTGAGGTTGATTCTGATCAAATCCAAAAATCTATAAATAGGAGGCCTCACAGCATCATTTTTAATCTATTTTGGTGCAAAGTTACTATGCTCAGATATCTTCAAAGCTTTCTTGATGAAAATTTATAATTCCAAATTGGTTTTAAAAGCTTCAAGCAACTAATGTTACCATGCCACATTGATTTTAATCCAAGCCAAGCTAAAAACCAAAGGTGCCAAAGAGAGATGGAGGTAACCAGGCTTCTATTTCCAAGGACTTCATGAGCACAAGCCAAGCAAGAAACTACTACAAAGGCATTTGGAGCATCTAAGGAAGGTGAAGGAAATATTGCATTTGATTCCTTGATTTTTAGTTGTGTTTATCATTTACTTTTGTTAACTAAGCTCTCCCTAGTATTTTTGGTTGCCATGGTTTTTACACAGTAATCATCATTGGAAAGTAATATCAGCATCAGTTACCTGACTTAACTGACATTGGTTAGATCTCAATTAGACAGTAATCAATGTCAATGGTTATAACCAATGTCGGTCACTATGTTTTTCCAAAAACATAGACTCGAGAGCTACTTTTTAAAAGTTCATTGTTTCAAAATCAAAAGAGCTTCAAACTAAAGGACATGCTAACATTTTTGCTACAGGACCAAGTTTAAAATTTGCTCAAAACATGTTTAAATCACCTTTTCATGCTTAAAAAATGACTAGGAACCTTGTTATGGGTGTTTAACAAATAATTTAGGTGTTTTTGGTGAATGTTTTTCAAATTTGCCAACTAAGATCAAGGGGTCAAATGAACACCACCAAATCTTTCATTTTGGGTTTAAAATTGAACATACTTGTCAATTCTTGTTTTCAATAGTTGTTTAATCAAATCTTGTTTGGCAAAAAGAGGAATGTTATGTGTATTCTCTTCTATTTATCCCCTATAGGGAACCTTTAGAATCAAAATTTTCATTCCTATTGCAAATAGCCTAGTCCAAGGCTTAGAAAGAAAGTCATCTAAATCATTCCCTAAAAACTCATCAAAGTTTGGGTGATCTTGACAATGACCCTAAAGTCTTTCTACTTTCATGCTTTATTTATTTATGCATCTTGGTTTGCGAGGGTGACTTTATCACCTCCCACAAGTTCTTTAGGGAAGCTTTGACCTAGGGTTTCATCTCTCAACATCAACTTCATTTGGCTCCTTTTGAGTTACACATGGGACATAGTGGCACTTTGGAAATCACACTACACTAAGCAAACAGTAGGATGTAGTGGTTGTAAAAAGGACTAGACCTTTTTGTAACAAGCCAAATGATATAGACCCATAACCCATGATTTTCTTTTGCATTATTTGGCATGATAGTCATTGTACAATTGATTCCCTTGGATTATTCAAAAACTTGTTAGATCTTAGACAAATCCCCACTTGCCATGAAAGTATTATTGGTGTAAGGTGCACCTAAAGGTCCATGTCATATTACTATCATTTGATAGAAGGTGAGGTATAAAAATCCTAATATATAATGTGTATTTACTTTTGGATGAACACTTAAAATCCTCTCAAATGATGTATATAGACAGATTCCAATAATACCAAGCAACCTTATCAGTTTAGGATCTAATAACGGTTAATTAGTTGGTCTTGTCCTAGATTAATGTCTTGTTTGGAGTCAAAACTTGGTGTAAATAAATGATCCAAAACCAAACACATAGTCCAAATTCTCTTTTAAATAAAGAGGTCTTATGATACCCACTTGAGATCATCAATTTGCCTTATTCAAAAAGTTCATCAAAAGCTTGAGAGTCATATCATCCACTTTGGCATAGTTATGCTACCCAATTGAGTCTAAACCTTTACCAAAGTTGTTTAAGTCCTTCACTTATAATCTAGATTCAGAATTACACCTTTAAAAGTTCATAGGGTTGATGTGTTAAGTGGATTCACCATTTGCATTAAACTTGAGGGAACTTAGGTTTAATTTCCAATATGTGTTGAAGGTCATTTAAGACTCATAATCATTATCATCACTTAATAGACTTAAGCCATTTTATGTTAAACACTTACACTTTAAGTGTATACACCACAACATTTTGAGTCAAGAAAGGTAGTGTTATGTTTTCAAAATTATAGGAAAACATCTTTACCTTAGAGAGTCTTTGAAAAAAACCTTATATGTCACACTGTTTAGGTAGTATAGCATCGTTACATTGCCCAAAAAAATTTAAACATTATTTCATAGACCCTCTTGCATAGAGTTCCAAATTTGTTCCTACATTCGCAGACCAATCCGAGTGTACTTTTGTGATCTTTTATCTTAAATGGTTATACTGTTCATTTTTGTCTAGCTTGTTTGTCCAAAAGAACCCAGTTTTATACCATTTTTTATGATAAAATAAACTATAGCTAAAGTGCCTTTTGTTTCATACCTTATAACTAGTTGACCAAGTTCATGTCTAAGAATCAAATGGCTAGTGTTTTTTAGAAGTGTTTCAAATCTGTTATATTAGAAATTTCATCTATTTTCAAAGTCTAGATTTTGAATTCATTTGACCAAGAGTCCTAGCACATGCCTTGTTTGAGCCTAGCTTATGACACCATGTTTGGCCAAAAGACCTAGTAACTTTTAAATTCCTAGATTAGACTGATTTGAAACACTTCAACCTTAGAGTTTGGCATTTTGATTTTACATCTATTTACTTGTTTACCTTTGTGTGAATAGTGAAATGCTAGATACTTCATGCTAGCTTGTTTCCTCACAAATATTTGCATAAACCTATTGATCCTTTTGACAAATCTCGACCAAGTTGAAACATTTTTTGTTTTAGGCATTGTCCTTTTTAGAGTTTGTATAACTCCTTGACCTTTTATCATAAAGTATTGACTATGGATCCCAACATGTATTCCTACACTCATAGTGGACTCACATATAATCTAGGGATTAGTAATGTAGTTGCACAAGAAGAAATGGTGCAAGACCCCTATGCAGATAATATTGCTTATGAGATGGATTCTTATCCCTTGTATAATACTCAATTAGGGGCATAAAGCCAAGATCCATTGGCTAACTATTTGGTTAACACACCACCTTACATAGAATAGGACCAAGAAAAAACCATGTAATACTTAGCTATAATCCTTGTAGTGGATGAGCCAGTACTTCAACAGTCATATTCTACTAACATGACTTTCACGTATGATCTATTTTTATTTGAATGACATTTTTTAGAGAACAGAGATGAGATTTTGGTTAGAGCCATAGAGGTAGGGGCTAAAGTTCTAGCAAAATTTCCCCATAAAAATTCACCAAGTCTAGTAAGAGTGCCCCACAATATCATTTACGATCAACAAGATTCTTCTATCAATCCTATGGATATAGTCAAAACAACGTACCAAGATCCTAAGATATCTAATCAAAGCAAAAACATTATGGAAAAGGACTTTAACCAAATACAGATAGCATACTATTGACACAGTGGATTGCACCCTTTGAAAAGGAAGTTAATCTCCTTTCTTCCATGTGGCACAATAGAGACACTCCTCTTGTTGTGGGTAGAAAAACTGAGGAGTGAATATCTAGATAAGGGGCTAGCTCCCCTTGATGCACCTTAAAGTCCCAATTTTTTACTACTAACAATGGGGGGGTGAAAAGAGAGAGGGATGCTATGAAAATAGAACCTAACTAAAATGGTGATGCACAAAAATTGATTGATCTACTCATTTTTTATCTACACTTTGTACCAAAAAGAGCGAATGGACACTTCATTTGAATAAAAAACTAGACTAAATCAATGTTCCAACAAGGGGTTTGATGGAGGTAAAATGAAGAAGAACTTACCAGAGGTGCTCTAGAGGTACATTGTTGGATGGTTACTCACCTACACCTATACTTTAACCTAGACACTTCTTGTTAACCTATAGAAGAGGATCTTTGATACACTAGATACATTGGCTTCGACTTATGAAAGTATTAAAATAAATGACTAAACATAAGGCAATACATAGATATGTACAAAAGTGTATAAAATTAGCTAGAGATATAATGCTTCTTTTGATTAAAGGAAAATTTTGTTAGGGCTTTGCCATACAAAACTCAGAGATATGCTTGTACAACACTGAGAGGTTATAATATATATAGAGAAATTGGAGAAAGACCTTTTTACCCTTCCAAGAGCAAGTGGTCCATACTACATTAAAAACCTCAACAAGAAGAAATCACCCATGTTGTTTTCATCTTCCCTTAAATGCTCCTATAAAATCCATGTTGTAGGTGTCCCAAATATTGACTTTGCTACCTAGGCTACATTAAACACTCTTGCTAGAGTATGGGTCACTTTGCTCCTCAATTGACAAGGCCACCTCTCACCATGTTCTAGGCCATGATTTTTCTTTGAATGCTCCTATAGCTCCCCTTAATGATTATTCATTAATGTTAAACACAAGGAAAATTAGGCCACCCTCTTGAAATCTCTAGCAGCCCTCCCAATGGATATTCATGGATACTATTCTATCTACAAGCATTTACTTCTCCTACCAATGCCTCCTATGCCACCGAGACTGGTCTGGTTCATTCTTGTGCTTGATTGGTTGTATCCCCTAGAACATTATAAGTGTTTATCTTATATGTGTGTGGTTATGTTCAGAGCCATGCTCTCTCTCTCTGTCTATCTCTCTTATCTTTCTCATTATTTCTTATCTTCTCCTGATAGTTCAGGCTCCTTGAAGCTATCTTTTCCATTTTGGGCTCCTTTCTCAACGGGTCATTGAGTCTTACTTCAAGCTTCTTGGCCTTTTAAATTTCTTTGGGAAAAATACTTGAAGGAATTTCCTTCATTATGCTCACTACTTTGACACCCACCTTTGATGACACTTAGGGCCTGTGATCTTGAATTCTTTTGAATAAAATGTCCAAAAGAATTCTTTTAGACATTTTCTCTGAAAGAATCATTCTTTGACTTATTTCCAATGGCTAACCCATCATCTTAAATTTGACATTTGTGGGCTTGTCATCAATCATTTGAAACCTAACAGCTATTTCGCTACCCTAAATTTGATGTTCACAGGCCTGTCACCATATATTTAAAAACCAATGGCTAGATTATCACCATAAAATTGATGTCCATGGGCCTATCACCCCTCTTTGGCAATTCCTTCAGCCTTTTGCAAATGGACTTTTTCAAAGGGAAAGTGACCCTTAAAAAAATGGGAAGGTTCTCTTTTGATGACCAAGTGTCCTCTAGAAGGGTACCTACCCTTCAGACCCTTGGTTTCCAAATTCTTTCAAATTTTCTCACTTGCCAAATTTCTTCAAACATTTTGTCTAAATAAATTCATTATTTAGGCTTCTTCATTGGATTTTCTTTGGACATTTTATCTAAAGAAATTCATTCTTCAGCTTATCACTTTTTCTGAAGGAATTATTCCTTTACTGGCTTTCTGCCCTGACCTTTTGCAAGTGGACCTCCTACCCTCTACAAGGGTACTTTAGGCCTAAGGTTTCCCTTCAGATCTCTTTTAAAAGTCCCATTCATCACTTTCCTATCCTCTGCAAGGGTACTTTGGCCTTTGAGTAGTCTTTCAGATGAATTCACAAAGGCCCTACTTAGCACCTGAGTGCCCTTCATAAGGGTACCTACCCTTCAAACCCTTTACAAAAGACCCTTAACCCTTTGAAATTGGCCCATTTTGCCGATAAAAGGCCTACCTAAAGTAATTAATTTGCCTTACCAAACATATGGGATCAAAAATAGTTCCAAATCAACCCAAGTGCTTATCAGACCTAAAACACTTGTCTATCAGAAGGAGCAATACTTATTTTTCTTTTATGGAAAGAGTCCTATCATAAATAAAACCCATAAAACAGTTGTGGGATGAACCTATCAAAAACTAATAAAAAGACCCTACAAAGAGAAGGAAAGGGGCGTGCTCAATTCTAGCCTGTAGGAGCAAAAGTGGTCAACACATTTGACGATTCACAAGGGAAACATGCATGTTATGCTTTGAGAGAGACTAGTAGCTTAAAGGTCCATTGGGCATGGAGTCAAGATATAGCTTGGAAGGCTAGAAATAGACTTGAAAAACCTAAGAACTAAGAAATATTTTACCCCAAATGGTAAAGAGAACACACACAAGGCTAAAAAACTACAATAATGCATAAAAGCACTTAGGGAAAATGAGGAAAAAGCAGGGAAACTATGTACATAAAAAGAGAAGGTTAGTGAAAATGTTTAAGATATATCCCATTGACTAAGATATGTAGTTCTTCACCATCCAACCTAGAGCATTGGAATGCATTATGTTGCAGGATATGTAGTTCTTCACCATCCAACCTAGAGAGTTGGAATACATTATGTTGCTTTCACTGGGTGATGACATATGGACCACTCCACAAGGCATTGAACTTCATCTGCCTTCTAGGTTTAGCTCAATAATCATCCCATTTCAAGATAATGTCACCTTCTAAGAAGAATTTTGATGAGGATTTCTTGTCAAAATGCTTCTTTTTTTCTACTAGTGGTTGGTCATGGCATCCATGGCCTAGTCTTTTTCCTCCTGAAGCTTCATTAGTTCACAAAATCTGACCTGCAAGTTGTCATTCTCCTCTAATTATAGTTGATGGGAAAGATCTAAGGATAGTAACTCAAGTGAAATAGTATGTCTAGCTTCCCTTCCATACACAAGTGTGTATGGATAATTACCAACTACCCTCTTTGGAGTAACCCTGTCTACCCATAGAGTTGTCTTCAACTTGGCATGCCAAGTCCTTTGATTTTCATCCATTATCCTTTTAATGATCCTGATTAGGTTCTTATTGATGGACTCTACTAAACCATTCCCTTGTGGGTAGTAGTTGGAATAAGTACTGAGATAAATGACATATCTTAATGCCCACTCACTTGTCTTTGTTCCCAAGAAAGACAATGCATTATCTGAAATGATTATGGTTGGAACCCTAAATATTGTCACTAAGCCTTCATAAAATTTTAGGACCATACTCTCATTGGCTTATTTCAAGGTGATGGCTTCTACCCATCTCATGAAATAATCTATAGTGATTAAAAACCAATTGTGGCCAACACTAGAAAGAGCATTGATCATCCCTATGAAGTCCAAACCCCATTGCATGAATGATTGTTCCACTTGAATAGGTTGTAGAGGCATTATAGCCAGTCATTATTTTCCATCAAAGAGAGCACATTTATGGCATCTCCTCCCCAAGCATGAGTGTCTCTGAACAAGGTGGGCCAAAAGTAGCTAGCCCTCATAATCCTTGTAGTTGTAGCTTTGGGAGCAAAGTGACCACCAACTAGTCCATTATGAAATTCAGATAGTACTCTGTCAACGTGATCTGAATTGATGCATCTCAAGAGTACCCCTAAAAATTCCTTTCTAGATAGTACTCCATCAACTAAGACATAAGGAAGAGATTGGAGCCTAAAATATCTCCTCTTAGTCCTATCAAGACCTTATAGACACTCACTATTTCAAAGGAAATGAACTATATCTTGTATCCATCTCTTCATGGTTGTGGGAATTTCTGTTACAGCTCCATCATTGAGTATTAAAATGCCTTCCTTCAATTCTTTGAATTTTATAGATAGGTGCTCTCATATCCCTCTTCCCCTCACCATTTTTGTATTCTTGATCTCCACATCATACTCCATCACCTTGGTGATCCATCCTACTCTTTTTTCATTCAAATCACAGCTTATCAAGAAGTCTATGACACTAGGATGTGGCACCATGATGTGAATCTTGCTATTTGACAACATATGTCTAAATTTCTTCAAGCTTCATATGAATGTAAGTGTTTTCTTCTCAACATAAGTGTACCTAATTCATAGCCCTCTAAGACTTGGATAAAAAATGTGAGAGGTTATTTGAGGTTTTCACATTCACATGGGTGAGCATAGCAGAGATTACCTCTTCATTTCCAAAGGTGTAGAGGTTGAAGTCCTTAGAGAAGTCAGGACTAGTCAAGGTGGGAGTCTGGGGGATAACTTGCTTGATCCATTCAAAACTATCTCTCCTTCATGTTTTCCATGTGAATGTCTCATCCTTCTTCAGCATGAAAGTTAGTGGCTTGACCAGTTCAACAAAATTAGGGATGAATCTCCTAATAAAATTTATTTTGCCAAAGAAACTTTGTAGGCCCTTTTTGTGTTTAGGCAAGGACAACACTAAAATGGTATGCACTCTTTCCAAATCAATGGTCAAGCCCCCTTTTGAAATGACATGACCCAAGAGTTTGCCTTCATAGATAGAAAACACACATTTCTTAGGGTTGAGAGAGATTTTGAACTCTCTACACCTCTCAAATATTTACCTCAGGTGTTTCAGATGTTGTCCTACCTCCTTGGAGAAGACTATCACATCATCAAGATAAACAAGCACGATGCCATTTATCAAACCTTAGAAGGCCATATCCATAGCTCATTAGAAAGTAGCTCCAATATTTGATAGTCTGAAAGGCATCTTTATATAGGTGAAAGTTCCCCACTTCGTGGTGAAGGATGTTTTGTATTGGTCGTAGTCTTGCACTAAAATTTGATTATATCCAGAGTACCCATCTAGGAGGGAGAATTGTTCACTTCATATCACCATCTAGAGAATTTGTTCCATGCATGGGAGGGGATAATGATCTCTTAATGAGACTCTATTAAGGTCTCTAAAATTAACACACAGTCAAATCTCTCCATTTTTTTCCTAATCAGAACCAAATTGGCCAGCCAAGAAGAGTGTTTGATATAAAAATGATCTTGGACTCAACCAGCTTGGTCAGTTCCTTCCTCATGAGAGGCTCAATCCTTGGATTGATCGATCTTTATTTTTGCTTGATGGTTTTGGCACCTTCTTCCATCTTAACGGTGTGTTGGGCCAATCTTGGGTCAAACATGTTTAAATCACCATATTCCCATGCAAAGACATCAGCAAACCATTGGCATAACAAAATAAAAGAATGCCTTTCCTCATTAGTACATACCTTCCAGAGTGTAAGTAGCTTATCCTTGAATATTTCTACCCTTTCATAATTATCTTTTTTGGTTTTCATACTTGCTTTGTCACCTTTGAGTTGGTCATCCTCATTGAATATGCTCTCAAGAGTGACCAAACCCTTAGGAAGTCTATTGTTCTTTAGCTGAACAATTTGGCCATCATACTGTTACTACAGCTTGGATTGATTCTTAGAAGTGAACTCAACCTCCTCCTATAATAAAAGTGCTATCTATTGGTCATTGTCAAGTACCTACCAATTGGTGACATTGTATGGTATGGAAGGGCTCACTATCACCTTTAAATGGTGTTGATTATTGTCCAGACTTATTCCCTTGGGAATGTCAAATTGAGCACCAACTGCTACTAGTCTATCTGCATGATTGTTTTATTCTCTTAGGATGGAAGTGATGTTGAAAGTGGTGAAGCTCTCCATTAGGTCCCACACCATATGCTTGTAAAACTTGAGCAAGGATTTCTTGGTCAAGTTTTGACCCCTCACCTAGTTTACGATTAATTCACTATCTCTAAAAACTTACAATTCTTTGATTCCTCTTTTTCTTACCCACTCTAAACCATAAACAAGAGATTCATATTCTATTATATCATAAGCATAGGATAATTGGAACCTGAAAGTTATAAACTATTTTTCTTTTAAAGATGAAACCAACATTACTCCACCACCAGCTCCCAACTTGCTTCTAGATCCATCAAAGAAAATTTGCCACAAACCACAGCTCTTTTGATTTGATTTTATTGTATTTGGCATGAAAGTATCCTTCTCATGCATGAAGTAAACTCTAAGACCTACCTCTTCAATGAACTTGTAAGGATCATGTTCAAATTTTTCATTTCCCCATTCATCTAGGAGTAGGTTAGCAACTCCTTTAAGGGAAGATCGTGGGGGTTGGTCTACCTAGAGTTCTTCTTCATCAATGATGGTGTAGCTAACATTTGTTTCCTTAGGTGAGTATGGATCTATGTGATCTTTATGGATAGGCTCCAACTTAATCTTCACTTTGGTTCCATACTTCATCCTAAAGACCATGTAAGACCAATTTATTGCCAAGTACCTACCTATCTTAGATGGAAAATCCCTAGATAAGCAAAGAGTGAAGTAAGGGAGAACATCCACCACTACCATGTCATGGGGAACAAATAAGGTTAGACAGGCATGGAGAGTTAGATTCAAGCCATTTACCACTCCTAATGTCTTGGTTGGTTATCCATCCAACTATAGAACTCCCTTGGTCATTTGCTCATATTTGAGTCTTAGCTTGTCAGCTATGCATTTGGGCATCACTGATGTGCTTACTCCACTATCAATGATGTAATTATGGATCAAGAAATCACCAATAATCAATGATAGGTATAAAGGAGTAACCTTTTCATCCTTTTTTTCTTGACCTCCCATGGGAGGAACCCCATTCAATATCAACACATTATCAGCTTTTATTGGGACAGCTTGCTCACTCAGCCTATGTAATTCCTTTTGGAGTATATCCTTTTGTCTTGGAATTGCTAAGGAATCCTACAAGAGATGTTCATGTGTAGCTTCTTCATTTGGTCTACCACATTGATTGGAGGGTTGCTCCCCTTTGATCTCTCCTTAGGGACATTTGCATCTTGAGGCATAACCTAAGGAGTCAAAGTTGCAACCAGTGGTCTATGATTTGGAAATATTTGATTTAATTGTGATAAAAGAGATGCCCCAAATGCTGGAGTTGCTAATTGAACTTCCTCCATATCTCTCTTCTTGGACCTAGTGTTGGCTACAACATAATCATCCTAATAATTTGTGGTCCCCACATAATTGACTGCATAAAATTCCCCTTATAGGTGGTTCATAAGATGGGAATTAGATTGAACTTGCCTGTTGTCCATCCTAGATTATGTTGATGCCTCAAAACTTGAGAATTGGGCTATTTGATCACCTTGTGTGGGCATACATTGATTTGGTAGTTCATTAGCATAATCAACCTATTCTTGACCATACCCCAAGGGTGGATAATTAGGTTGTTCCTGGACCAAATTATTTTGAGTGGGGATAAGAGCCTTAGATGATGAAGGGGCACTTGAATTATAAATATGATAAGGCCTGACTTGCATAATCTAACCCTGCCCCTGATTATAATTTTGGAAAGGAGTTATATTTTTTGCCTAAACTATTGGTACCCTTGATTCATCTAATAGCTTTGAGCTTGCTACCTCTTAAGGGCCACTAATTCATTAGTAACACTCTGCATTATACTCTTAACCTCATTGAGGTCATTTGAAGAGGTAGAAGCCAACCTTTTTACACTAGGTAGAGGAGATAAAGTGGGCACAGTAGGCTGAGCTAAGGGCTATAGATTAGGAAAGAGTGGAATATGAGGTCTAGGAGCTATCTTTCTTACTTGCACCAAATAATTTTCAGCAGCTATGTCTATTTCATAAGCAGCAGGTAAAACTTGTCCACCCATGGAATCTACCATGATAGTAATGTTACTATTCAAGGCTTTTAAGTAGTAAATAAAAGCATAGCTTGGGGTTGTCTTTATTAGAATTGGGATTCTATCCCAAGTTTTTTGGAACTTAGTGTTAAAATAATGCATAAATTCATGCAGAGCTCTCTTCATAGTAGTTAATTGCTCAACTAGAGATAGATGGTCACTCTTCTCTCCAAACCTATTTATTAGGAGGGTGCCTAATTCATTCCATGAGCCAACTGAATTCATAGGCAAGGTCTTATACCAGTCCAAAACATTACCTTTGAAGGATAAGGCTAGTAACCTGATGGCTACATTTTCTTTAGTGACATTATGGATATTACAGAGGTTGGATATGTTCCTGATATACTCAATAGTAGTGATTGGCCCCTCTCCACTAAAGGGAGGAACACTCTTGAGGGTTGTCCCTAGAATTGGGTCATATTGTAGAAGGTTAAAAGGACGATGACCATTAAAGGACACAAAAGGTAAAGCCATGGTTGTGACAGGGTTAAAACAAGGTCTCCTTGTGTAGGTATATCTTATGACAGGTATGGGAAACTGGTTTATCATATAAGGATGAGTTGTTACAAACCTTAGCCTCTTTGCTAAGTTCAAAGGTAGATGAACAAATTTGAAAGGGACACCCTTAGCAAAAGATATTTTGGTGACCTTAGGCATGAGGTGTCAAGCTGATCAGTAACCAAAGACTAAATTCTTAAAATGGAGTTGAGAGATGCTAGATAATAGCTCTTGCTTTTAGATTTTTTTACAGTAACAGGACCAACACCAATCCTAAAACTCATAAGACATAAATTGCTTCCTATTGGGCATGCCAAAAACTATTGACACAGTATATTTCACCCTTTGAAAAGGAAGCTAAGCTCATTTCTTCCATGTGGCACAATGGAGACACTCCTCTTGCTGTGGGTAGCAAAACTAAGGAGTGAATCTCTAGATAAGGGGATAGCTCCCCTTGATGCACCTTAAAGTCATGAATTTATACTACTAACAATGGGGGGGTGAAAAAAGAGAGGGATGCTATTAAAATAGAACCTAACTAAAATAGTGATGCACCAAAATTGATTTATCTACTCATTTTTTATCTATATTTTGTAACAAAAGGAGCAAACAGACACTTCATTTGAATAAGAAACTAGACTGCATCAATGTTCTAACAAGGGGTATGATGGAGGTATAATGAAGTACCTACCAGAGGTTCTCTAGAGGCACATTGTTGGATGGTTACTCACCTGCACCTATACTTCAACCTAGATGATTCTTCTTAACCTGCAAAATAGGATCTTTGATACACTGGCTTTGACTTATGAAAGCATTAAAATAAATGACTAAACATAAGGCAATACGTAGACATATGCAAAAGTGTAAAAAATTAGATGGAGGTAAATATCTTCTCTTGATTAAAGGCAAATTTTATCATGGATTCACCATACAAAACTCAAATAAATACCTTTGCAAAGCTGAGAGGTTACAATATATATAGAGAAATTAGAGAAAGACCTTTTTACCCTTCTAAGAGAAAGTGGCCCATACTACATTAAACACCTCAATAAGAAGAATTCTCCCATGTTATCATCATCTTCCCTTAAATACGTCTATAAAATCCATGTTGTAGGTGTCCCAAATATTGACTTTGTTACCCAAGATGCATTAAACACTCTTGTTAGAGCATGGGTCACTTTGTTTCTTAACTGACAAGGCCACCTCTCACCATGTTTTGGGCCATGCTTTTTCCTTGAATGCTCATGTAGCTCCCCTTAATGGTTATTCATTAATGTCAAACACAAGGAAAATTGATCCACCCTCTTGAAAGCTTGTGTATCCCTCCTAATGGCTATTCATGGATATTATTCCATCTGCAAGCATGTACTTCTCCTACTGATGCCACCTTGACTGGTCTGGTTCATTCATGTGTTTGATTGGATATATCCCCTGGAACATTTTGAGTGTTTGTCTTATATGTGCATGTCTATGTTGTGAGCCATGCTCTCTCTCTCTTCTCTTTTCTCATTATTTCTTGTCTTTTCTTGATAGTTCAAGCTCCTTAGGGCTATCTTTTCCCTTTTGATCTCCTTTCTCGATGGGCCACTAAGTCTTGCTTCAGGCTTCTTGGCTTTTTAAATTTTTTTGGGAGAAATGCTCAAAAGAATTTTCTTCATTATGCTTTCCACTTTGACACCTACCTTTGATGACACTTAGGGCCTGCACTCATGAATTCTTTCAAACAAAATGTCTGAAAGAATCATTCTTTGGCTTCTTTCCAAAGGCTAACCCATCCTCTTAAATTTGACATTTGTGGGCCTATCATCAATCATTTAAAACCCAATGGCTATTTTGCTACCCTAAATTTGACATTCATGGGCCTATCACTAGATATTTGAAAACCAACGGCTAGCTTATCACCATAAAATTGACATCTATGGGCTCGTCACCCCTCTTTGGAAATTCCTATGGCCTTTTGTAAATGGACTTTTTAAAGGGAAAGTGACCCTTCAAAAAAATGGGAAGGTCCTATTTTGATGACTAAGTATCCTCCAGAAGGGTACCTACCCTTTAGACCCTTGGTTTTTGAATTCTTTCAGATTTCCTCACTTGCTGAATTTCTTCAGACAAAATGTTTGAAGGAATTGCTTTGGACATTTTTTCTGAAGAAATTCATTATTTAGGCTCCTTCATTAGATTATCTTTAGACATTTTATTTGAAAAAATTCATTCTTCATCTTGTCACTTTTTCCAAAGGAATTCTTCCTTTACGGGCTTTCTGGCTTGGCCTTTTACAAGTAGACCTCCTATCCTCTATAAGGGTACTTTGGGCCCAAGGTTGCCCTTCAAATATATTTGAAAAGTCCCATTCATCACTTTCCTGCCCTCTATAAGGGTATTTTGGCCTTTAAGTAGTCTTTTGGATGAATTCACAAAGTCCCTGTTTGGCACTCGAGTGCCTTCTGCAAGGGTACCTACCCTTTGGATCCTTTGTAAAAGACCTCTACCCCTTTGAAACTAGCCCATTTTATCGATAAAAGGCCCACTTGAAGTAATTTGTTTACCCTGCCAAACATCTAAGATCAAAAAGAGTTTCAAATCAACCCAAGTACTTGTCAGACCTAAAACACTTGTCTATTAGAAGGAGGAATACTTGTTTTTATTTTATGGAAAGAGGCTTGTCATAGAGAAAACCCATAGAGTGGTTGTGGGATGAACCTATCATAAACTGATAAAAAGACCCTGTAAAGAGAAGGAAAGAGGGAGTGCTCAATTCTAGCCTGTAGGATCAAAATTGGTCAACACATACCAAACATATATGAATCTAACAAGTGATTTCAATTAAATGAACATGATTAGTAAGCCTCTCATCAACCTAGTTCCTTCAACAAGAGTGTTGATAGAGTTAATTAGATAATAGAATCTAAGTTTTGACCCATTTATACAAACTACTTCAATAAATAACCTGATGCATATGCCCATTTTCAAAAAAGTGTCTTCGGCCTCGACACTGAATAGTGAGCCAAATGTAGTAGACAATGTGCAAACAATGTCCAATCCTGATCAAAGTGGTACTAGTGCACAAATAATTAGCCAACAACATGTGCATGTAGTTATCCCATGAGTAGATCATCATACCAAGGAGTAGGGGTTTCTACACCCCAACCTCAACCAACTACTTCCTCGAGTGTACAACCTATGGGGTTAGATAATCAAACAATGGCCAATATCATACCTCAACAATAGAATGTGATGAATCCTACTCCCCCTCAATAGGTAGCAAGTATTATTCCATAATAGCAGACATAGTCTAGCGTATCATTTTCATAAAGGATGAATATATTTCCACCTCAATTAGGGGCAACAAATGTTCCATCCCACCAGGTAATGACAAACATACCATTTCAGTCATAGAATAATATACCAATCCAAATATAAGCAATGACTATTCAACAACATGAAAATATTGGTCAATGATAGATGTTGAATCTATAACCTACTTTCACTTCCTCATAGGGATTCATGCAAAAAGGAGGTCCTCATGTTTCTCACGTACCTACTAGACAACCCTTGGTTCAAAATATGCCACAAATCTAGAGATAGGGTCTTAGTCCACAAGTTCCCACTCAACAGCAAGGTTTGATTGGTCCACAGCATGTCCCTTTTCAACCACAACAAGCATAGTATTATTATATCCCTCCATCCCAACCACAAAACCCCTCAATTCAAACCTTTATCTCTAACCCAAACTAGAATATTGTGCAACCAAATGTGCAATTTTAGGTACATCCTAATCCACGTATGAATATTCTTGGTCCATTCCCCAACCCAATTAATGTACCCTAATAGGTATCTCCATCATACCTTGGTCAAATTGTTACACTCGTGACTTCTTAACCATCTATCCAAACCCAAATTCTCCCTTAAATCAATATTCCATCTAGTTTCCTATCCTAAGAAGTACAATAGATGAAGGATGCAATTGCCACCATTTAGGCTGGGAAGTAAACCAAAAAGTTCAAATTGGATGATGTATGTTCCTATCCATTCAACATGGAGTATTTTTAGATACCATTTCCTCTAAGATAGGAACCATTGAAATTTGATAAATACAAAGGGAAAAGTGATCCTAAGTCTCATTTGACCAAATTCTTTATCGTATGTCAACCAGTGGCATATAGTGACATATACCTTTTTTGGTTGTTTCCAAAGATCTTGGCTAGACAAGCCTTGGAGTGGTTTTTTAAGTTTCCCAAAAACTTAGTAATAGATTTTGATGATCTTTTTGAGCTGCACTTATCCTATAATCTCGAGCATGAGATTTCATTAGTGGACCTGACACAAGCAAAGCAAAAAGTTGGGGAGAGTTTTACGAGTTATTTACAGCAATGAAGAGCCCTTGTAAGTCATTTCACCCATAGTTTATGAGATAAATAATTAGCCACTGTGTTTATAAAAAATTTACATAGTGACATAGCTTATCATCTAGAATTTTAATATGTGCATACATTTAAGGAGATCATTGATAAAGGTTTGTTGATTGAGAGGGCATTCATCGATAAAGGAATAATCAAGCTTAATTCAACTAATCAAAATCAAGGTACCAATTAGGGAAATGACCAACATCCCATCCAAGTGAAAGCATCACAACTCATATAGGCCAATAATCATGAAAGACCAAAGTAATTCAACCACAATAGGAATGTTGTGGGAAATGGAGTAACCAAATCTCATCATGTCCAAACTATGCAGACATCATCTACACCACCTTTTCAGCTTACTCCTACCTATCAACCTCTCCAACCAATGCCACAAGTGCAATAACCAAGACCTATACAACAAATACAGTAGCCTTTACCATTGCAAACCCCTCTTCCTAGAAGAACCATCCCTACACGTCATGTCTTTAATGACCTAGGAGAACCTATTAAGTCTATATTTCACAAACTTGTTATTGCTAATCTGATTAGTTGGCCCATACCAAAACATTATCCAAAATGCATTCTTTATCTTGATTAGTACCATGAAAATGAATTATGTGACTATCATCAGGTCAATGGGCATAATTTACTAAGATGTGTCCAAATCAAGCATTTAATCGAGAATATGTTGGAGAATGGGGAGATAAAATTGGATAATGGTGCTTCCACTTCTAATCAAACTCTTGGGATATATCAAATCTCCTTTCTCCAACATAACAATCAATAGTAGCAAAAAAATTAGCAACAACAACAATGGCCAGTGCAATAGCAAAATCAACAGTATCAACATCAAAGGCTGATCTAGCATAACCAACAAAATCAACATCAAAACCCACAATGATAGAATAATGGACAAAACTAAGGTCAGAATAGTAACAACCAACAAACCTACCATGTAGTTTCACATGACTATAATAGGATTGTAGGTCATATTACAAGGGGTAGCGTTAATACCATCTTCATTAATCCTAGACCACACACTAATCAACCTAGACCATTTCTTTGACTTGGGAGTGCATACAAACAAACTAGGACTTCCCCTTTTGGATCTTATAGTGATAACTTATCCTTACCACGTGACCACATGTAAGTGTACTAGAAACTGAGATTTGTCATGTTTGGTCCCACACCATTCCTAGCATCAATTAGAAATAATGGTCTAGTATTTAATCATGATTGTGCAATCACAACTCAAAGGTCAAAGATTACTATCCTAGGCCCATAACCATCCACCACTTTGCCTATAATCCAACCAACCATTCAACCTCAGAATAAACCATTCACTATTGACCAAGATAAAAAAAATTGACATTATGGAACAATTGCAAAAGACACCAGCACAAATTTCTATTTTAGAATTACTATGGACATCAATAATTCACAAAAACATCCTGAATTGTTTTTTGACCCAATCCACTATTGCTAGTAACATATCCCTTGATAAATTTCAAGCTTTGGTTGGACACCTAGCTTCAGCCTAACAAGTCACATTCAACCAAATTGATATGTCTTCCCTTGGCCCACTCCATAATAACCTATTACACATAGAAGTTTGTATCATATGGCATAAAGTGAAATTAGTCCTTATAGATAATGGATCTGGCCTCAACATAGTGTCTCTAAAGTTCATCAAGATTCTTGGGTACATAATGACAGATCTCTAGCCAAAAACAATAACCATTAAATCCTATGATAATTAAGAAAGAGAGTCACAGGGCACCATTAGTTTTCTAGTTATCATTGGGCCTTTAACCCATGATACACTTTTCCATGTGTTGGATCTTAAGTTATCATACAACATGCTTCTAGGTAGGCCTTGGTTACATGAGATTTGTGTATCCTCATCAACACTACACCAATGTATCAATTTTTCCCACTCAGGGATGGAAGTGAATATTCTAGGAGATTTACACCCATATGAACACTGCAAGCATCTTGAGGCTGAATTTGAAAGCTATAGTTATCAGTACGATATGAATCCAAGTTCCAAATAGGAGAAAGGAAAGTCCATACTTATTAATCCTCCACCAGATAATGGCATAGATCCTAATACCTTAGATTCCCTTTTCCACATGCCATCTCCTAAAGCTTTCAATCATTTCACCATTTTAGATAATGGATCAAGAGAATATGTGACCCATGATACATTTCATATCACCAATCTTCTTTAGAATTTGAAAACCTTTGGGAGACCTAAAGTCATCCCACATATACATTGGCAACAAAATAACAAAGATAAGGGACCTGTCACATTTATACCAGCATCTAGCCTAGGACCTGGCCCTCTTGAAGGGGATGACTCATGGTTATACAATGATAACCAAGATAATTACTTTAAAAGTCCCAAGTATCCTATTCCTAATAGGATCATGGAGCATCACAATTATAAAGAGGCCTCAGACTAAATTAGTAAGGAACCATCGAGCCAATTTACATGACTAAGTATGAAAGACCTTATAAACTTGGATTTAAACCACCTAGGGGTGTCCCCACATATCTTAGTCAAACTCTAACACTAGTGACTAGTGACGATGATGTCGACAGTGAAGCAAAGTCTGATAATAGCCTTATCTTTGATAACTTAGCTAAAACTAACCTGTTTGATAACAATGCTATTTGTACCCTTACCCTATCCATTCATCACAATCTATTGCCATTATATCATCCTCTATTTATAGATTGGGACCAACAAGAATCTAGTCTATTGATTGATAAGTTATAGAATGATGAGGCATTATGTGACTTATTGGTCCTTAGAGACAATGTTTGATTGGTAGATCACAAATCAAGGTTCTTAGTCACACTAGATCCTATAGCCTATTTTGGAGAGTGAGTGAACACCCTTAGCCAAAAAAAAAAGTAAAACATTGAGGTCCTAAAGTGAAAACCTCTTTGAGTTACTTTCTAACCAGGGAAAAATTAAATATAAAGGCTAGTCTAGTGGTGAAAACCTGTCTCAGGTGTAATTAGATGGGGATGTTCATTCTTCTTCAAATTTAGACAAAGAGACCACCAATGATGAACTTGCCTATGGATCTGAGTTCAATTTTGAGAAACAACAAGTATTTTCTCAAATGTTTCAAGAATTTATGACTATTTTTGTTACATGGCCAGATCTCCCATTAGGGGATTCAGATTCATCATGCCTAGGAGAAGTTGAATAATAAGTCCTTATAGAGGACCCTGACATAGTCCAACAGTTCAAGTCATTGCCTACTATCTTAGAAGATGGTTTGACCCTTCTAGTAAAAGATATAATAGAGGTAAATATCGAGACTCCATCAGACCTAAAATAGTTAAAATTAGGATCATAAAGGAACCTAATGTCTTTGTAGCTTTGTTGAGATAGTTTGTGGATATTTTTGTTTGGGCCTATTCTAACATGATAGGTTTAGACCCCACCTTGGTTCTGCACCACCTTGTGGTTAATCATGATGCCAAATTAGTAAAACAAAAGCTACGTAAGATGCATCCTTGTATTATTGTATTAATATAGAAAGAGTTGGAAAAACTCTTAGAAGCATGATGTATCCGATCTATTAACTACTCTGAATGGATCTCTAATGTTGTACCTATCAGTAAAATTCTTGAAGGGATTATAATTTGTACTAATTTTTTAAACATCAACAAAGCTTATCCTAAAGATGATTTTCCCTTGCCTAATATCAACATGATCATTGATTCCATGGCAAGTTATGAAATGCTTTCACTTATGAATGGCTTTTCAGGATACAATCAAATCAGAATAGCACCAGAAGATCAGCATAAAATAACATTCATCACTCCATGGGGAACATTTTATTATCAAGTGATGCCATTTGGATTTAAGAATGATAAAGATACATATCAAAGGGCCATGACTATCATATTCTATGATATGATGCATGATATTATTGAACACTATGTCGATAACATATTAGGAAAATCCAAGACCAGAGCTAACCATCCAACAGTGTTGTATAAGATATTTGAAAGACTACGAGAGTATAAAGTTAGACTAAATATAAATAAATGTGAGTTTGGTGTAACCTCAGGGAAATTACTTAGCTTCATCGTGTCTCATAGAGGTATTGAAGTCGATATGGCTAAAGTCCATGCTATAACCGAGATGTTGCCACCAACTAATTTAAAGTAACTCCATAGTTTTCAGGGTAAGATCTAGTCAATCCGATGTTTCATATCTCAATTAGTAGATAAGTGCCATCTACTTACACACCTTTTTAATAAAGGAGTTACATTTCATTGGGATGATCACTGCCAAATAGCTTTTCAATAGTTTAAAGATTATCTTATCAATCCACCTATTTTATTACCTCCTATGCTAGGAAAGCCATTCTTGCTATACTAGGGGAATTCTTGGCTCAACATGATGATAATGGAAAGAAGCATGTTGTATTCTACCTAAGTCATACCTTGGTTACATATAAACATAACTATGCACATGTTGAAAAAGCTTGTCTAGCCATGGTTTTTATAGCTCAAAAATTGCATCATTACATGTTGAATAATAAAACTATGGTCATTTCAAAAGTAGATCCACTCAAGTATCTACTATCTAAAATAGATTTTCAAGGTATAATGGCTAAAAAGGATCATGATTCTTAGTGAATTTGACATAGATTATGTCAATCAAAAGGCAATCAAAGGATAAGTTCTTGTAAATCAACTTGTTGAAACACCTCTCATAGACACCCAGCCACTCATGTTTTAGTTTCCTAATAAATCCATCATGACCATCATGGACACACCCCTCGAGGATCAACCCTTGAAATTGTATTTTGATGGTTCATTCAATGCACATAGATTAGGGGTAGGCCTATTAATTATTACACCATAAGGGGATCTAATCCCTAAATCATTTAGAATTAGCTTTCCTTATATAAACAACATGGTTGAGTATGAATAACTTGTTGAAGGACTTCGACAAGTAATGCATTGGAATATATCTCATCTTAACTTTTATGGTGATTCTCAGTTGATCATCAATTAAGTCACAAATCATTTTCAAACCAAAGATGACAAACTGGTTCCATATAAAGCCATGGTTGACACTCTTAAAAAGCAAATTGCCAACATTTAGTTTGAGCACATACCAATGGCTAGTAACAGAAATGTAGATGTCATGGCTACTATTGGCTCTCTGATTTAACAAACAAATAAAGCTAGAGAGTATTAGTTATTCATCAAAAATTTGTTAGCACTAGCTTATGAACCTTCAACCATTGCCATGATTTGTGATATTATTGGTCCTAATTCTATCTGGTACTTAGACCTTTACAACTACCTTCATGACCATGTTTTACCACCTAACCTCTCTCAAAAACAAACTCTGCTTGGATCCACTCTTTACTATCATAGTTTTGATGGAACTTTGCTTCATTGTTTAACTTTGACAAAGTCTACACTAGTGTTAAGAGAAGTTCATGAAAGAGTATGTGGAGATCATTCTAGTGGGGTAGTCCTATCTAAAAATCTCTTGCATACTAGTTATTATTGGCCCAAAATGGACGTAGATGCCAATACATATGTAAATAAATGTGACAAATGTCAACAGCATTAATCTAATTCATGCCCTAGCCAAAGCTCTAAAATTGATGTTGACACCATGGCCATTTTCTACATGGGGACTTGACCTCATTGGGAAGATTAACCCCACTTCATCTTGATGGCCATAAACATATCCTTACCGCCACTAAATATTTCACTAAGTGGGTTGAAGCTATACCCCTCACTCACGTGACTAGAAAGTAAATTTATAAATTCATTTTCAACCATCTCATTTGTTGTTACGATCCCCTTTGACATTATATCTAATAATTGAGGATCATTCAAGAACAAAGATGTAGACCAATTATGTACTAAATACAACATCACCCAACATTTTGATACAACATATTACCCTCAAGGTAATGGCCAATCTGAGGCATCTGATAAAACTATTATCAACATTCTCAAAAAAATTGTCAATGATGCCAGTTATGATTAGCACCTCCAGATATTTCCTATCCTTTGGGCATATCTTACCAATCATCATACCCCCATAAGAGCCACTCCATACTCACTTTTTTATGGTATTGAAGCCATCCTTCCCATTAAGGTTGAATTAACTTCACTACGCATCTCTTTCAAGCATGTCCTAAATGATCATGACTATCAAGTAGCTCACCTGCAAGAGTTAGGTCTACTTGATGAAAAACACACAACTGTACTCAATAATATTCAAGCATACCAAAATTGACTTAAAGGCCACTATAATCGACATGTTAAGTATAGAACATTTTAACTTGGTGATCTTGTTCTTAAAAAAACCAAAAGAATACCATGGCTAAAAAGAAAGATAAAGGGAAATTCAAACCAAACTGGATAGGGCCTTTCATCATAACTGTAGATTATGGATCAAGAGCATACAAGCTTTCCACACCAAATAGTGACAAACTTTTGGAGCCTATTCATCTTAAGTGGTACTATGCTTAAATGCTAAGGTATATTTTCTGTAAGGATCATTTTAGTTATACCATTTTATCACTATTCTTCTTTGTACAAATACCATCCTTATCCATTTTCTTTGCCATATCCACTTTATGCTTTGACCTATCACCCCAATGTGTTCTAAAAACCTAGCCCATTTCACCTTGGTTTTTTTTGTTTGTTACACAATTTCAACATTAAGGTATCTGATCAATTCATCAGTTAGTTTAAGTATTTCAGATAGGGAGCATATTTTTGGATAGTGTGATAGAAGTTTTAGCAATTACATCCTTCATTTGTTAGTCCTTTATTACCACTAGTCTTGCTACTAATTATAAACACCTTTGGGTAAATTAGAACCATTGACTTATGTTGTTGTGTCCAAGTTATAACCACCTATGGCAAAACTAGGGGCAACATTAAGCCTTGACTTACCAACTTGCCATTTCCTATGCCATACTGTGTCTTTTAACCAACTATGCTTGTTTTTTTTAAATTGGCTGTTGCACTGGTCAAATTCCTCTATTGTAAGGGCAAAACTATAGTGACTTGAGGTCCTACTTTGGGACTATGTAGGTAGCACTCAGTACTTGTTGAGGTCAGCTCAATCATCCTTTTCCTAATGCTCTCGCCATTTTTTGAGTAACCTAAGCCATGCTCTCACCATTTTATGAATAACCTAAGCCATGCTCTCACCATTTTTTGAGCAACCTACGTTACGCTCTCACCATTTTGCAAGCAACCTTAGTTTAAATGCTATCACTATTTTGTAAGATTGAACCATTTGGTGTCTTTTCATTCTTGATCAAGTTGAGATACCTCCAAAAAACTTCCAAAAACATTTGAAAATTTGATAGAAAAGAAAAAAAACATTGACCACTTCTTTGCTTTAAGGATTTTGGGAACTCTTACTAAGTTACAAGCAAATCACTTGTCATTTAGTTTCCCCATCCTTTTTAGCCTTTTTCTCTCACGCACTTACCATTTTGCAAGACCATTCCTATTCTTCTATCACATCCATTCTATTTTTTTTCCTCAGTTATCACATTCTTCCCATTCCCTAGGAGAACTGAATTTGGCCTAAAATTTTTTATTGGATATTACATCTATGGAACTATGTAGGAGGTGTCCACTTGCCTAGTGCATATGGAGACAGCTCAGCCACCCCCTTCCTTTTCTTCAATTCCCCTATTTTGTTCATTTATTAAGTTATCACTGATTTTTTAAGGGTAATGTTCATAGGGTTTTTATTGCATTATTTTCTTATTTTTATTTATATTATTTATTTGTCTACTAGTTTGTTTGATTTCATCACTATTGCCTCAATTCATTTTATGTGTGTTCATTGGGTGATTCCTTATTCACACTTACACTTGAAAATCCATCCATATTCATATGTGTACATTATCATCATGGTTTCTTTCATTAGTGCATTATTTTTTATTAAGTATTGGATTATAGGAGTCAATCCTCATACATATTTTATCCAATTCCTCATGATGTTATATCATGATGCCTACCAACACATGCTATAACAAACCTCAGCTTCAAGAAGTCTATTCAACAATGGTGGCATCTCTTCAACATCAACATCTTGATTCTATACTAATCATATCCCAGATAGAGTAATTAAACCATGAAAGAATTTCAACCTTTATTAGTTTGTATGAGCATCTCCATACTAGTAGGTTGTTCCAATTCATCATTACCCTTTGTGTTAAATTATCATCATCCTCGGCCAAGTTTATTATGTTTTCCATAATCAAAGTCCAATGATTATAACCACTTATGGGCAAATCATTATACATTATCCCACCTGCATTTCTCAATGATTATAACTGCCTTTGGGCAAATCATTGTGTTTTCACCACTTTACTTTTAATGCCTATACAGGGGCATGTTAGTATCTTGTTTATCTATCTTAATTGGGGTAGTTTAATCTTCTCAATGATTATAACTACCTTTGGGAAAATCATTATGTTATCATACCATGTTGCCACTATCGAGGTACAATGCTTATAACTGCCTTTGGACAAACCATTGTACACTATCCCACTTGAATTCTTAATGATTTTGAATACTTTTTTCACTATCATTATGTTTTCACCCCATCATCTTTCCTTTCTTTGGTCCCCTCATTTCACTTTTTTCTTTTTGAGGGACTATTTGTTGACTTACTTGTGCCAATTATTCCCTTGAGGGGGAATCATACAGTTAGTTTATCATCTTTGTAGTCGTAGACATAAAATACCTTTTCATTCTTTGAGAAGATGTTATTATGCACCTGTAGACACCTAAAACTAGCCATTGATAACCTCCAACTAAGCTATTGACCAATTTCCATCTAAAATGCATAATTTGGCCTAAAAACACTAAAATATGTTAAATGATGTGAAATTGACATATTAAAGTGTCAATTTTGGCCAGGGTATCATTAAATGGGGTAATATAATTTATGAGCCAACTAACTTTGATCAGATCATTTCGATTCAAAATGCCAATTTTGCACCCACGTGCTCTAGACTGCTCTTTCCTATCAAATCTTCTGCATAAGATGTGTGCCTTTATTATTTGTTTTTGGTAACATTATAAATAGTAATAAAGTTCCAACGCATCTAACTTCACCTTCTAATTCCAATCCAGTCAAATTTAGGACCAATAACAAGGCATTCTGATGAATTTGGTTAATTTGTGCACAATGTGCTTAATCATGCTTAAGAGCTAATTAACCTAAATCAAGGCCTAATTAAGAATTCCATAGAAACTTGTTGAATACTTATTTTTGGAAATGAATATGGAATATATGCATCATCAAGTGGCCTCATTTCTTGGGAAGACATCCCTAGGCCATAAATGCTACAAATATCAAGATTCATGCCCTCCATGCCTCTTAATTTCCCCTTCTACCAATGTCATGATGAGGATAATTATAAACTTAATTCTAAAAATTGAATTAATTCTCAACCACACATCTCAATCTTGAGATGGATGATTGAGGTTGATTCTAATCAAATCCAAAAATCTATAAATTGGAGGCCTCACAACATTATTTCTAAGCTATTTTGGTGCAAGTTATTATGCTAAAATATCTTCAAAACTTTCTTGATATAAATTTATAATGCCAAATTGGTTCAAAAATCTTCAAGCAACTAGTGTTACCTTGCCAAATTGATTCCAAGCTATGCTACAAACCAAAGGTGCCAAGGAGATATGGAGGTAGCCGAGCTTCCATTGCCAAGGACTTCATGAGCACAAGCCAAGCAAGCCACTACTACAAAGGCATTTGGAGCATCCAAGGAAGGTGAAGGAATTCTTGTGTTTGATTCCTTGCTTTTTAGTTGTGTTTATCATTTGCTTTTATTAACTAATCTCTCCCTAGTGTCTAGGCTTAGAGATGTTATGTTATTAGTGTGTTTATTTCACTTTATTTTCATTTTAGAACTAACACCATACTAACCATCCTCTCTTGAGTCAAATTCCTAGATCACACAAGTGTGTCTTTTCCAACTCTATTTATTAACAAGCCTATAGGTCTCATTTTGTGATTTTAGGCCTCTTCACCATGTATTTTGAGCCATAGTAGTATTGAATACAAATTCCCACTATCTCATATCCTGATTCATGAGGTTGTGATTATCATATGACACTTTACAATGCAAATTTACCACCTTTTTTGTTTATCTCTGTGAAGGTTGGTTTGTACACATTCCATTAGCAAAGAGAAAATTTGAGAATAAAGTGAATAAATAACTTGAACATCCAATTTTTAAATTCTTGGAGTTTCCTAATAACAACACTCATCACTTGATTCATACCATTTATTCACAATAAAACTACTATAGATCCCAAAACATTGCCTGCAGCTTGATTGAAGCTTGCACCTACCACAAAAAGAGGTTTTTCTCACTCTCCACTACCACATGTGCCAAACTTGGTGGATGAAAGTTTGAGATGGTTTCTTAGACCCTTCTATACTCTCCCCTATTTATCTCATGCCTCCAAATTTCTTTAAACTACCATTTCAATAAAAAATTGAGAAAGTGGGGTTTATGCAGGGTTTAAAATCACATCCTGGACTTAATAATTGCTCATAAAGTGGGCCCACCAATAT
This sequence comes from Torreya grandis, assembly GCA_037957365.1. Lineage (NCBI taxonomy): Eukaryota > Viridiplantae > Streptophyta > Pinopsida > Cupressales > Taxaceae > Torreya > Torreya grandis. Next base: position 2,689,455 of record JARHVA010000859.1, read on the forward strand.
AAAACATATGGCCATTAATTTTAACTCAATTAGGACCCCCTCCTCTAGAAAAAAATTTAGGTCTCAACTCCCTTTGTGTTGTACAGACCAAGCATGTAGAATTTGCCTTTGTGAGCTTACCAAGGGAGCAATGGAGGTTCTTATGAAACTTTTGGAATTTTAGTACCTATAAAATATTTATATCTATGGATATTACCTATGGGAGTTGAAGAGACACTTTGAATACATTTTCACCTAAAACTGGATCTCCCAACTCTATATAAGTGCCTGAAACTACCCTTTTTAGAGGTTAAACCTATAAAACTAATAATTTCTAAAATTCTTGACATGTATACAAGTTAGATAACTCCTTAAATAAATTTTCCAATTGTATTTATATGGATATTTCTGTTGGGGGATCAAGCCAACAATAGATTACAATTGTGAAAGCAATAAACACAGAATTAAATCAAATTGACAAGTAACTAAATGAGATAATAGCAAGAACAAGAGATACAAGAAACCACCCTGAAAAATTGTATTAACAAACTCTTTACAAAAGGAATACAATTGAAGAAAGCTTCTTTCTTCCACACCTCTCCTAGATGTATAGATCTCTATTCCTCAAGAGCTCTCTCTCTCAAGAACAATCGACTCCAACAAGCCTGGATTGATTCAATTCTGTACTGTTCTTCACACACAATGAATTACAATAATTCACTCTCTACAACAATAACTACAATAAGCTATGAAGATCTAATTCTACATATAGAATTAGGAGACTTGAGCATGCACTTCCAACAAGCAGTTAAGCCACTTGAACAAGGGCTCTAAAAATAGTAACGCCAATAATAGAGATGCGAGCTTGAGACTACAACTCAAACTCATCATGCAAACACTCGCTTCTGTCCACGGAAATAGCTTTCTGGACACGCAGGTAATCGACGTCGGTTCCTGCTGTTTGTCTGTGACCATCGCTGGCTGACCCTCTGCTGATGTCGGTGTCTCTGTAACTGCTTCTGATCGATGTTGGTCGCTCCTGACCGACGCCGGTGTCTGTGTAGACTCGAACCTGCTAATGAATGCTCCTAGGTGAAGCTTTTAGCTCCACACCCTAACAATCTCCCACTTGGAGATAAACAGTTGCACCAGTACCTGTACAGCAACATCTTCTAGCTCCTCCATCTTCAACTCAATCATGAAGACCAATAGAAGTTGAATGAAGATTCAACTTCTCCTTTGTAACCAGCTTTGTTAGCATATCAGCAAGATTCCTATCCGTATGGATCTTCTCCATATTCAACTCACCATCTTCCAATACCTGTCGTATGAAGTGGTACCTTAGATGTATGTGCTTTGTTCTTGAATGAAAGGCTGAATTCTTGGCCAAATGGATTGCACTCTGACAGTCACTATACAATCTGCAACTCTCATGCTCCCTACCAAGCTCATCCATGAACCGTGTCATCCATATCATTTCTTTGCTAGCTTCTGTGGCTACAATATACTCTGCTTCTGTAGTTGACAAGGCAATAACCTTCTGCAACTTAGATATCCAGCTAACCGCCGTTCCACCTACAGTGAAAACATAACCTGTAGTGCTTCTCCTGCCATCCAAATCACCTGCCATATCTGAATCTACATAACCATGTAGAGAAGTATTTGAACCTCCATAGCACAAGTGCTTACTGCTGGTTCCTCTCATATATCTAAGGATCCACTGAACTGCTTTCCAATGTTCCTTACCTAGATTGGCCATATCCTTACTTACCACTCCCACTGCTTGGGCAATATCTGGTCTAGTACACACCATTGTATACATCAAACTCCCTACTGCAGAAGAATATGGAACCTTACTCATGTACTCTACCTCATCATAAGAATTAGGACATTGTTCTTTACTCAACTTAAAATGTCCAGCCAAAGGTGTGCTTACCGGTTTAGCATCCTGCATATTGAACTGTTTCAACACCTTGTCCACATAATCTTCTTGAGACAATATCAACCTGTGATTTTTCCTATCTCTCTTAATGCTCATGCCAAGGATTTTCTTTGCTGCTCCCAAATCCTTCATAGCAAACATTTGAGCTAATTTCACCTTAAGCTCTGAGATATCCTGCATGTGAGATCCTGCAACCAACATATCATCTACATACAACAATAGAATAATATATCTACCATTATCAAATCTCTTGAAATACACACAATGGTCTGATTGACACCTACTGTAGCCATGCTCAGTCATAAACCTGTCAATTTTAAGTACCATTGCCTAGGAGCTTGCTTGAGGCCATACAAGCTTTTCTTCAATCTGCACACAAACTTCTCCTTACCCTTAACCTCAAAACCTTCTGGCTGTTCCATATAGATTTCTTCATCCAAATCTCCATGAAGAAACATTGTCTTAACATCTAGCTGCTCAAGATGCAAATCCTCAAAAGCAACCAAAAACAATACAACCCTTATAGAAGTCATCTTAACAACAGGAGAAAAAATCTCACCAAAGTCAATACCTGGCTTTTGTGCAAATCCTTTTACTACCAATCTGGCCTTATATCTCATATGTCCATTCTCACCTTCCTTCAACCTATAAGTCCATCTGTTCTTGAGTGTTCTCTTACCAGCTGGCAATTCAACCAAATCCCATTTTTGGTTCTCTCTTAAGGACTCCAACTCCTCAACCATGCCACGCTCCCACTAACTCTTGGACTCCACCTATATTGCTTCTTCAAAACTCTCTGGTTCTCCACCATCAGTTAGCAATAGATAAAATAAAGAAGGAGAATATCTAATTGGAGGCTTACTCACCCTTTCTGACCTCCTGATGGGTGTCTGGGACTCGTCCACAACACGTTGTCCACCCAAATTCTCTGACAGTGACCGACCTCAGTCACCTACAGACCTGTTACTGGCTGACATCAGTTCTGCCTGACCGACCTTGGTACTTGTCCTGCCGACGTCGGTCTCTGTACGGTCGATACCGGTTTCTGACCTGCCGACGCCGGTTCCTACCCTGTCGACGTCGGTCTCTGTGTTTTCCTGTAAGTGATTATTTCTTTTTCCCACGAGCTCATCTTAGACTTTCACCTCATCCAATTCATCATTGCTCTGCTCAGATTGATTTAGCTTCCTTAGCTGATCACAATACATCACTCTTTCATTGAAAACAACATCACGGCTCCTGATTACCTTGTTAGTTTTTAGATTCCACAATTTGTAACTAAAATCATCTGAGCCATAGCCAATAAACGTGCACCTCATAGACTTAGCATCAAGCTTCTTTCTATTTTCTTTATCTATGTGCACGAAGGCTTCACAACCAAAAACTTTGAGATATGAGAGATCAACCTTTTTACCTGTCCATGCCTCTTCTGGAATACCACCATCCAGAGCTGTAGAGGGTCCTCTGTTAATCAGGTATACTACAGTGTCAACAGCTTGTGCCCAAAACTATAAGGGCAAACCGGCATGCAATCTCATACATCTTGCACGCTCCATTATTGTATTCCATGCATGTAACAATAATCTCTGAACTTATTACTGCAGAACTCACCGCCATTGTCTGATCTCAGGCACTTTAATCTTTTACCTGTTTCATTCTCAACCAGAGCTTTCCAAACTTTAAAAGTATCAAATACATCAGATTTTCTCCTAATACAATAGATCCATACTTCCTTGTAACATCATCTATGAAAGATACATAGTACTATGATCCTCCAATGGAAGCAACCTGAGCCGGTCCCCACACGTCTGTGTGAACAAGCTCCAACTTGTGCCTCTTCTTAGTAGACCCAGTCTTGAGAAAACTAACCCTTTTCTATTTTCCAAATACACAGTGCTCACAAAACTCTAGATCTATGCCTTTTAAATCTAAAAGCATACCTTTGGACTTAAGAATTGACATCCCCTTCTCACTCATGTGGCCAAGCCTTGAGTGCCACAATTTAGCATCCACATCTGAAGTAGATAATATAGAAGGAGATTTGTTAGTAACACAATTACACAAATAGAGAGTACCTTCTCTCTTACCTCTGGCCATAACAAGTGCACCCTTGGTCACCTTCCAAGATTCTGCTGTGAGAGTTACTGTACAACCCTCATCCCCTAACTTTCCTACAGAAATCAAATTTTTCTTCAAGCTAGGAACATGCATCACATCTCTCAACACCCATGTGTTGCTATTCTGCATCTTTAGTTACACTTTACCTTTGCCAATTATTTTACAAGGCTCATCATCCCCTAAATACACTATTCCAAACTCTCCATGGATATAGTCACTGAAATATTCCCTGTTAGGAGTAGCATGAAAAGATGCACCAGGATCTAATACCCAAGATTCTATATTATTATGCAGAGAGAAAATTAAAGCATCTTGTGTAATACCTGCAATCTTGGCTTCTTCCTTTCCTTCGTGTTGATTATCCTCTTTAGGTTTTGACCAACAATCTCTGCTTATGTGCCCCATCTTTCCACAATTTCAGCATTGTGGCCTTCTGCCATTTCTGGATTTAGATCTGCCATTGCTTCTCCCACTCAAACAGAAATCCCTGTGAGAACCTGTAATCAATACACACTACACAGATCTGAACCACTTGTTAGTGAACCTAAACTTTAATACCAATTATTGGATATCAAGCTCTGAACCTGCAACCTAGGCTCTGATACCACTTGTTGGGGGATCAAGCCAACAATAGATTACAATTTTGAAAGCAATAAACGTGAAATTAAATCAGATTGACAAGTAACTGAATGAGATAATAGCAAGAACAAGAGATACAAGAAACCACCCTGAAAACTTGTATTAACAAACTCTTTACAAAAGAAATACAATTGAAGAAAGCTTCTTTCTTCCACACCTCTCTTAGATGTATAGATCTCTCAATAGATCTCTATTCCTCAAGAGTTCTCTCTCTTAAGAACAATCAACTCCAACAAGCCTGGATTGATTCAATTCTGTACTGTTCTTCACACACAATGAATTAAAATAATTCACTCTCTACAACAATAACTACAATAAGCTAGGAAGATCTAATTCTTCATATAGAATTAGGAGACTTGAGCATGCACTTCCAACAAGCAGTTAAGCCACTTGAACAAGGGCTCTAAAAATAGTAATGCCAATAATAGAGACGCGAGCTTGAGACTACAACTCAAACTCATCATGCAAACACTTGCTTCTGTCCATGGAAATAGCTTTCTGGACACGCAGGTAACCGACGCCAGTTCCTGCTGTTTGTCTATGACCGCCGCCGGCCGACCCTCTTCCGACGTCGGCGTCTCTGCAACTGCTTCTGACTGATGTCGGTCGCTCCTGACCGATGCCAGTGTCTGTGTAGACCCGAACCTGCTAATGAATGCTCCTAGGTGAAGCTTTTAGCTCCACACCCTAACAATTTCACCTTGGTTAGCTTTGAGATGTGTTGGAGTTAGTTATATGCACTTTCCCTTGCATAAAATGTTACCATAAAACTTTGCAAATTAACCTTAACTTTTCCAAACAAGTGTAAGGTATTCATGCAATGTGGTCAAATCATGAGATGAGTTTGAGAGACACTTAATAACATATGACACCTTTTGGATCAACCTCTTCATGATATGGTGAAGATAGACTAGTATAATACCAACATAAAATATTACCTTAATTTTGTCAAAATAACCTTAAAAGATGATAATAAGACCTTATAAAGACTATTTGAAGACTTTAAAAGGTATAAAGTGGTTAAAAACAAGTTTTTTTGAACATAACCAGTCAATTTTCACTTATAGGGTTTAATTTTTTGACTTGGGGGTCAAAAATGGTCAACAAATTAACAATTCATAGGGGTAACATGCCTGCAATACTTCCAAGACCAATGGCCTTATCCTTTCATTGGGCAATGGAGTCATCTGAACTCTACTATAGATCTGATCAGATCTTGACCAAAATAACACAATTGAATTGACCTCCAAACACACACAAAATAAGAATAACACATAAAACAAAGGAAATAAAACAACACACGTGTTAGCTAAGCACTTAGGGAAAACAAGACACAACATAAGCAACTAGTATATGCAACTGACCTGAGCATATCTTCCTCCTAATGTATCAAAGGGAAAATTTTTAAAATATTTTGCTCTATGAGGTAGAGAATGACATAAGGCAAGTTGTCTCTTTGACCTTGATCTTGTTGGCTTCATCTTTATATTGATTGCCAATCCTCTTGGCATTCTTTCAAGTGAAGTAACAACAACAAACTAGTCACCTATGAACACATATTGGGATCCAATATTTACCTCATGCAAGTATTTATTTTTGAAAAAAATCCACAAAGTGATAACATATTGACTTGTAGGGGCAGGAATCACTTGAATTCCTAGTGGCTCCTTAAGAAGGCATGTTTGACATTGAAAGGCTTTTTGAGAAATTTAAATTTGATTTTTAGGAAGGGCATTATCCTTAAAAACATATTAATTTCATCTTATATGGGTGGTAGGTCCTTTAATGGCTTTAAACTCATTTAAAATGTGTAAATATTGATGTCATATGTCCTCATCATCTTCATGACTGGTTTTGTGAAGTGCGACCAATTGAGCATCTTCACCATTTCCCTTAGGAGTCATACGACTATCAAGAACCTCAAACTTATCCATGTGATCATGTTTTATCTATAATTATTTCCTCTCAAGCTCTATATTTTTCTCATTGGAAACCATTTCAAATCCATTCAAAACCTCACCTTGTTTAGTAGAGGTGTCTTCTACTTCAAGATCAGCTTCAACTTGATCAACTTGTGCCCCTTCTTTAAGATTCCCTTTCACTCCATCTCTAAAAACTAATTTGAATTTTTTATTCCCCAAGTGGAGTACCAATGATAATCTCCTCATCAAGTTCACTTTAATTATCTTCATCATCTGCAACTACAACTTGATCTTATTCATTTTCCTCCCATAGGATAGGTTCCTTCTCAAAGAGGGAGATGATGGGAGGGTGATGAATATGTTTATGAATTATCTTGGAAACTAAGGGAGCACTCTTACAACTTAAGGTCTTTGGGATGGAAGATTCATCTAAGAATTCTCAAAGAGAGATCAAATTCAGTTATGTTTTGAGTGTCTCATTCTTCTCAACAAGCACTTCATTCTTATTATATCCTTCTTAATGTTCATTTATAGTTGCAACTTAATTTCCAACCTTCTCAACTAGGACCTCTTTCTTATCATGGATGCCTTCTTGGATAGACATCCAAAATGGAAAATCTTTAGGTTCTTGAGGAGAGGTAAATGGGGATTGAATAGTCTGAAGGTCCTCTTTAGCTTCAATTTATAAATCTAGGCTTGATTCAATCTCTATGATTTTTAATTTCAAGGATTCAATTTGCTTATCTATACTCACTTGGAATAGTTCTTCTTGAGGATGGCCAAAGACTTCATGAGAATAAGGATCATAATAAGGTTGATAAGGGATATAAGAGGGATCTTGAAACATCTAATCCAACTCACTTTATTGTCTTTCCAAAGTCTATATCTTCTCCAATACAAATATACACAAATCACCCATCTCTACTGGATCATTAGAGGATATAGATGCAGCTTGAAAAAAGTAATCACTTCTTCATATTGAGAAGTTTAGAAAACTCTTTTTTCATAGGCTAGTATCTTATTCTCCATCTCATACATTCCATCTTGATAAGCTTGGAAAGGTAGTGGAGGAAGGGCAAGATAGCATGATTGAAGACAAAGTTGTTCATATGCATCATCATAGCCACATGGAGGGAGTGTAGGTTGATCATAGCATTGATATGGCTCATAAGGAGGATAGGAGTGTTACTCTTAATATTAAGGAGAGTAACAAGCTTGATAAGTCTATTGAGACATATAGTTGGGGTCATATGAAGGTTGTTGATAGGATTGATATTAATCATTATATTATTGATAAGGATCAATACACTATTGGTATGGCTCATTTTAAGACTAATTAGGCTCATTATAGGGTTGATATGGAGTACCATAGGCTTGATATGCCTCATCAATTTTAGTGAAACTAAATTTTACTTCAAACTCAGCCATAACAACTTCATCAAGATAGTGAAATGAAGATACAACTTACTTTGAACAAGTACCTAGGCTGCTAGAACTAAATACTTGAGATTGAAGTCACATTGATGTTTTTGAATGCCTCCAAAGGTTGATATGTATAAGGACAACACCAATAATACTTAAACTATTTTTTAACATGTCCCACAGAGTGTGCCAAAACTGTTATCACCCAAATTTGCACCCTTGGAATATTATTCAAGCCTTCTAAATTTTGGGTAACATGGATACAATCCTAGGTTATGGGTAGCCTAATAGGTGGATTGAATCTCTAGGTTATAGGGCTAGATCCCCTTCATCTATCACTTAGGTTTATTCACTAATCTATCAATGTGTTAGGAAAAGGGAGAGAAATAGAGGTGATGCAACAAAATTAATTGACCACTACCAACCAATTACATGTGCATATTAACCATGAGACTAACTTGAACATACACTACTCCTAGTCAATATCTCTATATCAGCACTTCATTATGGAGGTTGTGATAGATGTTTGGTCTAAGAGGATTAATCAAGAGCTCATAAAATGACACTAATGAATAGACAACTCACTCAACCTTCACACTTCACTTGAACACTTCACATGACCTATAAATAATCTTTCAAATGGCATATGAGTGCTAGAAAAGGACAACATATAAAAAAAGACTAAACAAAACACTTGACAAGATCAACTAGTCACACACACACACACACACAGACACTAATTATAGTAATATACAGAGGTAAAACTAGTAGATTATCACTAATCAAAGGCATAAAAATGGGTAGGGCTTCACCATACCTGGGTGGAGGATGAATACAAAGCCAAATAAGGCTTAATTTATAGAGAATGAGAGTAGAGGGGAGAGAGAGGCATAGAAAAGAGAGCTTCAAAAGTGTCTAGCAAGAGTTACAATCAAGAATTGAGTTATGAAACAATCTCATAAGATCTCCAAGTACATGTTTTTCCCTCTTGAAGATGCATCATCTTCCAAATGGTGTTGGAGTTTCTCTAGTTTCTTGACACCTTTGTCTTCTACTTCAAACTATCATTCTCTTGGTTTGTGAGGAATGACACATGGAATTATTAGCCATAAACTCTTTTATTACCTTTTGCCTTCCTCTTTGACACCCTTCCTTTGTTTAGGAGCTTTCTAAACTGACATCTCAGTGGTGATCATCACATAACTCTTTAGGTGTCTTGAAACCCCTTTGGTCTCATTGTGATTTTCTTGCCCAAATAGCTCAAAACTTAATTTTGTCTTCATGAATGAACTCTATCTACATTAAATACCTTTATTAGTCATAAAAAACATGAATCAACTCATTTAGAATCATCAAGTAGTTTCCAAGACTTCATCTTACACCTTAAGCTATTACTTGCCTTCAATTCTTTGTAGCCCTAAAAACACACAAATTTCCTTATGTAGGATAATGTACATATGATCTTGGGAAACTGTGAGTATTTTTGATTACCCAATATTCCCTTACATCTCTTTTCCAAATTTCATGACTAGACCCTGAGTATAACTACATTTATTCACCTATTTTCTCTTTCTAATTAAGCCTCAATTAGGCCTTTATGCCTAGAAACTAAGTTTTGGCTCAAATGAACTCCCATAAGTGTGAAACTCAAAAAAAAGTGTTTTATTCACTTTACATACCCCATGACCTTGATCCATGACAAATTTGAGGACCTGAGACCCTATACGAATGTGTGAACCATGAAATGGCTAAAATCCTAGCTTAGGTGCTTGTACATGCATGTGAAGTGATTGAAGTGTTTTTACAAGAAATTTTTAGGTTTTAATTCTTTTAAATGGTTTTTATATGCCTAAAACATCATCATAAAACTCAAAATATTAAGGAGAGGCTCTCCATTTGTACTTTTAGGTCTATAGATAGGCTCCTTAACTAACAAAATAATGAATTTCTCCCCTTCTAACCCACTTAGTGATTTGAATGGATGATATACCACTAAATGAGACCTAAAAATTTGTGTATATGAACATATAACCTTTATCTAGTCTTTATAGGCATTTGTACTTGGTTTGGAGACCATCTTTACCCTGCACCCTCCCAAATGAGCCTACAACCATTCTTTTAAGACAATTATGTATAGTTTGTACCTTCCACATGCTAAAAAATGGTATAAGAGGGTGACCAAGAAAGTTAGTAAGATCACTAAAGTAATTTTTATGTCATTTCAATCCACCTTAGGCACTTAAAAGGATAATCTCCTCAATCAGGTCATTTAAAGGTTTCTTAGCAGCCTGTGAGTGCCTTACACTCTTAAGTATCATTCATAAATATCAAGCCCTATATGAGAATCCAAATTCCATGAATAATTAGTGCATATGGGTTACCTTTTATTCTTGATATATTGATCCACCATGCATCTCTTTTTACAAGATATGAGCAAAGTTTAGGAGTCTCTTGGGCTGGCAGACTATAACTGTGAGGTCTAAAAGTGAGTTTCAAGCCTAAAGTGGTGTTCTAAAGTTTTTTTAAAGTTTAAAATGTCATATTTAGGTATATAATACCTCATGTGAGGTTATTCAACATTTTTCAACATGTTGAACCCCCTCATATTGCCTAAAACATACACAGTCCTCTCATGAAGCCTTTTCTATGTTGTTTCTTCCTAACTCTCCTAGGTTTGAAAATTGTGTGAGTTCTTATCCAAAATTTATAGTTCCTTCATACTCCAAAGTCCCTAAATAACCTACTAAACATATGCACAAATCATTAAATCTTCATGAGAGGGCCTAGAAATCTATCTTAGGCATATAGTTATTTATGTTAGATGGTTTGTTTTCACCTATTACAAGGTTATAATCTTCATGAAAGCATCTACCTAAGTTATATTTGACTCTCTACCCCTTCAATAATAGTTTCATTATATTCTAAACCCTTCAAAGTCTTTATTACTAATGACATGATAGCCTACATAAGAGCTAGTGCTCTCTTGGCTGCATTCTAAAGGTATACCCTCACTTCTTGAGCTTTGGCCACTTGGAGATCCTTGAAAAATATTGAATATATATTGAAAATATTTTTATCCTCTCCACCTACCAATTAACATCTTATCTCAAATTCATATCTTTCATATTCTCTCTCAATACCCTCACACAGGCATGATTGTAGGTTTGTATGTGCATGTTGATTACTAAAACTCAGAAAAGGTCTTTAATGGCATAGTTTATCTTCTTCATTACCTGTACACATTTCCAAAGTATTAACACATAATTTTCACCCTTATTATAACCCTCAAACCTTATTTCTTAACTAAAACATTGCATCTTCTCTTCATTGTTCAAGACAACTATTTATACCAAGAGTCTCTTGGTTGTAGGTGTGTATTAGGTGCCTAGATTACACTTTTGGGAATGGAAACCCTTTCAAATAATATCTTAACACTTTTTATATTAGTTAAAGCTATCTAAATTTTCCTCAATCACTTTTTTAGATACTTTATGCTATCATCTACTCACAAGAACCAAAACCTCTTCACAAGCTTACACACAAGCCCATGTGTGGAGGTTTAGGCCTGACAAGCCTAAACAGACTTGTCCAAATTTTAAAACTAATTCCTTTCACCCTAAATATTTTATTAAGTTTATGATAAATCTTTTGGCAATATGTATGCATTATCTCCACTCTTCACACCTTCATGACTTCACATGGCATTCATCCAAACAGACATGTAAGTGGCAGTGGCTCTTTGACTATAGGTGCATGAGATTTTCTTGTTATATTTGGAATTTTAAAACTTATATTAGGGATATAATCCTTAAATATTGTATTTATAACCTCTACCACTCTCTTACCACTTCATCTTTACCCTACAAGTGTGCCTTTCCCAACTTTATTTACTAACAATCCTGTAGGTGTCCTTTTATCATTTTAGGCCTCTTCACCATAAATTTTGAAGCATATTAGTATTGAAGAAAAATATCCATTGTCTCATATCTTCATTAATGATTTTTTATCATTATATGACACTTTATAATGTAACTTTATCACCTTTTTGGTTTATCTCTATGAAGGTTGGTTTGTACATAGTCTATTAACAAAGAGACAATTTGAAAATATATTGAATCAATAACTTGGACATCCAAGTTTAAAATGATTATATTTTCATTGTAACAACACTAATCATGTTATTTAAACCATTTATTCACAATAAAACTAATACAAATCCCAAAACAATACCTCAAACTTGATTGAAACCTGTACCTAGCACAAAAGGAGGTTTTGTTCATTCTCTACTACCACATGTGCCAAAATTGGTGAATTAAAGTTTAAGATGGTTTTTAGACCCTTTTATACTCTTCCCTGTTACTCTCATTCCTCCAACTTTCTTTAAACTACCATTTTAAGAAGAAAAATGAGCATGTGGGGTTTATGTAGGATTTAAGACCACCTCTTGGTCTTAACAATTGTTCATAAAGGAGGGGCCACAAATATGAAAAATATGGACATAAATTTTAAGGCCATTAGGACACCCTCCTCTATCAAAAGTTTTATGTCTCATCTCCCTTTTTATTTTATGGACCAAGCATGTGAAATCTGCCTTTTCGAGCTTATCAAGGGAATGATGGAGGTTATGATTAAAATTTTTGAATTTTAAGACCTATAAAATCTTTATATCCATGGATATGACCTATGGGAGGTGAAGATACACTTTTAATATGTTTTCACCTAAAAATGGATCTCCCAAGTCTGTACAAGTGCCTAAAACTGCCCTTTTTAGAGGTTAAACCTACAAAACCGATAAGTTCTAACATTCTTGGCATGTATGTAAGTTAGATAACTCCTTTAAGAAATTTTTCCAGTGTATTTTTTTGGATATTTCACCTTGGTCATCTTTGACATACTTTGGAGTTAGTTATATGCGCTTTCCCTAACATAAAATTTTACCTTAAACTTTGTAAATTAACCTTAAATCATGAGATGCCTTTGAGAGACACTTAATAGTTTATGACACCTTTTAGATCAACCTCTTCATGTTATGGTGAAGATAGACTAGCATAATAACAACATAAAATATTGCCTTAATTTTATCAAAATAACCTTGAAAGATGTTAATAAGACCTTAGAAAGACTATTTGAATACTTTATAAGGTAAAAAAATGGTTAGGAACAAGGTTATTTGGACATGATTAGTCAATTGTCAACTTATAGGGGTTGAATTTTTGACATGGGGGTAAAAAATGGTCAACAGTTAAACCATAAGATAAGCAATTAGGCAGAATAAGATGACAAATATGAGCTTTTCAATAGCAATAAGGTCTAGAACTAAAGGGTAAAACTCTAATAGGTATTTGTCAAGTATATAAGATTAATATGCTATATAAATCATATTTTAGTATCTACAACAAGGTAAAACATTGAACCATGCTAGGGCAACACCAATTGAGTTTTAAGGAAACAACTTAAGTAATATTAGATTGTGATCTTTATAGTTTTCGATAGAGAAAAATAATGTGCAAAGGTATGCATGAGGATATCCATATCCACCAAATACTTTTAAGTTTGGTATAACCATTCCATATGGGAGAGGTATGTCAAGTATATCTCTATGAATAGGATTATAATATATAACATTAGAAGCAACCCTAGCATTCAAAGATTATAAATAAGGGGATACATCAAATACTTCTCTTTATAGGTCACCTATATAATGCATCATTGTCATTATCTCATTGGTAGGAATAGTGGAACACTCAAGAGGCTTCTTCAAAGGTGCAAATTGATTATTCATTTCAAACATGGGCATGCTAGAAGATATAGGAGTAGGGGGTGAACAATTATTAATAGTCACATGTGCATCACTATCCATATAAAAATAATAATGTTCCATAGCTACCTTATCTAATATTCTAATGATTTTAGAAAGAGAAGAAGGATTTTGTATAATGTATTATTTAATTTGATGAAGAATATCCTTACCAATACCTATTATTATATGTAACATTAATATTTTCATCATTCACATATATTCCATTTGCATAACAAGAATCCATATTAAAATCATAATCCATGAAATAATCTAAAGAAGAGTGTGAATTATGGAATAATCAAAGATAAGCCCTAACCAATAATGTGGTAAAAATTAGAACTAAAATAATGAAAACAATAAAAATTAGAGGAAAGAGGTCATGCAACCTTTTATTATCATTCAACGAATGAAAGGATTCACCAATTTATTTAATTTGATCAAATAGCGACACTAGGGTATAAAGACACTAAATAAATGGTAAAAGTATGGCACAAAAGATTCTCAGGTAAATACAGTCTAAAACAATAAATTAATATCCTAAGTGTGTTTAAAAATAAGAATGAATGGAATAAGTAATTCATTAAGACACACAATAGAAATGAAATGGTAAATAAGGATGGAATCTAACACACATAGATGCTAAAGTGAAAAATTGGTATTGGATCAAGGTTATGCATATGACTATTCATATTTGTATCAAATCTAGTTATCAAACTCTAAAAGGATAGGTTTAATGTTTCCCATGTAACTATTTAATTTATGTTGTGTGTATCAAATAGGTCACTGAATGCATAATTCCTATAACCACTAAATGTGTATTCAACCACCAAATCTATACCTAACACTATTTATGATTCTAAATTTCTCTATATAGATGTGTTTTTAGATGTTGTATAGGGTTGTGTGATTACTTTTTTGAATTATTGGGAAAAATTATTTTCTTTTTCTTATTTTTGTATTCTATATTTAATTTTCCACAACATTTTACAAGAAAAATATAGGAAGTGTAAGGATAGTTGACTCAAAAACCTCATCAAGGAGTTGAAGCTACTTATCTCACATGCTTGTAAGCAGATTCAATGTAATTCTCTTATCATGTGAGTGTAATTTTGAGTGACTGAAACTACATGAACATTCACCTATCCTTCTTTTGGTACCAAATATAACTAAAGCTTGTTGCAAGTACTTAAAAACAAAAAATATAGTAATGTAAACAGTGTGTAGTCTTAAACTCCTCTTGATGCTTATCCTTGTCACTTATTGAATTGCCTCTAGGAGTTTTGTATATATATACATCTCATGTATGAATTAATATCATCTTACTACATAAACTAACCAAGGAAAAGACACAAATTTGACACACAAAATCCAAACATCAAAAGGATAAAAAGAAGGGCACAAGGACCACAAAAAGATTGGGGAAAGATTTGAAAAGATGTCAAATTTGACCCAACAAAAGAATAACCAAAAGACAAAAAGATAAAAATATAAAAATGTATGTAATCATAAAAGAAACAAAACATAGAAAAATAAAATACCATGGATCACATAGAAAAGAAAGAAAATAATGGAAACACATGAAAAACTGCTAATAAGACCATAATTTGAACCAATGGACCATAAACCAAAAAAACACTAAAAATATTATAATAACAAGCCTTTTACCAAAATTAGGTGTCTATAGGTACCCATTTATATTCATGTTAAGATGTAACTAAATCCACTTTGGGATATTTTAAATCTTGCATTGATTGTAATCTATCTCATTGAATTGTAATTGTATTGTATTGATATTCAAATCTAACTTATAGATTTGCTCTAAAAACATTACCTTCGTCTTCTATAACCATGGATTTTCAAGTATAGTATTATATTTCATCATGGTAGGAAACACAAAAAAAATGTAGATATAGTTTGAGGACCAACTATCATAGGTAATGTAATGCCCAAAGGTCTAGAAACATGTTCAAAAATATATATGGATGCTTTAGTTAAATTGTGCTAAGTATACCTAAGGTTTATAATTAAATCAATTTTCAAATATTAAATCAAGCTTTATCATCAATCGTAATCTTGTGTCTATATTTTCCCTCTATAAAGGTTTAAATTACTAATGGTTCTAAAGGTTTGAATGTGTTAATGTATCCACTTTAAGAAGGAAAATTAGAACATATTTTTTCCTAAGCCCATTGACCTTATATTATGGAGTTTCAACTAAAATATCACAAAAATCAATATGATATTGGATTTCATTTTTTAAGGCAAGATATTTATTTGTTTTATGACCTTTAATTCTATAGCAATCATAATATGTAGTTGTATCATATGTGCATGGAAAATGAGTCATATTGCATCACCTAATATATGGTAAGATGGTCATGTCTTTATCAATTAGCCTTTTCACTATTGTACTTTTAATATCGATGATATTTTGGAATTATCAATATATGTTAAAGGAAGGTATTAGATTCTTCTTACTTATCACTCTACTATTAACTAATGGCTTAGGATTTTTATTGATTGACACATGACTAGTGTTAAGACTTCAATAATTTTTTGATATCAGAATAATATAGATCATGAGTCTCATATACAATTAAAAGTGGTTATAAAATCTCATTTTCAAGTGCTGTGACAAAGTGAAAAAATAATTGAAAGATGGATAAACATTGGAAAACACCTTATCTTTGAGAGGTGGCAAAATAATTTTACTAAAAATGTAATGTTTCTATAAATATGATAGTTAATATAATAACCAATGCATATTATCCTTAAATATAAGATTTTAATCATGAATGTTTTCATGTTGACCTTGTTGGATAAATTAGATATATTCATTGGTAGCACGTGCACCCTTATCACTAATGAACTGTGATAAGAAATCATCTTCCAACATAGTGAAATAATACATGGATCCAATAACCAAAGGATGAAACCAAACTAAACTATCACCAATCATACTTCATGGAAAAAGCTTAATCAATAATATATCTTTATGAGCATAGTTTCCAATGTAAGCATAGAATTTATTAAGGTGCATAAAGGGATCTCCATGTATATTGAACATTAAAATATCGGGCATGACAAAACCTTTTGGAAAAGGATAGTTCACAACCTTACGAGATATGGGATTAAATAATATAACATTAAAATCATCCCTATAATTATACATAAGGGATCGAAGAGACAAGGTTTGGATATGTCATTGTAATTTGCATTTTGTATGCATCATAGTGACTATCTCAGAAGTTGGCATAATTTAACTACAAAGTGGATCATTCAAAGTCAAAATTTTATTATTGGTTACAAATATAGGAGTACTAATAATCATAAACTTAGAGTCAAAAAGAGAACAATCAATACAAATAATAGGAACATCATTTAAAACATGAGAAGGATTTATGTTAACTACTTCTTTAATTGTATTCATGATCTTAACAAAGTAATACAAATTTTCCATAACATAGTCCTTAATATTTTCAATAGATTTATCATTAAAAAATTTATATTTTTAAATATCAATTTCATAACTATTTAAATCATGCATACTCTCTTTCAAATAATATATTTACATTTCATGAATCCTTATTGCTAATTTAAACAAAGAAGTATATTATGCACTAGCAAAACCTAGGAGACAATGATAATGTACCCTAACAATGGAATAATAGAAGGAAACCTAAAAATTATATCTGATATAATTTAAACCCTATAAGAGGTAGAAGAAATAAACCCTAGGGTTGGGTGGTCAAAATATCAGGTCCACAAAAATATGAAACCCCAAGGTTAGATGCAACAAAGTTTATGTTCACCAAAATGTTTGATGATAAAATGGATCTAGGTCCTAAAACACTACACCAAACCATAAAATGAGCACAATTTAAATGGATCTTATATAAACACAATAAAAACAATAGATAAAAACCTTTAACATGCCTTAAGGGGTATCAAATGAAAGTACCTTCAGATATAGAGAATGTACATGTGTACTTGATTTTTGACTCACATATACCCTAAGAGAGGATAAAATTATGGAAAATAATGTATGAAAATATTATAAAACATAATCTAGAAAGAGGACTGTGATTTGATGATGTAACTAGAATCAAACTTCTTATATAGAGGTAGACTAATATCAGGATGCTCTAATAGTGGTTCTTTATCCTAAAAGTGGCATTCTAGTTCTGATAGTGTAAAAACATGTTAGACCAATTTGAAACTCTAAAAATCCATTTATCTACACTTAATCCCTTTCCTATATTAGTTAATTAGTGCACGAAACTATAAGGATTATTTATCCTTTTCTCAAGTCCTGATCCATTCAAACAGGCCTTCTAAGGACATTAAAATTTGTTATTGTTTTAAGGAGACTACCTTAATAAATTCCCTATTGATTGACAAGATGGAAATAAATGTTCGTGCAAGTCAAAAATTAGAGTTGTGTACATGAATATCTTAGCCCTTATCCCTATGTATGAGATCCAAACAATTAGTTGATTTCATATGTTATTTCACTTGTCCTTATTTTAGTACAAGTATTCAATAATGTCTCTTAAATATATATAAATAAAATAAAACTATCATTAGATATAATCTTTGTAATTACATGAGCATACAATTTGACCTCTTGGTGTTCAAATGCACTCTGGTGCCTTTGTATACATAGACTTCTCAAATTCAAATCAAGGACCTATCTGCAAGCAAGCTGACATATAAATAATATTTAAAATATAGAAAAATAGGGCCAAATCTATATTAACTTCAATCCAAGGGAAAATGGGGTCTAAAAATCACAATGACAAATATCATTATGATAATGATATTGGAAAACTGAGAAAATTAGAAGTAAATAAAAAATAATAAGGATCGTAAGAGTCATAAAACACAAAGGAGAGTGAAAATCATAAGAATAGGAATAATATACAACCACACAAATAAGAATTTAGAGTCACAAACATAATAAAAATGTCTATAAGAACCTAATCTAAACTAATGATCCCTGTGTATAAAAACACGCTAATGACATTGCAATTACAAGGTATGTACAAAATTTTGGTGTCTACACAATGCAATTATTTAATTTTACACTTAAATATATGGTCTTTATATTCAAATTTATGTATATTCCCCCCTCCCTAAATTTATCAATGCACTCTTATACTTACATACTTCTCAAATTCAAATTAGGATACTATTAGCATGCAAGCTAAGACACATATGGCAGGAAAATAAAAAATGGGGCACAAAGACACAAATTAATTGGGAGAATGGGTCAAATGACCCATTAAAAAAACATTACCATGGTCATACTATCACACTCTTGGTAAAAGAGACTAATAACTAATAAAATAATGTTTTTAACATTTTGGGAGTATTCAAGGTCATACTAATTCAAAAAAATAGTTGTTTTATAGGTTTTTTGACATTCTAGATTAAATGGTTATATTATCATTATCCTAGGGTCCTCAAAAAATGGATATTCAAGGGAAATATAAAACATAAAAGGTAAACATGATCCCTGACACAAGGAATATGTGCCAATAAGAGCCTAATTTAAACCAATGATCTATAATCACATAAACACACTAATACCATAGCAAATATCTAATCATTACAAAATTAGGTGTCTACACAAGCTAAATTTTAGACCAAGAGGATAGGGTTATTATTTAAGAGATACCTTATAAGGTAGATAATGGATACATGAGTGTTTAATGTTGACCAAGTGTTTGTCTTGCCCTTGTCACATCATCATTTCTCATATTTCTTCTAAGCCTCTCAATGCTAAAATTCTTAGTGCTTATAATATTGCTTTTATAATTCCTAATGCTTATTCTTCTTCTAATGTTCTTCCTATTTCTCAAAATTATTTTATTGCTTCTCATATTGTGCCTAGTTTTCAACTTGTTTCTATTACTTCTTGAATTTATTCAATTTCTAAACAAACTTCTATTCTTTTTTATGTCTCTCAAAATCCTCCAATTAAAAATGATTCTCATGTGCTTCAACAATCTATTTCTCATAATGTTTCTCTTATTACTTTTGTAGATACTAAAATCTAGCATTTGACACTTGACGATGTCAATCTTGAACTGTACTTATCCTACATGACATGTACATCTCTAAACAACTCTCACTTGCCATTCCCACACACCTACATGATAGTTATGAGCCCAATCCATTCTAACTTATTATCTATAACCTATAAGAACACTTTGGTCTATGGGAAATCATATACATATCTTATTCAAATATCATTACACTTGCATTCCTATGAGCTTGAAAATAACATCACACTTAGACAGTAACGTTGATGTTACCATCTAAAGGTTGATGTTACTACCCTCACCTAGTAACAACTATTTTTTAAACTTAAACCCTTCATATAGGTTGGTCCATTCACTCAACATGTCAAGGGCATGTGAAATTACCCAAAGGGACTCATATAAATATAATCAAACCCACATTTAGGACTCACTTGGCACATTTATATCAAGCATATATGCATTACTACACACTAAACAAATATGTCATATTCTTCCCAAATCAAAAATCAAACACTAAGAGTAGTCATCAACCAAATCCAAAATACATCAAGCCAAGTCAAGAATGAACATTATTAATAGTAAAGCTATATTTTATAGATGTATTCATTAGACAAAATTTCCTAATTTCACATTCACATTAAGGGGAAGAATTACATGTAGCTTGACTTCCCTCCCCAGAGTATTGGATACATAGGCAATAGTCAATCATCAACTGGGGTGATTGGGGTCAGCTTAACCCAATTACACTTCCTCATTTTGTATAGGTTTTCATTCTTCATAAGTAGACCTAGGGTTTCAAAGATAAGAAAGTTGATTTCTAGAGTTGTGCATGTAGTCAAGGGTCATAGATTACACAAATAAATGTATATCAGATAAGCACATTGTATTGAATGGCCATAAAGAGATAAACCTTCCCAAAATAGTAATGTCAACCCCAAAGGTTTTTGTTGACATTATTGTTTAGGTCTAATGGTACTAACCTTGTACACATAGACAATCAATTCTATATTTGGACAAATCACAAGCCTACTTCTAGTTTGTTTCCATTGTCAAAACACATTCACAATCAATCAATCAAACATTAAAGCTACGTATCTTAATATCCTCAATAATTTCCATAAATATTAAATCATTGTATAAAAACAATCTCAATCAATTACATTTATATTTATACTTGACTTTCATATATTTTAATCTAAATTAATTTTACAAGTTTCCCTTATTTAGATTAACTCTAATCTAAAAATAGGATAAATATATTGGTAAACCCATATATTACTTGAACATTTTCAAACCTTAAGTCACCCTTAGGGTTTCATTCCTTCTTTCTAGGGATTTTACATTTATGCCTTAGGGTTTTATTTTCAAACATAATTTCTTATTCTTCTTCACATTAAAAATTGCATATGGATATAATTAATGAACATTGGTTCTATTGGTTTACTCAAGTCATGATTGTACTTATTTCATATTTTTTATTTAGATGTGCATAAGTTGGATTAAATATTTAGACTCTAAGGCTAGAAAGTATAATGAACTACTTGATCTCCTTTAACAAACATCCCCTTGGTTTCATTATTATGAAAATTGAGATTGTACATACTCAAGGAGATGTTATCCAAATCCACCCTCATATGAATATATTTGATGATGAAGATGAAAGATAATTGACCCAATTTATTGACAAAAATCCAAAAATTCACAATGAAATTTTATATGTGGCATGAGATGAATATAAAAATTTATTCCAAGCTATTGACGAGGGTCATCAAGCCCCTTCATTTAATAATGTCAATCTAGGATTGATGTCTGAAGGCAATATGCAATAGGATAAAAAGATCTCTGGCAAACGGTCCCTTCTACCACACTCCACACTTGTAGAAATTGAAAAGCACTCTTACCAAAACTAAATCACACATACATGAAATAAAATCACACTTATAAAAAATTAAATTGCTAATTTGAAAAGAAATGATAAATAAATAAAACATTTGTAGGTTCACAACAAACTATAAAAAGGAATAGTTACAAACACAAAGAAATAAATTCACAATTTACAACAAAATGATAATTATAGAATAAAGAATTAAACAAAAATACATTGATCCATTTTCTTTGTAATGAGTGGCCATCTCATTCCTTGGAAGAGGATTTATTTAGAACGCAATCTTCAGAATAGATTAATTAGAATGATGGAGAGAAAATTATATTGATTTATTACATTAGGGTGTTTGAGGTTGCACATATAATCTCATACTTCCAACCAACACCTTATTCAGAAGTAACAACCTAGATATTCTAGCCTATCTCAATCTCCAAAAAATATGGAGAGATATTTATTATACAACATAATCTCAATCTCCATAAAAAATTGAGAGGCATATATTTATTGGAATGAAATTATACAAATCTATTTTTAGATACAATCTATAAATAAAAAGTTTATATATAGAAATCTATATATAGAAAGACTCTAAATGGAAAACATTATTGTGATAGCTGTAAATGATCTTGATCATCATAGATTAGACCAAAAATACTTAGAATATCTTAAAAATGCTTTCCAAATGAGTTGGTAGTGACTCTATCATAGTTTTTAACAAGTTTTTTGAAGTCCATAACAAGCCTATTGAAGTTCATAGTAAGCTTGTCAAGTCTGTAGTAAGCCTGATGAAGTCCATAGCAAGTCTGATGAAGTCCATAACTCACCTGTGAAAGTTTGTAGCTACAGACTAGGTGAGTTTGTAATAATTTTTTTGAATTCTATAGCTTCAAGTGACTACATAGCTACTAGGCAAATATATATTTGTAGAATGCGTGAGTTCGTAGCTACTAGTCGAGTTTGTAGTTGGGTTTGGAATGGACAGGCTGAGTTTGTAGCTTGGCTAAATGCTAGATATTCTTTAGGAGCTATTGTAGAAGAATCTAAAACTACTCCAAAATTATTCTTGAATGGTTATTCTTCATACTTAGAATCTTTTCTAACTTAGTATAGATTACATATGCACATATTGACATCTTTTTCTTGATAATCATTAGAAATAGCTATAAAGAAATAACAATTAATTCGAAAGAAATAACCATGATATATACTTTCTATGTTGTTTTTAATAAACTATAAGTTCAAAAAATATACTCAGATTCACTTCTTATGAAAAGAAAAAGGATGTTATTTCATGGATATAATGAGCCATTTTTGTGGCTCATCATTTCCCCCATATCTAATCTCATGTATGTCCTCATGCATGCCACTATCTTTATCGTAAAAATCTTCTTGACATAAATATGCATGAGTTAAATTAATTTTCACATATTTCAAATGGGCTTTCCAAATTGATTTCATTCATACAAGTATAATAAAAATTAACATCTAAAATCATCTTTAATTATCAATAAAAACTTGTCAATGAAAGTGATCATTAGCATGCATTATTCAAGGATAGGTGCTTGTGTGGAGGTTTTCTTATTGTCCTTAGTTTTTTTTTGACACAAGTTCTTGTGTGGAATTATGGAGATTTTTTTTAATGAGGTAATAACATGTTCTTGTGTTGAGAATCTCCTGTTATGCCTACATAGATTTATTTTGACCATAAAGCAACTTTTGACATAATGACATAAAATATGAAGTAAATCTTGTTGTTTGAAATTTTTACAAAATAGTTTTGAAAACTATATGCCTTTATCAAGGTCAAAATATATTTTTATAAGACCAATTTTTTTATCTCTTAAGGCTATTCTCCCCTACACCTGATGTCATATATTTCCTCATGCATGTCAAAAGAATGAATTGTGATGAGATTACACAGATCAAATGGCATCTTATTTTCCTTTTCCCTCAAAGTGAAACTTTTATAAGAAATGAAAATTTTGATTTGCATGTACTAAAAAAACTTACAAGTAAATTTAAATTTAAAATATTAAAGTAAAATACTTGGTATAAATTTTGTCATCATTACCTCTTTCATGGTAGACAAAGTGAAAAATGTTGGGAAAAAATGTTGATAAAATTAAAGTCCTACTATTCTAAAAAACAAGAGCACAAAGTAAGCAACCATGTACTTTATTTATAGATTGGAAAACCCACACCAACTACTATATTTAACATTTTTTTACCCTTGACCATCCAGTAAACTAGTTTTATAACCAAGGCTCTTTTTTTGGCACTTGGTTCACCAACAAGCTGGTTTTTAAACCAAGACCGCCAACAACACCGGAAAGTTTTCATTGTTTTTTTTTTTTTTAAATTGATGACATAAAAAATGTTAGCCATGGACTATATACATCCTCATACTACTTTTAAATGTATCATTGAATTTTCTTTATGTTGACACTTCTTCATCATTGATCTATATAATGATGACCAATAGTGATAGTTGCTTGTTGATTCTATTGCTTTCTTTTGTCAAAGGTGAATCAGGGTAACATGCTAAAGACTTGATGAATCCATGGATATAAATTTATGTAGTATAATCTCTATAATGACTCCCTGATATGAGAATATCCTACAAAACCCAAAATAAACAAAACTTTCCATACAAGCATAGTATCAGCAGTATCAAAGAATTATAAATGTTGACAACAGGAATATTAAGGAGAACATTTGAATATATATGGAGGAATGTATGTTAGAATACTTAGGAATGATTAATGGTTTAAGAATTAACATTATTTTCAAAAAAAATTATGACAGGAAAAGAAGAACTTCCTCAAAAAAGTTCTCTTATTATGCAAGAGGACGTGGTTTCAATGAATTCATGAATATGGATGCAAATAGATGAAATGGAATGTCATAAATTCTTTTTATTTATGAATTATGCAAAAAATATTAACTATTTATTTGTATAGAGAAGATAAATCTAGATTTCTATAAATTTATTAAAAATTTAGCAACTATAAAACATACTTGAATAAGTGAAGATTGGAGGTCATTTAATTTTCTTGAGATGTAAATATATTTTACATGGCTCCTCTTATCACTAAAAGTTCTATGTTCTTCATTGACAACTTGGCCTAGAATTTCATCATGTTGAGTAAATGTTATAGCTTGTAATTTCACCCCTGTGAGAGAGTTCTTCAGGCTCTCTCACTTCCAGCTACAAGCATGGGGACAACCTCAAGATGTGGGTATCCTATGGTGAGGTTGAACCTCTAGGATTTTTAATAAGGCTAGTTCCTTAGGTGTTTCACTTTAGCTCTTGATTCCCACACTAAAATATATTATGGGTAAGGAAAATGGATAGGAGGATAACTTATAAAGAAATCTAAGCTAAGGGAGGTGATGATTCAACAAAAGAGAATGATCCACTGAATATGGAAAAAAGTCAACTATTAATGAAACAAAATAGGACATAGGCTATTCTAGTTGTATCTCAAGGCCATAGGCGTGGAGATTTTATGTGGAGGTCAAAAGAGAGCTTTACATTTTGAAATATAACAAGAATAGGTCTATGGGAGACACTATAAGTTGATAACACTTAAAAGGGGGCTCAGCACAATAACACTTCACACAATCTTGCACAAAATCAAAATGATCAAAATCAAGATGCTTGGAAAAATCGTAGGTGATGAACAAGGATTATACATTCTACAAGCCAAACCAAACATGCCCACTTGTCTTTAACTAGAAATAGAAAAGTCTTCCTTGTTTTGCTTTAAAAGAGTCTTTTACAAAGTGATTTTTTTTGGAATAAATCTATCACCAATTTAGGGATAATTTCTTAGCTCCAATTCCTCTATTTATAATAGAAAAAGGGGGAAGAGAAGATGGGAAGAGGGAAGAAGCCATTGATGAAGGATTCCTATCATCATCCTACCTTGTACCACTAAAATATATTACTCAAGATCAATGAACTAGCTTCTTAAACCACTCCTACATTCAAGTTTCTTTTGGTGGAGTTAAGAGAAGTCACATTGTGGGTAGCTAGATGTCTCTTCCTAGCATGACTACATTTATCTTTGCATTTAATTGACATGGCATCTTTAATTTTTATGTGTCCTATCTGAAGAAGGATGCAGGTCTCCATGTCTAGGAGTTCAAACTGACCTATGTTGTCTCTATATTTGGATGGCTATTTATCAAGAGTAAACCATATTGGATGAAGGACAAAAGCCTTCATAAATTTCTAGTTACCAGCTACTTGGACTCTTCCATGCTCATTGGTCATCCTTGTGACACTTATCCTTTACTGATTGGCCCTTTCTATTCTAGCTTATGCCATGTGGTAGCCTTTCATTCATTGTATCATGATTCTCATGTTGTTGGACCAAGCTTAAGTCAAGCACTTGTAAAATATTGATTTACTCTATGTAGAGTAATTCAAGTTCTTTGATCTCTCTAACTTTAGACTTTCCTAGATCCTTTACTTATAAAGCTTTTTAGGTAAAGTACTTGGAAAACCTTGATTTACTCTATGTAGAGTAATTTAGGTTCTCTAAGATTACTTTCTTCGAACTTATCCATCTTGAATTCTTCAGGCTTCTACATTTGTAAGTCTACTTTATTCTGTAGGCTCTTATTTGTCTCGAGAAAATCTCTCGAAGGAATTCCTTGGGATAATTTATTCAAAGGAATTCCTTCAAAAAATTTGTCTAAAGCTTCCTTATTACTCTCTTCCTTCAGAAATTACCTTTTGGACTTTTCAAAATAGACTTTCTTGAAGGGTGAGAGACCCTTCAAGCTCCTTGTCATCATTTTGGACTTCCACAAACAATCCTCCTGAAGGGAAATATACCCTTCAAAAATTTTGAAATGGTCCTTCTGAAGGGTAACATACCCTTCAAGAAATAATTATCCTCTTGGAGAAGGAAAAACCCTTTGGATTTATGAAAGTGACCTTTAAAAATTTTGATTGGTCTTTCAAAAATGTTGAAAAGATCTCTTTTGCCCAAAAAAGGCCCTTCAGATTTTTGGAGTGTACCTTCAGGTTTTTTGAAAGACCCTTCAAAAAACTAAAAAGGACCTTCAATTTTTGGAGAAGACTTGTCCCTTAAATAACTTGAGAAGCACTAATTTTTGAGACCAAATCGGGTTTATCAAGCCCTTTTACTTATTTTGGCCTTTTGAGTACTCACAACTTATGAAGTATTCAAGTAGTGCTCCTTAGAGAATCTAAAATACACTGTCCATGAATAATTCAAGTTCATAAACCAAAATTACTTCTACTTATAAAACATTTAGAAGTCAAGCACTATTGGAAAACTGATTTGCATTGTGCCCTCATAAACCTAAAGTCTTGCGACTTTGAAAGCTCGAAGACTTCTACTTTGGAGAACCTGAGGTTGTCTAAACTTGCCACTTTTGCTTGAATGTCCACCTTCTCATACTTGGGTAAAATTTTGGTGTGTGGGCCAAAAATGGCCAACATTTTTGGTGACTCATAGGGAAGCATGCATGTTATGCTCAAGAACCCAACTCATTTGCTTCATTCAATCCATTGGGCATGGAGTCATTGCTTTTGTAAAAAGCTAGCTCTATCTAGAAATTTCCCTTGAAGCAATAAGACAACTGAAATGAAACAAACTATGCCCAAGGCACTTTGGGAAGGGAAAACATTCAATTGAAATGGATGTGCAAAAGGAACTTAGAGAAAAACATGAAAAGCTATACAAAATGTACAATAACATACAATGGCTGCAAACTCTTCTAATAACATGGCTTTAGATAAATCTCATTGACTAGGATGGGTAATACCTTTCCATCCAGTTGGGCCAGTTGGAAAGCATTATGTTGTTTACATCTATGGATCAAATAAGGTCCACTTCATAAGATATCAAACTTGGTATGGTTACCTAGTTCAACCTTTTTTGAATCCCATTTTAGGACCAGGTCTCCCTCCTTGAAGTCTCTTATCATGGCTCCCTTGTCAAAAACTTTCTTGACCTGAGCTTGATGTGACTCTATCATCTTTATTACAAGGTCTCTTATCTCCTTAAGTTCTATGAGTTCTACCAATCTCACATTCATGGGTTCATCTTCTAGCAGCTCTAGCTAATGGGCTAGTTTTAATGCAGGTAGTTCAAGAGAAATGGGCAGCTTGGCCTCTCTTCCATATACTAGAACATATGGATAATTTCCAACAATAGCTTTAAGAGTTACCCTATCATCCTACAAGGCTATCTTTAGTTTGGTGTACCACACTCTCTGGTTCTCCTCCATAGTCCTCCTGATGATTCTCAAAAAATTCTTATTTGCAGACTAAGCCAGTCTATTTCCTTGAGTATAATAGTTATAAGAGGTGATAAGGTAGATGTCCATCTTGAGAGCCCATTCACTCATTTTTGGCCCAAGGAATGCTAGTGATTTATTAGATATGATAGTGGATGGAATACCAAACCTGGTCATGATGTTGTCATAGAAATTTAAGACTACATTTTCATTGGCTTCCCTCAATGCAATGGCTTCCACCCACTTGGTGAAGTAATCAGTTGTGATAAGCACCCACTTATACCCAAAACTTGATGGGGGTTTGATCACTCTAATATAATCCAAACCCCACTAGATGAATGGTCGTTCTACTTGAATCAGGTTTAGAGGAAAAGTTGTTAACCTTTGCTTACCTATAAAGAGAGCACATTCATGACACTTCCTAACCCATACATAAGTGTCCTTGAAGAGGTTGGGCTATTAATAACCAGCACTCGTGATCTTCATTATTGTGGTCCTTAGAGCAAAATGACCTCTTGCAGGTCTATCATGGAAATGCTTCAAACTCTTGGCTACTTGATCATCATCTATGCAACTCAGGAACACTCCATTGAGGTCCCTTCCAAATAAAACCCCCTCAACCAAAGCATAAGGTATGGACTAAAGTTTGAAATACCTTATTTTTGCTTTGTCCATACCTTAAGGGCACTCACCTATTAGCAAAAAGTGCATCATATCATGGAGCCAACTAGTGTGAGGTGGAGGTGCATCTGCTTGTGGGTTATATTGTGTTACCAAGATGGCCTCTTTGTCCTCATGAAGGTTATTGACCATATGCTCACATAGGCCTTTACCTCTTACTATGTTAGTGACCTTGATCTCCACGTCATACTCCATGACCTTAGTAATCCAACTAGCTCTATTTTTACTCAAGTCCTTGTTAAGAAGGAAGTTTCTTACTCCAAGATGAGACACCATAAGGTAGATTTTATTGTTGAAGAGCATTGGCCTAAAAATTTTGAGGCTTCTTACCCTTTAATCCCCTGACTAGAAAATGCTAATAACTGCTTAAGTCCTTCACCATTCCTTTACATCAGCATAGCTGATACGTTATCAATATTGGCAAAAGCATACAAAATTAAATCCCTTGAGAAATGGCTTGCTTGATAGCCTCACATGCTAACTTACCTTTATTTGACCAAGTGAGCACTTGGTTATTCTTCAGCATAATAGTGATGGGCTTAAAAAACTTGCAACATTGGGGATAAATCTTTTCATGAAGTTTATCTTTCTAAGGAAACTCTGGAGTCCCTTCTTATGCTTGGGTAAGGATAAGCCCAAGATGGCACTTATTCTATCAGGATTAATGGACAGCCCTTCCTTTGAGATGATGTGAAGCTTGCCTTCATGCATATTAAACACACACTTCTTGGGATTCAAAGAAAACCCATACTCCTTGCATCTTTCAAAAATCAATGTTAGGTGGTTCATGTGTTCACTAGAATTTTTAGAGAAAACTATGATGTCATCTAAGTATACCAGCACCATTTGATTTAGAAACCCTTGAAAATCCATGTTTATGGCTCTTTGAAAAGTTATGTCAAGATTTGATAGACCAAATAGCATCTTTTGGTATATATACATGCCCTATTTGGTCGTGAAGGTAGTCTTGTACCGATCTTCATCTTTCACCCAGACTTGGTTGTAGCCTAAAAATCCATCCAATAGAGAGAAGTTTTCTAATCCTATAACTACTTGGATAAGTTGCTCTATGGATGGTAGAGGGTAGTGATACTTTAAGGAGAATTTGTTCAAATCTCTAAAGTCAACACACAACATAATCTCCCCACTCTTCTTCCTTACGGGCACTAAGTTGGCTACCCATGATGAGTGTTTGATGTGAAAGATGATCCTGGACTCAATCAATGTGTCATGAGCTCTTTTATCTTGGGTTTGACTGGCCTTTGCTTCTACCCTACATGCTTGGCATTAGCATCTAATTCTATGGTATGCTAACTTAACTTCGGATCAAAACTTTTCAGGTCATTTTACTCCCAAAAAAATGTCTACATATTCTTGTCAAAGTGCTATGAAAGCATGCCTTTTAGCCTTGTTGCTTACTTTCATAAGCTTGAGAAGCTTATCCTTGAAGATGAATACTCTCTCATAATTATCTTTGTTAGTAGATATTACTGCCTTCTATTTCTGCACTTGGTCTCCTTCATGAAAAAGGCCCTCAAGTGTAACCAACCCCTTAGGAAGTTTCTTTGACTTTAGTTGAACAATCTAATCCTCATATTGATGCTAAAATTTAGCTTGATTAGAGGAGGAGAACTCAGCTTCCTATTATAATAAACAAGTAATTTTCATATCACTTTCAAAAACCTACTAGTGAGCTTCATTATCTGGCACTAATGGCCTCACCACAACCTTGACATGTGGTTGAACCTTAACTTCTTTCATCTCACTTGGAATGTCAAACTAAGCTCCCATAGTTGCCAGCGTGTTAGTATGTTGGTTTTAATTTTTTGGGATAGCTTGAATGTCAAAGGCCTTAAAATCCTCAATTAGGTCCCACACTTGATTTTTATAGAACCTCATCAAAGAACTCTTTGTAATGTTCAGGCCTTTGACTTGGTTTACTATGAGCTCATTATCCCCATGAACTTGTAGTATTTTAATTCCTCTTTTATTAGCCCATTAAAGGCCATGGATCCAGCCTTCATATTCTCTTACATTCGAAGAGCAACTAAAATAGAACTTGTAGGAAGAGAAAATCTTGTTACTCAAAGGGGAAACTGACATTGCCCCAGCACCTATACCATTTTTTCTCCTTGAGCCATCAAAGAACAATTTCCACAAATGTTTGGGGTCTTCTTTAGGTCTAATGAGGGAAGGCATGGGTTGATTATCTTCATACAATAGATAGACACCCATGTCTCTTTCTTCAACATCTTCCAAAGGGTTGAAAAATTGGTTATTTCCCTATAGCTCATCCAAGAACAAGTCTAGAACCTCTTCAGGATGAGTATTCAACTCTTGGCTAATTGTAAACTCATCCTCATAAAGGATAGTACAACTGAGGTTTATGTTATCTGGATGATGGGGTTCAATGTGGAATTATGCCATGCGTTTAGCCTTGATTGAGACCTTATTCTCATACCTTATTTTGAATTCCATGTAAGACCAATCTACTATAAGGTAACCCCCAATCTTGGCTGTGAACTCCCTAGAGAGACACAAAGTAAAGCGAGGAGTAACATCAAGGATCATCACATCCTGCACCATGGAAATGCTAGGATAAGCATGCAAGGTTAAGCTTAAATTCTTGATGATACTTGATGGATTTGTGGAAGAACCATCAAGCTACAGGACTCCCTTGGTATGTAATTCATATTTAAGATGCAATTGATCAGCTATAGACTTTGGCATGACTAAGGTGTTAGTCCCACTATCTACCAAGCAATTGTGCACCAAGGAATCACCAATAATTGATGAAATATAGAAAGGAGGAGGCTTGGTCACACTACTTGACCTTTTTCCCAAAGGACTCTTGGTTGTATTAGTAAAGAGCTCAGCTTCCTTGCCTAGTTGTCTACCTATAGCTATCATAACACTCATCTTGGATAAACCTTGTTGAAGGATGTCCAATTGGCTAGGCATGGAAAGCACATCCCACATTGGAATGCTCACTCTAGATTTATTCATTTGTTCAATAATGTTAATTTCCATACCACCAGCCTTTGCCTAGGTTTTGGGAACAATTACTATTGGCTTTATCAATGAAGGAACAATGACAAGAGGCTCCTTGAAAACTTCTTAGTTGTTACCCATATTCCTTCTCTTAAATCTTATGTTTTCTTATACTAGGATGTGAGCTAGACTAGGGATGGCATACTGATTAGATGCATAGCACTCATCTTGCTCATTTATGACCAATAAGGCTTTTAGTTGGTTTGACACTTGATCTGAGCCTTATTCTTGTGGAGGTTGATCCTACTTTGTCATCATGGGAACCTTCGTGCCTTAGGCCATAAGAGCTTGGTTGTATCCATAACAAAAAGCTACTGCCACTGGTCATTGAATTCCTAGTTAGAGCCATTAGTTGGGATAATATATTTCCCAAAAGAATGATTCCAAGGCATTAACCCTTCAACCTCCTCAGTCATATTATTCTGAACCAGAACTAAAGAATTGGATGGGCCTATAGCACTTGGATTATAATTATGTTGTCTATCACAATTAGGTTGCCCCTATCCTTGGAAATTTCCTTTGTAGGGTGGCCTATTTGTTTGATAAGGCTGCTTCTAAGGATGGTATGGAGCTTGATATGGATTGTTGTAAGTTTTTTTCCTCTTGACATTGATCACATCATTCCCTAAAGATTGGAACATGGTTTTTAGTTCCAAGTAATTCTTTTACTCTTAAGAGTCACTAGATCCACTAGTGTATGCCCTCTTTTGCTTTGGTGAAGGCACAACAATAATCATTAGAGTTAGAAGTATAACATCAAGTGTAGGAATGATTGTAGGAGGTGGTTTGATCTTAGGGAAAAGAGGCATTGGGGATCTGGGAATAAGCTTCCCTGTCTAAACCAAGCAATTTTATACTTTAATGGCCACCTCGTATGCACTCGGTAGTATGTCCCCTCCCATGGATTGGATCATTACAGCTATATCATTATTTAGAACCTTTATATAATACAAGAAATCAAAGTTGGGGGGTGGTCTAATAGCAGCAAAAATTCTATCCCATGCCTTCTATAATCTCATGTTGAAGTCTTGCATGACTTCATGGGGATCTCTCTTGATTGTGATCAACTGCTCTACAAGTGACAAGTGATCACTCTTATTTCAAACCTCTTATATAAGGTTGTTCCCAATTGGTCCCATGATTGGACAGAGTTAGGAGCTAGACCCCTATACTAATGTAATGCCTTTCCCTTAGAGGATACAACCAATATCCTAACAACTACATTTTCTATTATGACATTATAGATGTTATAGAAATTGCCTATGTCTATTATGTGTTCAGTAGGAGTTACAACTTGGTCTTTTGTGTAATATGGGACATTTTTTAGGGTTTTTATTGGCATAGGGTCATATTGTGGCAAGTTCAAAGGACTTTGGCCATTGAAACCACAAAATCTCTTTGGGGAATTATGGTAGCAAGAGGGGTTAACAAGGATCTCCTCACATAGGTATGCCTTATGATTGGTTTAGGAAAGTAGCTTCATACATAGCATGAGTATGGGTGAACCTTGACCTTCTTGTTAATTTTAAGGTAATTCAATAAACTCAAAATGAATACCTATAGAAGTCGATCTTATAGTCACCTTTGGCATGAAAGATAGATACTACTCTACCACCAGATAGTTGGGTGTTCTTTGGAGTCACCAAATGTTATAAGATGAAAGCTACCACTACTACAAATTGATCAAAATAGCATCAAACTTGACTAATCTTGAATAAAAAATGGAAGTGAAAATGGTTGTGAGTCCCACCAGGCATGCCAAAACTGTTATAGCTTGGAATTGCACCCATGTGAGAGAGTTATTTAGGCTCTCTCACTTCCATCTACAAGCATGGGGACAACTTCAAGATGTGGGTATCCTATGGTGAGGTTGAACCTTTAGGATTTTTAATAAGGCTAGTTCCTTAGGTGTTTCACTCTATCTCTTGATTCCCACACTAAAATCTACTATGGCCAAGATAAAGGGATAGGAGGATAACTTGGAAATAAATCTAAGCTAAGGAAGGTGATGCACCAAAAGAGAATGAATATGGAAAAGAGTCAACTATTAATGAAACCAAATAAGACACAGGCTTTTCTAGTTCTATCTCAAGGCCATAGGCATGGAGCTTTTGTATGGAGGTCAAAGGAGAGATTTTCATTTTGAAGGATAAAAAGAATAGGTCTATGGGAGACATTATAAGTTGATAACACTTTAAAGTGGGCTCAACACAATGACACTTTGTGCAATCCTACACAAAACTGAAAAGATCAAAAGCAAAGTGCTTGGAAAAATTATAGGTGATGAACAATAATCATACATTCTACAAGAAAAACCAAACATGCCCACTTATCTTTAACTAGAAATAGAAAAGTTTTCCTGTATTGCTTCAAAAGTGTCTTTTACAAAGTGATTTCTATAGAGTAATTATATCACCAATCTGAGGATAATTTCTTGGCTCCAAGGCCTCTATTTATAATAAAAAAATAGGGAAGACAAGATGAGAAGAGGGAAGAAGTTACTGATGACTAGGATTTATGTCATCATCCTCCCTTGTACCACTAAAATGCACTGCTCAACATCACTGAACCACCTTCTTGAGCCACTCTCACATTCAAGTCTCTTTTGGTGGAGTTAAGAGAAGTCACATTGTGGGTAGCTAGATGTCTCTTCCTAGCATTACTGTATTTATCTTTGCATTTAAAAGTCATGGCATCTTTTACTTTTATATGTCATGTCTAAAGAAGGATGTCAGTCTCCATGTCTAGGATTTCAAACCGACCCATGTTGTCTCTATGTTTGGATGGTTTTTTTTTGAGAGCAAACCATATTAAAGGACAAGAGCCTTCATAAATTTCTAACTACCAGTTGCTTGGACTCTACCATGCTCATTGGTCATCCTTGTGCCACTTATCCTTTAATGATTGGCCCTTTCTACTCCAACGTATGCCACATGGTAGTCTTTCATTCATTGCATCATGATTCTCATGTTACTATACCAAGCTTAAGTCAAGCACTTAAAAAATCTTGATTTACTCTATGCAGAGTAATTCAGGTTCTTTAATCTCTCCAAGTTTGAACTTTCTCAGATCCTTTACTTATAAATATTTTTAAGTAAAGTACTTAGAGAAACTTGATTTACTCTAGGCAGAGTAATTCAGGTTCTCTAAGCTTACATAATTTGGACTTGTCCATCATGAAGTCTTTGAGCTTTTGCATCTAGAAATCTTCTTTATTCTATGGGCTCCTATTTCTCTCGAGAAAATATCTCGAAGGAATTCCTTGGGATAATTTAGCTAAAGGAATTCCTTCAAACTTTTTGTCTAAAGCTTCCTTCTAGCTCTCTTCCTTCAGAAATTACCTTTTGGACTTTTCAAAATGGACTTTCCCAAAGGGTGAGAGAACCTTCAAGCTCCCTGTCATTGTTTCAAACTTTCAAAAATGATCCTCCTAAAGGGAAAGATACCCTTCAGTAATTTTGAAATGGTCCTTTCGAAGGGTAGCATACCCTTCAAGAAACTTGTAATTGTCCAC
The DNA here is from genome assembly GCA_037957365.1 of Torreya grandis. Lineage (NCBI taxonomy): Eukaryota > Viridiplantae > Streptophyta > Pinopsida > Cupressales > Taxaceae > Torreya > Torreya grandis. The sequence goes on from JARHVA010000859.1 coordinate 2,724,734, forward strand.
TTGGAGAAGGAAAAGCCCTTCAAATTTATGAAAGTGACCTTCAAAAAAGTTGAATGGTCTTTCAAAAATGTTGAAAATATCCCTTTTGCCCAAAAAAGGCCCTTCGACATTTTGAAAATGCCCTTCGGATTTTTGAAGTATACCTTCAAGTTTTTTGAAAGACCCTTCAAAAAAGTGAAAAGGACCTTAAGTTTTTGAAGAAGACTTATCCCTTGAAGAACTTGAGACGCACTACTTTTCAAGACCAAATCAGGTTTGTCAAGCCGTTTTACTTATTTCAGGCTTCTGACTACTCACAACTTACGAAGTAATCAAGTATTTCTCCTTGGAGAACCTAAAATACATTGTTCATGAGTAATTTAGGTTCGTAAAATTGAATTAATTTTACTTATAAAACATTTAGAATTCAAGCACTGCTGGAAACTTGATTTACATTGTGCCCTCATAAACTTGAAGTCTTACGACTTTGAAAGCCCAAAGACTTCTACTTTGGAGAACCTAAGGTTGTTTGAACTTGCCACTTTTGCTTGAATGTCCACCTTCTCATACTTGGGCAAAATTTTGATATGTGGGCCAAAAATGGCCAATAGTAAGCCCTTCACTATCTTCTTTCTTTGGCTGAGAAATCAAAAAGTGGGGGTCTGGGGGTGGCATCCCCTAGCAAGGTTAAGGGGCAGTGCCCCTTGCACGCTCTAATATAGAATGGGGTTGAGGGGTAGATCCCCTCAAATCTAAGCCGAATTTACAACTTTTGTAACCATAAATATGCTTATCATTGAAGATATTTTGATGATTTCATATTATTTTAGGATGCTGTGAAATTATTGCTAATTTTCATCACTCAAAAATGATTAAATAATTGGCCTCATATTACTATATGTAAATTTGGTATTTTGTGTTGTATATTAGTCTTGCCTGGAATGTAAGTCTGATTATTTTTAGACTATTGTTTTTTTGTCTTTTTAATTGTTTATTCAGACTTCAACATTTATGTAAATTAATAGTAAAACACAAAAAATGAAATAATCAACTAGAATTGAGACTAGATTAATTAAATTTTCTAAGTGTCTGGGGTTGTAAACTATTTTCAAAAAATATCAATGCTTTGTATGCAAGTAAAATATATTTCTAATTCCTATCAGACGTCATTGTTATAGTTTATAAATAATCTCAAAAAATCTTCACAAACTTAGTAGTCAATATAAAAGAAATTGAAATTTTTATATCCTTAAATATAGGAAAAACAACCTCAATAATTACATGTGCTAAAAAGTAGTGATTTTACAATAAAATAAATGATAATGCAATACTTACCTACAATGTTGGGATGTGGTTATTTTTCCCATGCAAAATCTAGAGTAATATCTCTATTGTGGTGCCTGATGTGATGCCAAATCCATTGCATGTCCCATTCCAATAATTGTGTGATGTTTTCATTTATTGTTCACATTTACTATCTTGCAAACCAATTGCGCTCTTTTTACAGTAAAAATAGGATCTCTTATTTTAAACATCATACAATTCTACCATGATATGTGGTGCATGCTATTTTTTATTATTTTAAACTTGTCAAATATATTTGAGCCATATGAAATCTATCCAAAATAACTAACTTTATGTATGGAGATATGTTTGCATGCAATCTTTTGGAAGGATTGATTTGTGCATAATATCTACATGAGTCTCTCCAAAAACTATGTCATTCTGAAAGGAATAAATATAATAGATTGGCCATTAAAATAATTTCTACATTATCACACATAACCATTATTTCTATCAGTCATACTAAATTCATAACGTAGTCAATTCTTCAAGAAAAACTACTAGATAAAATCATAGGTGTCTTGGTTGGAGCAACAGTTCCTTTTTCAACATGTCATACATAATTTTGTAGTTTTAAATCTTAGATGTAGTGTCTTGATCAACTATTACTACATTAGTAGTTGTTGAAAATGAACTGTTGTTATTTAAAAGATTGAATACCCAACATTGTTTCAGCTCAAGTGTCTTACTTTAGCAACTATACAAACTGGATTGCAAACCACTTTTGTTTGTTTTTTTTAATTTATTTTAGCAAGATCATCAGTATGATTTTCTTTCAAATAATTGAGAAGTTTTTAATTTTTTTTATTGCAACATCATCTCCTTGTAAACTTCAACCAACCCTTTGTAAACTTTAGTTGTCTCAAAATTTCATTTTCATCCTGAATAAACAACTAAATATTCCTTCATGATGTTAGAAGTTATATTTTTTCTACACAATAATGTTAGTATTAGATTGAGGGTTTTGTTTTTAGAATTTTAATCTAAATTTTTGATTGTATAAAAATAAATTCTAATCTATCTTTGCAGAAAAATAAATTCTAACCTATTTTGTAGAAAATTAAATTTGAAAGGAACTATCAACTAAGTTTCTCCTATCATAAAATTGGCAAAAATACATTCCCTCTCACTAGGAACTTTGTTTATCTACTGTCACTAGATAATTCTCTTAGAAAACTACTAATAACATTGTGGTCACCAACAATGGCACCAAAACTGATGAAGGTCATCAATATCCTTCATTTAATAATGTCAATCTAGGGATGGTATCTGAAGGCAATATGCAATAGGAGAAAGAGGTCTCTAGAAAACAATCCCTTCTACCACACTCCAAACTTGTAATTAAAAATCATTCTTAAAGAAATTAAATCACACATGCATGAAATTAAATCACACTTGAAGAAGGTAAACTATTGAATTGAAAAGAAAGGATAAACAAATAAAATACCTACAAGTTCACAACAAATTGTAAAAAAAATAGTTATAGACACAAAAAAATAAAATAACAATTTATTAAAAAATAATAATTACAGAAAAAAGAAATAAACAAAAATACATTGATCCATATTCCTTGGAATGAATTGCCAACTCATTCCTTGGAAGAGGATTTATTCAGAATATAAGATTCAGAATAGATTACCCAAAATGATGGAGATAAAAATATATTGATTGATTACATTCAGGTGTGGTAGGTTGAATTTATAATCTCATGCTTCCAACCAACACCTTATTCAAGATTAAAAACCTATATATTCTATCTTATCTCAATATCCACAAAATATAGAGAGAGATATTTATTATAAGAATACAACATAATCTCAGTCTCCAAAAAACATGGAGAGAGGGATATTTATTGGAATGAAATTATACAAATGTATATTTAGATACAATATATTAATGAAAAGTACAAAATGTTGAAGTAGTTTTGAATTCTTCTATAGTAGCTCCAAAAAAATATGTAGCATTTTGGCCAAGATACAAACTCGTCTAGTCCATTCTAGACCCAGTTATAGACTCAACCAATAGTTACAAACTAACCCAGTCTATAGCTACAAACTCATCTAGTAGCTATGAACTCACCTGGTCTGTAGCTATGGACTTCCACATATGAGTTACACAATATGACATGTTTATGATATTGAGTAGATTACATCTACACTTCATGTTACACATGTGATATCTACCCAAGGTGTGGGGAAAACACAATGCATATCATAGATTTCCATGTTTATACCTACACGAGAGACTTATTCCCATACTTTCATGACCATACTTAATACACCATCTACCTCACCTACTACACATTCCCTTGAGCAAACTATTATAACTCTGCAAGATAAGGTGTTGTGGGTAGAGTAGGGTACATCTCTAATTAGTCATTCATTAGGTTCACATGTGTTAGTGTAGGTTTTTATTTTTCCCTATTATTTAATTAGGGGATATTATATATTTGTGCATACATGGAGTTTTCCTACATTTGTGGGATAGGCTAGCTTATGTGGAGATGTGTGTCATAGATGTGTCATAGGTGTCATAACAATGTCATAAGTAATTCCTTTGACCGGCTATTTTGGGTATAGGAGTTACTTCTCTATTCTTAAAATCTTGTCACCACCTTTCATGGAGGAGTTACAGTCTATTCTTGGGGTGTTTTGACCACCTTTTGTGGAGGAGTTACTTATGTGCTCTCCTATATGTATTCTTCACTTTGGCCATCTTAAGTTAATCGAATATTGGGTTTTGCTCCTATTTATCTTTTACAAATTATCTCTTTTAGTGATTTCACTTTGCTTTAGCTTCTTTATGGTGTGCACCAGCTTCATCTCATGTGATCACTTGACCATTGCATTCACATTATTCAAACTCTGGCAACAATTTTGATATGGTATCAGAGCTGATTTGATTGGGTATACAGATTCAGACTAGGTTGGCAATTCACAAACTCATAAGTCCACTTTTGGTTATAGTTTCTCTCTAGGTTTTGGTCCTATCAGTTGGTCTAGCAAGAAGCAAAATGCTATTTCTATATCATCCACAAAGGTAGAGTACAGGGGAGTTGTTAATGCAACTACTGAGGCTATTTGGCTTCAGGGGATGCTTTTTGAGTTTGGCATTCCTATCAAGTAGCCCACCATCATTTATTGTGACAACCAGAGTACCATTCAGATTTGTAGGAATCCAGTTTAGCACCAGTGAACCAAGCACATAGAGATTCACATGCAGTTCATTTAATAGCTTATTCATATTAAGGTCCTTGACTTGATATTTTGCCATTCTTCAGAGCAGGTTACAGACATCTTCACCAAACCTTTCACTGAGATCAAGTTCATTCATCTACGAGCTCTTTTTGGGGTGCAGTCCCACATCTGCAGTAGCATCATCTTTGGGGGAGGCCCACTAGCCTCTTCATTTCTTTTATGTCTCTCTTTTGGGGGGGAGTTTTTTCCTACGGGTTTTCTCCTTTTCTCTATCTTATGGGAGATTGCATTTGTACATGGGTACCTCATTAGGCCTAGTTGTCAGGACCCATTTTATATTTCCACACTGCCCACCTAAGATGCACTTATGGGGGGTGTTAGTGTAGGTTTTTATTTTTCCCCATTATTTAATTATGGAATATTATATATTTGTGTATACATAGAGTTTTCCTACATTCGTGGGATAGGATAGCTTTTGTGGAGATGTGTGTCATTGATGTGTCATAGGTGTCATAATAATGTCATAAGTAACTCCTTTAACTGCCTATTCTGGGTATGGGAGTTACTTCTCTATTCTTAGCACCTTATCACTACCTTTCATGGATGAGTTATAGTCTATTCTTGGGGTGCTTTGACCACCTTTTGTGGAGTTACTTACGTGCTCTCTTATATGTATTCTTCACTTTGGCCATCTTAAGTTAATCATAAATTGGGTTTTGCTCCTATTTGTCTTTTTTAAATTATCTCTTACAGTGATTTCACTTTGCTTTAGCTTCTTTGTGGTGTGCACCAACTTCATCTCATGTGATCACTTGGCCATTACATTCGCATTATTTAGACCCTAGCAACAACTCCGATAACATATATTGCTCTATAATCCTTTAGTTCCCAAGATAGCAACATATCCCCCACCTTTAAGGTTTGTAGCTCCTAAGCTTCCATCATATGATGGAAAAGGTAACCTTGAAAAACACCTCTAATCTTTCCATGCAACAAGGTTAGATTATGTAACCAACAATAGGTTATTGACCAAGTTATTTCCATCAGATCTTATAACTATGCTTTAAGATGGTTCTATGACCTCCCACCTTAGTCAATTAGTGTGTTCCTTTAGCTAATCATTTTATATCACAATTCTCTATCAACGTTGATGAGAAAATATCTTATGCACATATTATCAAAATAAATGAAGGGTCCAATGAGATAATTAGTGAATATGTACATTAATACAAGACCGTGCTAGCTAAGGTGACTAATCTTATGGTAGACAATGAGATACAAGATATTTTCATGCAAATCTTGATTTCACCACTTAATCAATCAATATCATTTAAGAAAATTAGATATTTTGATGAGTTATGTCATACAGTGAGAGACCAAAAGTCAAGCTCCTTGCACTCAATAAGCTCAAGTATGTGCCTATTACTAATACTACTTCAAATGTTAAGTTTCAAAGGAATCCAAATTATAAAAGAAAAACAAATGAGAATAATAATGAATCCAGAAATACAATGAATGCTATATCACAACCTATGAATAGGCTTCTCTTACCTACTTCACAATAGAGGTAATTTACATGAATACCATTATCTCCTCATGTATTGTTATAGAAACTACTTGAGTGCAATTTCCTCTCTCTTCCTCCACCATAATATTAGATGAAAGCATACCTACACCTAAGAATTGTGATGGTACCACGTATTGTAATTTCTATAGAGATCTTGGGTATTCTATAAATTGATGCTTCAGGTTAAGGCAAAAGATACAATATCTTATCAATGACAATACATTGAATTAGGAATACTCACAAAGGACTTAAGACCACCAAAAAATGAGAGGTACAAGTTAAAAATATTTAATTATCCATTACCAAAGCATAAGGAAACAAAAACTATGAATATTTCTAAAGTACAACATACGCATCATACATTGTCTCCTCATAAACATATCACCATCAAATTGATGGAATTATTGACACACTTATGAGTATATTACCACAACAACCTATGATTACATTCGACAATTATGAGATTGTCAAATGTGACATAGATTTATATACATCATTGATACAATCTCGCATTAATGAGCATCTTATACATGGTGTTATGGTTGATAATGGTTTAAGCAAAAATGTTTGTACGAAACCACTTCTTGATTCTATTGGATACACATAAAATGATATACAAGATACTATAAGAGTAATTATAGGGTTTAATGGACACACACATGACACCCTTAAATGTATTATGTTACCTCTTCAAGTTATCTATGCCATAGTATCTACATCATTACTAGTCACAACAAGTAGTGGGGTGTTGACATATTTCTAAGATGCCCTTGGGATTAGAAGCTTCATGTAGTACCTTCTACATTACATCGATGCATCAAGTATTTATAGTGTAATAAGGTAGTTATAATTTCAGGCATTCAACATGAGTACCCTTTTTCACCAGTAATATCTTCTTCCCCATCCCCACCACCACTAAATTCAATTATTACTCATATTTAGGATCATTATACAAAAGCGGTTGTTGCACCTACATAATCATTATTTGGAGGCAATCATTTCACCCACCTAATGTCTATATATACATTCAATTCAGATGAGAGCATTCAATTTTTGTAGACATCTAGTGCCATAATAATTATCTCATCGAATAACTATTTAGGATTCCTAGAGGTATATATCTTCTATACCACATATCAAGTTAGTCTCATAGATAATTCAACATGTTCCATATTAAAAATAAGTATCAATGCATTCTCCAAGTATGTAGTGGGTTCCACAAAGTCCTAGATATTTTAAAGATATTTATCATGCATAGAATTTTGAGTAGTGATGATGGTGGTTATGTTATATCACATGATTATTTTTTAGATTTTGATACACCTACACTTGTTACCATTCACTCATGAGATATAACCCTTGTACCATATGATATAGGCACCTCCCATGGCTATCCCCTTGATGGGATTATGGCTATCACCTTTAAGGATATTCAAATAAATTTAAAAATAATATATGAAAACATTCAAAAATTCAAAATCAAGACCTAAGCATGACATGAGTTGCTAGATTAGATTATTTATATATGTTATTTATCACATGTTTGGTAAATGACATATTATTTTTAATTATATTCAAGTGGGATGCAGGACTCAGATCATACATGGACATGTGGATGTTGACATTTCCTATACCCAAGGTCCATGCAAATGTTATGGGCACCTACTTATACAAGTTAAATTATAACAGATTATATCTTTCTATCACCTTTTACCATATTGATCTACATAGATTGGTTACACATGGATTGATAGTTACTCATTTCTTACATAGTTTTACATGGATATGATATTTACTATGCTATGATACAAACATATATGGATAGTGTAGATGAGTTTTCACTTTCTATATGAATCATCTATGGTGTTACTTTTGCATGAGAGGCTGCCTATTTTTACTTATTGTCTGTGTCCCCTTGGCCTTGTTTGTTACAAAATTCAATACCCCTTATTTGTGGTTTATTATCCTTGTTTGTTGTGGCATTCATGCCCCTTGTTTTTGGATCCTTAACCTTATTTATTATGGTATTTTTCCCCCTATTTTTGGCTCTTTAACATTTATTGTTAGCAACAGATTTATGTCCCTTGTATGTAACCCTTGGGCTTTATGTGTGGCATTTTATGATATTGTGTGGCATTAAGTGTTGAGCTTGTTGCAGTTGTGTCATTGTTATGTTTGCAAGTGCCATGATCCATATCATGTACTTCCCCTTTGTGTGTTGTACCATGATCCATATCACATGCTTCCTATTCATGTGTTGTACCATGATTCACATCACGCACTTCCTTACTACATAGTCTAATTTGATGATAGTTATTTATCTGTGTTTCATCGATACATATATCTTGGCATACCATTTATATAAATTTTCACTCCATATTTTACATACATGCACTGATGACATAAACATTATTATTATGACATATTCTCCATGTGTTGATAGAGTTTTACATGATATCATGTTTATACATGAAATGATACAATTCAGTTCTCTTTTGAGATGAGTGATTTTCATGATTTATCCCTCACCTTAAAATGGGGGCATATTAGTGGGATTTATCATATATTAAAAATCATTTATGACTCTATTTGAATACAATATACATATTTTGAGTTTAGATGTGATTCAAAAATTAGAGTGGCATAATTTTTTATAATTTTTAAACATAATTTGGGAACATATGTAGGGCATATGTACTCCATTTTACGCTACATGAGTAACAAATTTTAGATGGATATAGATTCATATACATTTGGGTGCATGTGCAAGGCACATGTACCCCATTATACATGATATATTTAGTTGAGCATGATATTAAGTTGTGCACATATATATAGCATATACAAATTTAGTTGGGCATGATGTTGGTTCATGCACATATATACACTATTTAAGATTTCAATTTGGTTGATGTTTGTTAATGTATATTATGATAGATTATAATTGGCATCAATTCAGTGGGGCTTGATGTTGGTTCATACATATTTACACATTTATACCTTTACAATGTTCTCAAGTGTGGATCAAACTTGAGTCTATAAGTCTATCTACAAGGTTTAATTCATTATTTTTGAGGTAATGTATATGGAGGTTCAGTGATGCTCAATAGCCATGGCATTACCTAAAGTGAACCCATTATGTAGTTCCCACCTTACCATATTGAGATTTACGATTGGAGATAGATTAGTTATTTAAGTTAGTGTAGATGAGGTTCAATGATGCTTAATAGTCTTAACACTACTCCACATTCATGAGGCTTGGGGAATTTGTCTTCCTAACCCAAGGGCTTGCATGATTACATAAATTTGGGGCACAGTCACCCCAATTCTCCATGTGTTTTAGCAAGGAAGCATAATTTTTCAATGCTTCAATAAGGAAGCATCATCTCCAATAAGTTACAGGGCAACATGGCTTACTCACAAATAGGTGTACATTTTTCAAGTAAAATTTAGATTTTAAGTTTCATTCTATGGACATTGACTACTACATTTTAATTACATGTTTTGCTTGGAACAACTTGCACATTTCTATCCTTATCCCAAAGATAAAGTATGTTGTACACACTTGGGTGTCTCTTTATATTTTTACTCTAGTATTTTCATTTCATTGTAATACTAGAATAAAATGGGGGGATTTGTAGACACTAAAATCTGGTATTTAGCACTTTGCATCAATATTGACCTACATTTATCCTACATAACTTGTGTATCTCCAAAAAACTCACACTTTTCATTTATACACACCTACATGCTAGTTATGAGTCTGATTCATTATAAGTTGTTATCAATCACCTACAAGAACACTTTAGTCTAGGTTAAATTAGATAAATATATTATTCAAGTAGTTTCAGATCATTACATTAGCATTCCTATCTCCTAGACAACAATGTCACACTAAGATAATAACATCAATGTTAATGACCTGAGGTTGAAGTTACCACCCTTCACCTATAAATGACTATGTTTTAAAACTACACCCTTTATATAGGTCAACTCATTCACTTATCATGTCAGTGGCATAATAAATTTCCCAAATGGACTCATATAAATACAAATCAAACCCACACTTAGGAATAACTTTAAAATTATCTATCAAACGTCTATACACTACAACATACTAAGAAAATCTACCATATTCTTCCCAAATTGCAAATCAAACACTATGAGCAGTCATCAAAAAAGTCTAAAACATATCAAGCCAAGTCGAGAGCAAACATTATGAAGATCAAATCCATGTTTGCTATTTGAATTTATATAATGAAAGAAAACAATTTCACATTTACACTAAAGGGAAGAAATACATGTGGTTTGACTTCCCCCAAAGTATTGAATACATAGGCTTTGGTAAATCATCAATAAGGTTGATTAGGCTCAGCTCAGTGAAATTACACTTCCTCATTTTTTTACAAGTTTTCATCCTTCACAAGTGGACCTAGGGTGTTAAAGAGAATGAAGCTACTTTATAGAGTTTTGCATGCAATCGGTCACAAATCACACAAACATAGGTATATAAGACAAATGAACCACATTATATAGTCAATAGAGAGATAGACTTACCCAAGATAGTAATATCAACCCTAGAAAATACTTTTTACATTCTTATCCAAGTCTGACGGTACTCAACCTATACACACAAATAGTTAATTTAAAATCTAGATGAATCATAGACCTAATTTCAATCTGTTTCTACTATTAGATAATAACCATAATCAATCAGTCAAATAGTAAAGCTAAGTATCTTGATATGTTTAATACTTTCCATAAATAGTAAATTATTTTATCAGGTCAGTTTTAGTTAGTTACATTTAGATTTGTGCTTGATTGTAATATATTATATTGTAAAATAATTCTACAAGTTTAGCCTATTGAGATTAACACTAATATAAAAACAAGGTAAACAACTTCATATATTGTTAATGTTTTTTTGTTGTAAAATTCTTATGTTCTAATCTAATATACCTCTCCACCTTCTACTTTTATAACAAATCCAAAAATAGTTACTATGATGCATAAATTGATTAACTTGTAAAATAAAATTATGGTTCTTTCTTAATGGTATTTAAATCCATAAAGGGGTCACTTATAATGATATTATTCTAAACCCCTTGGATTATGATGTGATTGCATACCCATTTTTAATAGGATTTGTTGCTACAAAGTTTGATTTGTTCAATGAAATGGAGATCTTTATCATCATATTATGTATTTGTATGCCTTTTATATATTTTTTTATCATGATGATAGATTTTTAACTAAGTTATTTCCAATAATTTTGAAATATTGTGTAATTTTATTTTTTTATACATTATCATATGCATATATACATTCTTATACACTAATTATAACATCCCCACTAGGATCTACCTAGAAATACATGAATTTTTTTAAATTTAAAACAACATACACTTCCATTATATTACACTACGAGAATATAATTAGTGACCATATACAATAAGTGTGATAACTATAAATGAATCATGATACATCATACATCACTGGTCACTATCCTCATAAGAAACACATCATAATTGTTTATAGAAGGTAATTATAAATATCTAGCCATGGTTGGTACAAACGTACAACCATTGTTGTCAGTGTACAATAAGTAAGTAATTATAGCTCATCATGATAATGTTTTAATAATAAATACACTACAATGTTCATATGTAATATACATGGCTCCACAGAGTATAAGTTTTCCAAACTTTAGTATCTATGGCAATGTCAAGTGTCATCTCCAAGTAAGTACTGATCTGGAGAGGAAAAACATCATCCAAGCACTTTTCCACACCAACCACAGAACATTGATCCTGATATAATTCCCATCAATAAATGGCCCTCCCTTCATGGATGAGTAGATAGTGAAGGCTCAAGAATCTAGAGAGACAAGTTAGTACCTATGCTATATGATTTCTAAAACTAAACATGTGGTGTATCATAAAAAACCCCATTTTAATCAAGATATCACATAAACATGTAAATCATACCTATGAAATGACAATGTCTCACTAATATTACTTTGGCCAAAGTTTTAAATAGTTAATGATCTAAAGGATCAATAAAATTTATACACACCACTTGATAAGATTACTTTCATCTGGTATTATGATGTTGGCAAGCTAGTTAAATCTGTCTCACTACTTACTCAGTATCAGTAATGCAAGATTTGGTCAACATAGTATAACCAATAAATTCATACATATTACATCCTACTAGTAATTATATAACATGTTAAGCACATGAATAATCTAAAGACATACATTTACTCAACCAAATGTATGGATGAATCTCACAATATTATCTATCACATAAATAATAGAAATAATAACTACAATTTATACCATCTAAGTATAATATACATCTAACTGTAATTTCTAATTACTATAAGTAGTTTTCAAATATAATTCACACTATGATAACCCATATTATCATAGTCTAATGTTCTTAATTATAACTACTAAATATCACAACCAGTCATAAATAAGCAGTTATAAATCAATGAAAACATAAGCTTCTATTCAAACAACTAGTTATCTTTCAAAAATCAAAAGTCCTATATTATATTTTGTTTTAACATGACTTTACATTTATACACTTGGTTAGGAGTCTATATTTATGTTGACATAGTTTCTCAGCTCTCAGACTCTCGTGACCAATTGTTTTATATTTATTAACAAAACTTAGAGGCATACAACCCAATACACCCATATACATTATACTCTTATAATAACTCCTAAATCTTTCGATAGATAAATTTCCTTTATACATAGATATGCTTAACAATTTAAATGGATATGATTTAATGATATTAATAGTCTTTATGGTTCTCAGTCAAATACTTGGTCAATCTAACCTTATTGACAAGCTATTAGTAAACATATAGATATTTATGTAATATTAAGGAACAAATAAATATATTCATGGAAAATTATAGTTTTAACATGAATACCCATTACCATTTAAATAGGTAAAGAGATAAGATCGTTGTCTTACCTTGGATTAAGAAGAGGATATATAACATAGTGTGAATCATAATCTCTTCTAAATAGCCAAAAGAAGGATCAAAAGAGGATGAGTTTAACTATAGAGCAAGAGGAGACTTTGGACAAATTTCAATGCCATAAACCAACGATGCTCATACACATTACATACACCCAATTATTAATCATTCTTAGCACAATAAGGAGACACATATATAAAAATTCACGAATTTACCTTATGTAATAGGTAAAAATAGTGATAAAGATAATATATATATATGGATATATTAACAATTGTTATGCTACCTCATGAGATACACAATATATTGATGGGCTTTATTAATCATGGCTTATTATAAAGGAGTCCATGGCTTATTATTCATGGATTAATATAAAAGATTCCATGACTTATTATACAGCTATGGATTTTGGATATAAAAGAGTCCACGATAACTCATAATAGAGATATATAAATGCAAAACAAGAGTGAACTACGCAATATATAAACGGATGGTATACATATGTATATGTTCATATAACGTTAATGTAACATTTATTAAAAGACCAGAATTCTAGTATGATCAGGATCTATAGTTTTTATAATTGTCATCATTTCATCCTTATTAAATTGTGATGTTATAACATAACCTCCTCTAAATCAAATAGCTAGGCTAGGTATAGCAACTAACACTATACAGATCTAACAATATATTTTCTAGTATATTTATTGTATAAATTTGATCATATATACTAATTGATGCACTCTATATAGCAACTTAACTTTCTAGATAATAGTTCACTGACTACTTAGTTTGTAATTCATATTATATATGTTTACAAGTTTTCATTATGGATCATTGGTTTTAGTTACCATAAGCAATAGTTTAAACTATAGACCTAATTTGTATAGCTAAGGATTCTTTTAAAATTCATGTTATAGCTTATAGATTGCCACACTCTCTACCATATTTAGACTTGTGTATAAATATAATTGTTTCATTGTCTAATATTTTTGTATATCCTATATTTCATAGTTTTCTTTAGTTTCTGATAAAGGGAACACTAAATATATAGATAATAGTTCACTAAGATACCAATCCAGATAACACTTCAGAATTCTTCTATGCACTGCTTATATATATAATTAACAGTTAGGAATATCTTTTATATTATAGTTAATTATTTGTATATAGGTAACAGTGTTTAAGTTTTTGATAAAGGGAACACTAAATCTTATATATATTATAATCTATTTAGACATATTCACATATATGATGCATATATTCAGAGGTTTTATAAATCATAGTTCGCCCAAATTTTCACAAAGTTCAACATGAGTGCAAAAAAATTAATTACATCACCAACCTGGAAAATCTACTCTACTATCCCTTTCCACGTTCTTCTTGGTCTTTCTTCTTCTCTCCTTTCCACTATGCTTCCTTCTCCTTTTCCTTTCTCTATTATGCCCCCTTTCTTCTTTATCTTTCTCCCTTCATGAAAAAGGTGTAGCTTTTCTCTTTTAAGATTTTTCTCTTTTTATTTTTTTGTTATTCTTTACTATTTTTATTTTTTATTCATATATTCCTCTTTTATTTTTTTCTAAATTTAAACCTTTCCACTTTCTCTTTATTTACTATTGTATTTTTATTTTCTTCTTTTTTTTAGTTTTTTGTTTTTTCCTCCTAAATATCAATTATCATATTTTATTCATTTTATCCCTTATTTCAATAATCAATATATTCACTAATTAAATTAGCACTTCAAATGTCATAATGACCTAATGATAAATTCATTAATCAATAAATCCAAATTTACTTTAATTATGCAAATCACAAAACATTAATGGACATACACGTAAATAATTTAAGATGAATTCCATATAGCTATTAAAGTATGTTATCAACCATGTGTAAAAAACTATCTAATGCAAGCAACATCAAAACACACTATGCTAACCATTACAATATGCATCTAACATATATTATTAATGTGGTCTATGCAGGGTTCTAACTAATTTCTTTGTCATCCCCCAACAACTCCATCTATGTCACCATATCTGATGATGCTCTCCCTCTGTCATGCTCTAAGGGATGAAACTCTCCTACCTCCAACTCATGACAAATAGGTAGTTAGAACATAACAACATGATATACATACATCATAAAATATAACTGAAAAAATAAATCAATATGATCATGTTATAAGAATATACACTATATATCTAACTCATATCAATGTAATCATGTAATCTAAGCAATATACAATTGTCCCAAAACATCATATATTTCAAAGCTTAGTTAATAAATACCAAATCAAATTGTTAACTTTAAATATCCATGGATAATCAAGTAAGTTTGATTACCAAAGAATTGGGAAGTAACATCCTTCCCCTAAAGCTAGTCATCATCCTACATGACTCTTATTCAAACATAAGTTCTTAATTAAAAACATTATTCAGTAGAGAAAATAACGTAGTATAAAGTATCTAGTCAAGCAAATAAATGTGGAAATTGCCTATAGAACTCATCATAGTCCTCCCAAGTAGCATCATCCTCAGAGTATTGGTCCCATAAAACCTTATACTATGACATCTTTCTATTATTCAAACAAAGTTTGTGAGTGTCAATTACTCGAATTGGTTCTACCATGAGCACCTTGGGATCCAAAACCTGTAAAACATTCCAATCCAACATGTGTAAGATCTGTTGTTCCCAAAATTTGTCACTCATTTTTGGGACAACATATAAACTATTTTTGTCCTGCAAGCCAAAATTCTTATTTCCCCTCAAAAATTGTTCTGAGTATTCAAATTCTCCATTATTCAAGCTTTTTTAGATTTCTACAGACTCTGTAGGCAGATTTCTATGGACTCTGTAGGCTGATTTCTATGGACTTCGCAAGCTTGTTTCTACAGACTCCATAGGCTTATTTCTACAGACTCTGTAGGCTAATTTTTATGGACTCTGTAGGCTTATTTCTACAGACTCTGCCAGGCTTATTTCTACAGACTCTGCAAGCTGATTTCTACAGACTCCATAGGAAAGAAACAAGTTCCCAATACTTAGGCAATTTTAGGTTTGGGTCAATGTTTGGGTCAACAGTCGGTTCAATCGAAAGGTTCAAAGGAAGGTGTCTCAAAGCTCGAAGGACAAGTGCTCTTGCGGAGGGCAGTGAACAAATGGAACAAAAAATATATCTTTTGGAGGGATTTTTTGTGGTGGAATTTTCCAAGTGAAATCCTCTAGACAAATGTCTGAAGGAATTCCTTCAGACATTTTGTTCGAAGGAATGATCAAAGGCCCAACAAAAATCTTGAAGGATAAGTGCCCTTACGGAGGGAACTTAGGTGCCAAAAGGACCTTTGCGACTTTTTTGAAAGGCAACTTTGGAGATTAAACAGCCCTTGCAGAGGGTAGGTGATGAGCAAAATGGACCATTGCAAAAGGCCAAAAGGGTAAAGTTTTCTTTGGAAAAGTGAACAAGGCAAAAAATTTAGAATTCCTTCAAATTTGTTTAAGGCAAAAGACCAGATGAATTCTTTTAGACAAAATTTTTGAAGGAATTCCTTCAGACTTTTATCTAAAGGAATTTGCCTGAAAGAAGAAGGGTGCCCAAAGAAACCCAAAGGGCATGTACCTTATGGGGGGGCTCTCAACGACCAGGGAATGGACCTTTCCAAAAGCCTAAAAGGACACCTTCCCTTCGAAAGGATTTAAAGACTCAGCTTAGTCAAAGGAAACTTGAAGGAAATAAAGCCGAAGGAATTGACCAAGGGGTGACGAGCCCACGGACGTCAAAGTTGGGCACCATGAACTAACCATTGGAATCTAGACATCCAGTGACATCCCTGAAGCTGTCAAATTTAGGGCAATAAACTAGCCATTGGATTTCAAATGGTGACAGGTGTGCGAATGTCAACTTCATGATAATGAAATAACCATTGATCTTTAAAATCTTGAGTGCAGACTTGAATGCATTGAAAGGCCTTAAGGCTAAAAGGAAGAAATGCTGAGAGAAGAGCACAAGGAGCCAGCAAAGCTGGGAAGATAGCCCTGAGAGCTCAAATTCTAGGAAAAGACAAAACCAAGAAGAAATAAAGCTAGGAAAGGACAAAAGTCAAGAGTGAACTCAGCGACCAGCTGAAGAGGGAGCCGAAAGAGCCAGTAGAAAGGAAAAACATAGCTTGAGAGCTCAAATTGCAGCAAGAAAGAGGGAAAGATTGGAAATATATGTAGGATTTATTTCCAATAGGTAGAATAGTCCACCAAATAGACATCTGAGCTCACAAGCATTAAAAGGTGTAGCCTATTTTTCTTCTTTAATAGGAAAGAAAGGGGATAGCTGCGTATCTATTGGGAGAAAGATCAGATGACCCATGCAGAGGAGAAGATATTTTGAGATGAATTAACATGCCATAGTTAAGGCAGATGCCCTATTCTAGCATGGCCTCTTTGACTGAACTAAAAATGCATTCAAGGCATTGAATGCAGCATGGGCCATTCCATGAAACAAAGTGTCAAGTCTTTCTTGGCCACTATATATTGTAAATCTCTTCTTTTCACAAAGGAGATCTTTTGGGTTATAGAAGCAAAACTCTATCAAAATTGAGAGATGATTACTGAGACTTTGAGCTCAGATTGTTAATCATATTTATTTGTTTAAATGAGAAAGTAGGTTACTTTCAGACTTTATGTTGTTATAGCTTGTGTCATTTAGGGGATTTCTCTTATGACTATTTCTTGAATGTGTTTTTTTCCATATTAATGAAATAAGTAGAACTAGTGGAAGTAATTAGGAAGGTGTCTTGAAGCCAACTGTGGAGAGACTTTGTGTTGCCACCATTGTCTTTAGTGTGTTTTTTGTTTGTTTCTATGTAAAGGATCTTGGGATGACTTTGTGCCCCCATTATCCTTCATATTTCACTCTTAGGTAGTCGAGGTGGAGACTTTGTGCTACACCTTTTTCTATTGGTTACTACGCCCCATGTTACCAGTTACTTGTTACCTATCTGAAAGAACTCATGTTGTTTGCTGCAAGACCACTTCTAAAAGAAGAGAAGTGCCTTCAGTGTTTTCACCTATATTTCTCTTTTATTTGTGAATATCATCTCTGAAAGAAGAGAGATGGATGGTGTTGTCCTACCCTTGAGTGTTATTTTTTGCATATATATATAGTATATAGCTCCTCATATTTTATAGGGAACCTCCCCTTGATGAGAGGTGAGATTTGTCCCCTCTTGATGTGGTAAACCTACACACTTGGCTGACCAATCTCCCTATGTTTTGGTTGAAAAGACCTATTTTTCCCATCAATTAGTTGGTGACAAAATATTCACCCAATAGTTTTTGGTGACTCCACTGGGGACACAGCAATTTTACACAATTTGAAGCCTCAAACTTCAGATTGAAGCATCACGTGTGTCTTACCTATTATCATTATATCCTTATCTATTTCCATTATATACTCTAAGCTACAAAACCAGAGATGCTAGAGATTGAGTGTTTCATTTCAAAAGTCAATTCTCTGTCAACTCCACATCAACAATTTTTGGTGACTCCACGAGGGACACAATATTTTTTTTGCAATTTGAAGCCTCAAGCTTCAGATTGAAGCATCACTTGTGTCTTATCCATTATCATTATAGCCTTATCCATTTCCATTATATACTCTGAGCAACAAAACCAGAGATGTTGGAGATTAAGCGTTTCATTTCAAAAGTCAATTCTCTGTCAACTCCATGCCAACAGTTTTTGGTGACTCCACTAGGGAAGAACAATGTTTGAAGCCTCAAGCTTCAAGCTGAAGCAGGGCCAGTTCTTTTCCATTTTTATTCTACAATCTAGCAACTCCATGCTATATAAAAAGCCAGAGATCCCAAGGTGTTGTTGACCTTATTTTTGAGTTGCTGTAAAAGGGAAATTTTGATTTGTTTCCTCCACAACTTCAAGTTCAACGAACTAAGAGTCTTCCTCTTACCAACACTAGGTCACCAACATAAGGTAGAGCTTCTTTTTCTGCTATTAGCAGAGCCTTGCCTATACATACACCACCTAGATTTGTTATCCCCACTTTCCATAATCAGATCATGGCAGTTTAAGGCCCCTGGGGTAACTCTTTTGGCCCACTCAATTTAACTCCACCTCTACATGAGCTACCACGCAATTCAAGGAAGAATTTTCCTAAATTCTTTGGTGATGAGAAAGTTCATCCTGATGAACATATTTTAGCCTTTAGCATAGCCTGTGGTTTGATAGGCATGGAGTATGAGGACGTGGTAGTCAGACTAATCATAGAGACATTACAAGGTGTTGATGCAAACTAGTTTTATCACCTGTAAGCTTGGTTAGTGACTACCTAGAACACTCTCAAAGCTAAGTTCAAAGCAAGGTTCAAGCTTGCAGAAGATGTGCATGCCCTACTAGCTCAGCTCACACAGATGAAGAAAGAACCTCATGAACCTATGAGGGACTTCATTGCCAAATTTGACAAGCTGAGGAACAGGATTTCTACAATTGCTCAGCCAACACCTGATAACTTTAAATGTTTCTTCATCAACTCAAAGCTGTCTGAAGTGAGTTTTTTGTTGAGATGTGTTGGCCACATAGACCTTATTGCTACTCAATATTTGGCTACTAAGGTGGAAGATGACCTTATCTTGGCAAGAAAGATAAGGAGATATCTTAAAAGAGGTAAATCTTCTTCATCTTCTAAATATCCATCTATAGGCACCACTAATCCAATGGTGCAGAAGCTAGCAAATGAGTTGCTTGCTCTTAAAAAGTAAATGGCACAAGGGATGTCATCTACCCCTTCGTATAGATATATACCAAGGAGGACATTCCCTAATCAATCATACCAAGGCAATGTTGTCGAGAATCAAGGGAAAACAAATCGTCTTCCTCCCCCACGGGGGAACCTTGCCATTGAAACACCTCCAACCAATTCAGTAGTTGGATATCTTGAAGCAAAATCAGATTTCTCCTTGTATCCTAAATTGAACCCAAAAGATGATGCTAATCTCTTCATAGAGGGAGAAGAAGAATTAGCTGATGACTCCAACATTGGTTTCTTGAATTACTGAGATGAACCCAAAAGTGAAGGTAAAATAGTTAAGGGATCATATGTTGTGTTCACCTGGTCTAAGAATCAATCAGCCCAACAAGCTGATAAAGAAAGAATAGAGGAGTGAGCTCAGCCTATAATTTCAATTGCCAAATGAGGAACTTCTCTACCTTTTCAGCTAAAGGACCTGGTGATTGCTAAAAAAGTAAGTACCCCAAACATTTCTGCACCTTCAACTTCAACTTCACAGATTAGTCCTCCCCCCAAAAAACTTGAAGGATGAACTCCCTTCCCATGTTCATAATTCATTTTAGACATTTGACATAGTCGACCATGTCAAGAAAACTAAAATTCAAATGTCTGAATTTGAATTTCTATAATCTAACCTTGAGCAGTTGGATAAATTAGTGGAATGTGTGAAAAATAAAACTGCCCCTACAAGACAAGAGGTTAGAAAGGTAACTCATGATCCCCCAAGGAACATGTCCACCCTAAATAATCTTGTCATTACTCCTCCTACTGCTCCTGGGAAGACTGAACCATTTTATGTCTCCTTGTTGATAAATATACACCAGCTGAATAATTACATCATAGACTCAGGTGTGTCAGACAATGTCATGCCTACCAAAGAGGCAAAATCTCTTAGCCTCACACTGACCAATACATTTGGGAGATGTTTCTCTATGGATAAAAAATAAGTGCCACTACTGGGATAAATTAAATATGCCTAATTTATATTTGCAACATTCTCAGACAAGAGAATCAAGATGACAGTCCTGGTGGTTGACGTCCCATCCTCACATGGCATTCTTCTTGGGCAAAATTTCTGCAAGGATGTTGGTGGAGAATTGAGTATAGACATATCCGAGGCAACGATCCTAGTCAAAGGCATTATGTAGAGATTACTCCTTAAGAAGGAAGCAAAATATGTGGTCATTTAAATATCAGTGCCTAAAGCTCAAATTCTATTTGAGTCTTCAGATATGGGTAATTACTTCCTGACTACTAAGAATGCTCCTGTCCTACCTGATGAAACTTATGAAAATGACAATTTCAAAATTGATTTAGATAAAATAGCAGAAGACATAAGAGAGCACAGTGCAAGCCCAAAGGAATCCTCCCTTCCAAATGAAGAAAAATCTAAGGTAAGGTTAGCTTTTGATGATATATGGATACTAGAATTTGATGGTAGTTGTTCCTCTACTAGTTCAAAAGCTGGAATTGTGTTGATATCTCCTCGAAGAGATATTTTCTCTTCTTCATACAAGTTGTAGTTTAGCAATACTAACAATACTATTGAATATGAATCACTGCTACTTGGATTGAAGGCCACTCATGACAAGGGCATCAAGCTCCTTCATGCCAAAGGAGATGTTAAGTTGGTGGTTTGTCAAGTGAGAAACCTATAGCAAACCAAAAATGAGAGATTGTGCTACTACAGCAATTTAGTTTGAGATCAAATTAAAAGCTTTGATGCTTTCAATATCTCTGTAGTGCCCAAGGAATTTAATGATCAAGCTAATGCTTTAGCTATTTCAGCAACTCTTTTGGTTCCTCACTTAGATTTTAAAGGAGATAAGTACATTATCAAACTGGTCTTTCAACCAAGTGTGCCTAACAATACCAATAATTGGCAAGTGTTCAATGGTGACAACCAAATCATTACCTTCTTGGAACAAAAGGGTAGCTTTGAAAAACTCCACTTTGAAGGCAGTGAACTAGCCCTTAAAACAAATTCAGACACAGGTGAAGAATTCCTGCAACTTAAAGGGAATAAAATTCTCAAAGGATTAGTTTCCCTTGAAAAGTTGTTTGACAAGCACGATAGATTCATCAAATAGAAACAAATGGATTCAAGCTCCTCTCAAGAGTTTGATTAGATAAATTTGGGTACCAAGGAAAATCCCAAGATGGTGAACATTGGGAAGTGCTACACTCAGGAAGAAAAGTTTAAGTTCACTACTCTACTCTGCCAGTACATGGATGTTTTGGCATACTCCTATGATGATCTGAAATCACTCAGGCTTGAAGAAGTTCACCATGAAATTCCTCTCAAGAGTGATTTAGTGCCTTACAAGCAAAAATTTAGGTAGTACAATTCAAAGATATCAGGTATTATTCTATATAAAATAAAATAAATGTTGAATGCTAGAATAATTTTCCCAATCCATCATTCCACATGGATTGCCAACATAGTACCTGTGTGAAAAAAGAATGGTAAAATTCACCTCTACATGGACTTCAGGAATTTGAATCAGTCATCCTTAAAGGATAACTATCCTCTACCCATCATGGACCAAGTTTTTCAGATAGTGACTGGTTTAAAGATGTTATTAATGCTAGACAGCTTCTCAGAATACAATCAAGTTGAAGTTGGTGAAGCAGACCAGCATAAGACTACCTTCACCATGCCTTGGGGCACCTTTGCATATCGAAGAATGCCATTTGTCTTGATAAATGCTAGTGCCACCCTCCAGAGAGAAATGGACCTTGCTTTCAAAAATGAAATGGGTAAGTTCATTGTGGTATACCTTGATGACTTGACCATATTTTCTAAGCATCGCCCTGATCATGTGCACCATTTGCAACAAGTGCTAGAATGCTACCGCCAGAATGGAATTTCTCTAAATCCTAAGAATTCTATTTTTGGAGTAATAGAAAGGAAACTTTTTAGACACACTGTATCCCAAGAAGGCATAAATATTGACTCAAAAAGAGTCAAATCCATCTGACAGCTTACTCTACCCACAAATAAGACTACAATTCACTCTTTCTTCAGAAATGTGAATTTTTTACGAAGGTTCATCCCTGAGTTCTTAGAGAAGACTCACCATATCATAAATATGATGAAGGGAAAGGTCACTTTTAGCTAGATTGAAGAAGGCAAACTGGCATTTTAAGATATCAAGACAGTTATCACCCACGCCCCAATTTTGGTTTGTCTAGATTATACCAAGAATTTCACAGTGTATAGTTATGCGCATACACTTTAAGCAATTTTGGTTCAATAAAATGAAGAAGGTGTGGAATCTTCCATATCCTTCATGAGCTATCCTCTCAAAGCTCATGAACTAAAATATTCAAACATGGAGAAGCATGCTTATGCAGTGGTAAAGGTAGTAAAGCACTTCCATTTTTACATCCTTAATTCACACGTTATTGCCCTAGTTCCTGATACCATAGTTAAATCCATGTTAACTCAGTAGGAGTTTGGAACAAAAAGAGGCAATTAGATTGCTAAAATCCAAGAGTTTGATCTAGTCATCAAACCAATGAAGCTGGTGTGGGAAAGGGGTCTCTACCAATTGATTGCTAATAATAAACCAGAAGAAGCAGGACATGAAGAATCAAAAATGGAAGACATGCCAACAATCCTCTTTATCTCCATCATGAATGAGTGGTATTCAAGTATTACTCATTTATTTATGTATAGTGAGGGTCTTACCCACCTATCTCATAAAGAAAGGAGGACTGTTAGATTAAAAGCTACTAATTTTGTCCTCAGGGACAATAGCCTATATAAGAGGAGCCTTGATGGAGTGTTCCTTTGCTGCATGGATAAAAAATAGCAGAACCAACTTTTGAAGTCCTTCCATAATCTGGCTTTTGGAGAACATTTTTTTCTCTTATAACTACCCATAAGATTATGCGATCCAGGTAGTACTAGCCTACTCTATTTCAGAATGCATATAAATGAGTATGAAGATGTGAACTATGCCAATAGTTTGTTGGAAGACCCAAGTTAGTTGTTCTGTCTCTCAAGCTAGTGGTAATAAAAGAGCCATTTCAGCAATGGGGAATTGATTTCATTGGTGTTATAAACCCATATTCAAGCATTGGACATGATTATGTCCTCACAGCCATAGATTACTTTACCAAATGGGTAGAAGCAATTCCAACTAAACATGCTACTTCATAACTGGTATATGATTTCCTCAAAGAAAATATCATTTCTAGGTTTGGGGTCTCAACCAAGATCATAACAGATAATGCAGCCTATTTCTCTTCTCATGAGATCACTCAATTCTAATTTTACTATGGGATTACTCTCTCCCACTCATCTGATTATTTCCCACGAGGGAATGGCTAAGCTGAGTCAAGTAACAAGACCCTGGTGACCATCATCAGGAAGCTGGTGGATGACAACCAATGAACATGGCATAAAGCATTGGTTGATGCTTTATGGGTAGAAATAATTACACCCAAAAGGGCAATATGGATGTCACCTTTCCAAATTTTGTATAGTCTCAATGCAGAGATACCAATCACCCTAGAATTATCAACATTGAAATTAGTAAAGGCGATCGATGATTAGACATATGAAAGCTCCATCGATAAGAGGATCATGTGCTTAACTGAGCTAGATGAGTAGAAAACTATGGTGGTGGATTGAATTACAGTGCATCAAAGTCTGGTGAAGAAACTCTTTAACCAAAAAGCAAAAACCTATGATTTTCAAATTAGAGATCAAGTTCTGTTATGGGACAAGAGAAGGGAACCAAAGGGAATGCATGGAAAATTTGATTCCCTATGGAGAGGCCCGTTTACTATCCATCAGCTCAATGGTGAAAATAGTTTTCTATTGAAGTATCAAGATGGCATGCCCTTTTCTCTACCTCATAATGGGCAGCATCTAAAGCACTTCAACTTTTGAAGTATCAAATAAGATCATCTGTACATATGTATATTTGTATAGTCTTTAGTTCTATTTTGTGCTTTTCATTTTCATTTTTTTTAGCACCTTTTTTTTTGGGTAGCATGACTCTATAGCCCAATGGCATACTTAAAGGCACTTGATATTCTAGTTTCTACTCCCCTTAGCTGTTTCAAAATTTTAAACTAAAGGAAGTTCCCCAACTGGAGCTAGCTACTGTTCCCAAAATTTGTCACTCATTTTTGGGACAACATATGAACTATTTTGGTCCTGCAGGAAAAAATTCTCTTTTTCCCTCCTCAAAATTTTTTTTGAGTATTCAAATTCTCCATTATTCAAGCTTTTTTAGATTTCTATGAATTCTGTAGGTGAATTTCTATGGACTCCACACGCTGATTTCTATGGACTCCATAGGCTTGTTTTTACGAACTCCGCAAGGTTATTTCTATGGACTCCATAGGCTTATTTCTACAGACTCTACAAGCTAATTTCTATGGACTTTGCAGGTTTATTTTTATGGACTCTGTAGGCTTATTTCTATAGACTCTGTAGGCTGATTTCTATGGACTCCACAGGTAAAAAATAAATTCCCAACACTTAGGCAATTTCAGGTTTGGGTCAATAGTCAATTCAATTGAAAGGTTCAAAGGAAGGTGTCCCAAAGCTCGAAGGACAAGTGCTCTTATGGAGGACAATGAACAAATGGAACAAAAAAGATATCTTTCAGAGGGATTTTCTATGATGGAATTTTACAAGTAAAATTCTTTGGACAAATGTCTGAAGGAATTCCTTTGGACATTTTGTCCAAAGGAATGATCAAAGGCCTGACAGAAAGCCCAAAGGATAAGTGCCCTTGCGGAGGGAACTTAGGTGCCAAAAGGACCTTTACGACTTTCCTAAAAGGCAACTTTGGAGATCAAGCAGCCCTTGCAGAGGGCAAGTGATGAGCAAAATGGACCGTTGTAAAAGGCTAAAAGGGTAAGGTTTTATTCAAAAAAGTGAACAAGGTAGAAAAGTTAGAATTCCTTTGGAATTGTTCAAGGCAAAATACCAGATGAATTCTTTTCGACAAAAAGTCTGAAGGAATTTATTCAAACTTTTATATGAAGGAATTCACCTGAAAGAAGAAGGCTGCCCAAAGAAACCCGAAGGGCATGTACCCTTGTGAGGGGGGGATCTCAGTGACTAGGGAATGGACCTTTCCAAAAGCCTGAAAGGACACCTTCCCTTCTGAAGGATTCAAAGACTCAGCTCAGTCAAAGGAAACTTGAAGGAAATAAAGCCAAAGGAATTGACCAAGGGGTGATGGGCCAGCAGACGTCAAATTTGGGCACCATGAACTAGCCATTGGAATCCAGATGTCTAGTGACGTCCGTGAAGCTATCAAATTCAGAGCAATAAACTAGTCGTTGGCTTTCAAATGGTGATGGGTACATGAATGTCAACTTCATGGCAATGAAATAATCATTGATATTTAAAAGCTTGAGCACATACCTAAATGCATTCAAAGGCCTTAAGGCCAAAAGGAAGAACCATTGAGAGAAGAGCACAAGGGGCCAACAAAGCTGGGAAGATAGTCCTGAGAGTTCAAATTCTAAGAAAAGACAAAACCAGGAAGAGACAAAGCTGAGAAAGGACAAAAGTCAAGAGTGAACTTAGTGACCAGCTTAAGAGGGAGTTGAAAGAGCTAGCAAAAAGGGAAAAGATAACCTAAGAGCTCAGATTGCAGCAAGAAAGAGGGAAAGACCAAAAATATCTATAGAAGTTATTTTCAGTAGGTGGAATAGTCCACCAAGTAGACATCTGAGCTCATAAGCATTAAAAGGCATGGCCTATTTTTCTTCCTTGATAGGAAAGTGAGGGAATAGTTACGTACCTATTAGAATAAAGATTAGACAACCCATGCAGAGGAGAAGATATTTTGAGATGAATTGACATGCCATAGTTAAGGTAGATGCCTTGTTCTAGCATGGCCTCTTTGACTAAATTGAAAATGCATTCAAGGCATTGAATGTAGCATGGGTCATTCCATGAAATAAAGTGCCAAGTCTTTCTTGGCCACTATATATTGTAAATCTCTTCTTTTCACAAAGGAGATCTTTTGGGTTATAGAAGCAAAACTCTACCAAAATTGAGCGATGATTACTGAGACTTTGAGCTCAGATTGTTAATCATATTTTTTTATTGGAATGATAAAGTAGGTTACTTTCAAACTTTATGATGTTATAGCTTGTGTCATTTAGGGGATTTCTCTTATGTCTATTTTCTGAATGTGTTCTTGTCTATTTTAATGAAATAAGTAAAACTAGTGGAAGTAATCAGGAAGGTGTCCTGAAGCCAACTGTGGAGAGACTTTATGCTACCACCATTGTCTTTAGTGTGTTTTCTATTTGTTTCTATGCAAAGGATCTTGGGATGACTTTGTTCCCCCATTATCCTTCATATTTCACTCTTAGTCAGTTGAGGTGGAAACTTTGTGCTACACATTTTTCTACTGGTTACTACACCCCATGTTACTAGTTACTTGTTCCCTATTAGAAAGAACTATTGTTTGCTGCAAGACCACTTTTGAAAGAAGAGAAGTGCCTTCAGTGTTTTCACCTAGATTTCTCCTTTGTTTGTGAACATCATCTCTGAAAGAAGAGAGATGGATGGTGTTGTCCTACACCTAAGTGTTATTTTCTGCATATATATATATATAGTATATAGCTCCTCATATTTTATAGGGAACCTCCCCTTGATGAGAGGAGAGATTTGTCCCTTCCTGATGTGGTAAACCTACACACTTGGCCGACCAATCTCCCTATGTTGTGGTTGAAGAGACCTATTTTACCCATCAGTTAGCTGGTGATAAAATATTCACCCAACAAGATCAACTATATACTTTTTAAGATAAAAAACATAGAAGATAATATGTAATAGATTTAGGGTTGGTGGCAATGCAAGCCTATAGGCTATAGGATTGACCACTTCTAACACCTCGAAGGGTCCCACATATCTTGGTGATAGTTTTGCCAACTTTTTGAATTTAATCAAGCTCTTATGTGGCTTAATGTAGGAGAACACTTTATCACCTATAGAAAAGTATATGTTCTTTTTAGATCAACATAACTCTTTTATCTATCATTGGCCTCAACCAATCTCTACTTGATTAATTTGACTTGTTCTTTTATTTATAAAAATATTTTAGGTCTAAGGACTACCCTATCCTCCAAGCTTTACCAATTGATTGGTATCTTTCACCTTCTTCTATATAGTGCCTTAAATGGTGTCATCTTCAAAGTTGATTAGTATGAGTTGTAATAAAAATCAACTAATAGAAGATAATCTTCTCAATTGTATTTTTGATCCATGTAATACATATGAAGAAGATCCTCTAATACATGATTAACTCTCTCAGTCTGACCATCAGTCTCTAGGTGATATGTAGTGCTAAAATTTAGTTGTGTACCTAAGGTTTAATTAAAATTTTCTCAAAACCTATAAGTCATCTTTGGATCACAATCCAAAATGATCTTCTCTATAAATCCATGCAATCGATACACTTCCTTCCCAAACCATTTAACAAGAGTAGGTGCATCATCTGTCAAATTATCTGGTATAAAATTATCCACCTTGGTTAGTTTCTTAACTACTACGAAGATCATATCATGCATGTTTTGTGACATCGATAAACCTTGGATAAATTCCATACTGATCACCTACCACTTCCATTCTAGTATATCATACATATATAATAGCCTAGACAGATGCACAAGTTTAGCTTTCACTCATTGACATTTCAAACAATGTAACACATAGTCTACTACATATTTCTTGATTCCCTTCTAGAAATACAGTAATCTAAGCTCTACCATGAGCTTGGTTATTCCTATATATGTCTTGAATATGGGGCATTGTACAGTTATTTTAGCACTATGATCCATAGATTCTCTTGATTTAGCACATACATCCTTCTATTATAACATAAAATACCATCTCTCTCTAATATGAATCCTTTATACCTAGGAATTTAAGCATTCTCAGACAATGATTTTCTAGCATGATTGTAGCATTCATCTCCTAGTGAGAATTCAATCACTCAATCTCTAAAAATTCTCCTAATAGTAGCCACAAATTTTATGTACCTTTTATGACTTAAGGAATCAACTACTCTATTTTCCTTGCCTTTGATATAGTTGATATCAAAATTTTAATCAAATTAGAACTCTATCCAACATCTTTGATGAGAATTCAAATTTGGTTGGGTGAAGATGTACTCAAGTCCAAAGTTATATGTCTTCAGCTCAAACAATTTTCCCCATAATCAATGTCATTAAACTTCTAAAGCATGCATAATTGCTAAAAGTTTCAATTTATGAGGGGCATCATTCACCCCATAAAGCTTTAGCTTCCTTGATTCATAAGCCACCACTGCACCATCCTACATAAGGACTTCTCTTAGTCCATCCCTTGACACATTTATGATTACTAAAAATTGACTATTGGGGTTAGGAATTCTTAACATTGGTGTTGAATTAAGCCTTCTTTTCAATTCCTAAAAATCTACTTCACACTTCTCTGACAAAAAATACTTTGATTCTTGCATTGAAAATAAGTAATTAGATTAGTTATCTTAGAAAATTTTGGAACAAACTTCCTATAATAGCCTATTAATCCCATGAAATTTCTTATCTTGTGTATACTCTTTGGCATCAGCCATTCCATAATGGCTCTTATCTTTTTGGATCTAATGAGATACTGTCTGTAGAGATAATATGTCTTATATATTGCACTCTCTCTTAGAAAAATGCACACTTAGACAACTTACCATACAACTTGTGCTTCCACAACCGTTGAAAAACTAGTTTTAGATGTTGAAGGTGCTCCTATTCATTCTTAAAGTATATAAGAATAGCATCAAGAAAAACTAAAACAAAGTGGTCTAGATAATATCTAAACACACTATTCATGAGATTCATAAATGTTGTCAGAGCATTTGTCAAACCAAATGGTAATAATGTGAACTCATAGTGTCTGTAATGAGTTTTAAATGTTATCTTCAAAATATCTTCATCCCTTATCTTCAGTTGATAGTATCCTTCTCTAAGATAAATCATAAAAAATAATGTTGTTCCCTACATTTGATTGAAAATATCATCAATACAAGGTAGATGATACCTATTTTTGATGGTTGCTTTATTCAACATTCTATATTCAATGCAAAGTCAAAGAATAACATCATTTTTCTTGGCAAAGATAATTGGTGCACCCTAAGATGACACACTTAGCCTAATCATCCCCTTGGACAATAATTCCTAGAGTTGAGATTTCAATTCAACCAACTCAGTGGTTGTCATCTTGTATGGTGCCTTAGACTAAGATCTTGATCCAGGTATGATATTGATAGAGAAATCAAACTCACGTCTAGGAGGTAATCCTAGAAGTTCTTCTTAAAACGCACCATAAAAATTCCTAAAGAATGGATAATTTTTGGGAGATGGTTCCTTAGGTTTCTCTATTGCATTTATCTTGATGATAAATATTTGGCATCCCTTTTCTTAAGTCCTCTTGAGTTTCATTGTAAAAATATACCTAAGCTTCAACTCTCTTTTCTCATCCTAGATTTGTGTCTGATTTCCAAAATCATCCAGACACTTAACCTTCTTCAAGTAGTAGTTTACCTTGGCCTTATGTTTCAAAAACTAGTTGACTCTTAAGATCACATCATATGACCCTAGTGGTGATAGATATAGATTCACTACTATTGTGAATTTGGGCAACCTAATCTCTATTTCTACTAAACACTTATTAACCATAACTTTTGAGTCATTACCATATTATACTGACCATGTATTTATAATTACTCTAGCTCTCCTAAATAATTTACTAAGCATTTTAGAAGCTATAAAACATTATGTAGCCCCTATAGCTATCCAAATGGAAACTATACATTCAAACAAAGTACCTAACATTTTTATGGGTAATGCTTGAAATTCAGCTTGCCAACTATCAATTGCAGCATGAATACATTGTTGAAAACTTCATTGCTGAGGAATAGGACATTTATTCTTTTACTTGTCCTAAGTAATATCATGAGCATAATAGTCATTTCCATAAATGAAACAAACTCCAGGTCATCCTTTCTTATTAGTCTATTAATTTCCCTTGAAACCACTTTTAAAACCATTGCTTGGTTTCTTATTACCTTAACCATTATTGAATTTGGCATTCTAATTTTTGAACTACTTCTTAGAGTCTCCACCCCTCTATTTTCAGTTCATATTTTTGAAAGCTGACTTAGAATTTCAAACTTTTTCTTGAACTTGTCCATAACTTGTGAAAAAGACTTCAACTTTTATTCGTGTTTGATTTCCTTCTCAAAAACCTAGTCCATGGTAGAAGGTCTATGGATATCCACCTCTCCACCAATCTAGGGTATCAATCCCATAATACAATTTATAATCTTGAACCTCTCATCTACTTGGTACTTAGGTATGTGCTTTAGAATTTTGGTGAATTGTTCCTAGTATTCATTCATTGATAAGTCTTCTTGATTCAAATTCTAGAAATATGTGAGCTTCTAATTAAAATAAAGCTATAAAATCCATCGTGACTTGAATAATGTCATAAACTACTCCCAAGTAGTGGTGGTCGAGTTAAGATTTATTTTCAAATGTTTATTGGCCCACCATATAGCTGCCTCACTAGCCAACTGGTATGCTCCACATACTGCTTTAGTGACCTCAGAGTAGTTTTGAATCTCAAAATACTTCTCCATTTAATTCAACCATGCTTTAGCTCTGTCACCTAGAAAAGTTTCATTAAACTTAGGTGGGTTTACCTTCTTTATATCTCTAGCCAAATCTACAACTACCTAGGCTCTCACATCCAAAGGGTTTTCCTGCTTAGTAAGATGTTCTTCAAGTTCATCCTGATGTTGTTCCTCTTCATAGTCATGAACTACCTACTCTAAGGCTATAATCTAGTCCCTGGTCTCATTCATGGATGTAAGAATCTGATCCAAATTTATTGCTTGTTCATCAGCAAATTAGTTAGGATCAAATGAAGAGTTACTATCATTGACATTCAATGGACCCTTTCTAGATACTCTAGCCTTCATCATCCTCCTTTTTTTTTAACATAAGGATATGAAAACATTAGTGGACTCATTAGTTCCTAGAATTCAAGTTGTAACTTTGATATAACATATAACATCCCCATTGGGATCTACTTAGAAATACATGATTTTTTTAATTTAAAATAACACACACTTCCATTAGATTACACCATGAAAATCTAATCAGTGACCATATACACTACTCTAAGTGTAATAATTTTAAATGAAGCATGCTAAAATATATGTCATTGATCACTATCATCATAAAAAACACATCATAATTGTTTATAGAAGGTAATTACAAATATCCATACATGACTGATACAAACATACAACCATTGCTATCAATGTACAATAAGTAATTATAGATCATCATGATAATGTTTTAATAATTATTATAATACAATGTCCATATGTAAGATACATGGCTCCATAGAGCATAAATTCTTTGGACTCTAGTATATGTGGTAATCTCAAGTGTCATCTCCAAGTAAGTACTATTATGAGGAGGGAGAGCATCATCTAAGCATTTTTCCATACCAACCACAGACCATCGATCTCCCACATAATTTTCATCAAGAAATGGTCCTCCCTTCATATATGAGTAGATAGTGATGGCATGATAATTGATAGAGAAAATATAGTGCCTCTATGTTGTATGATTTCTAAAACTAAACATGCAGTGTATCATAAAGAAACCTGTTCTAATCAAGATATCGCACTAACATGTAAATCACACCCATGAAATGAAAATGTCTCACTAACATTAATTTGGCTAAAGTTTTCAATAGTTAATGATCTAAAGGATCAATCAAATTCATACACATCACTTGATCAAATTACCTTCATCTAGGATTGTGATGCTAGTAAGATAGTGAAAGTTGTCTCACTACTTACTCAGTATCAGTAATGCAAGATTTGGTTAACATAGTAAAAACAATATATTCATATAGATTGCATCCTACTAGAAATCATATATAATGCTAAACATAAGAATAGTATAAATGCATACATTTATTTTGACAAACGTATGAATGAATCTCACAATAATATCTATCACATAAATAATAGAAATAATAACTACAATTTATATAACCTAAGTATAATAGACATCTAACTGTAATTTTTAATTACTATAAGTAGTTTCCAAATATATTGTACCTTATGATAACCCATGTTATCATAGTTTAGTATTCTTAAGCACAACTACTAAATACCATAACCAGTCATAAATAAGCAGTTATAAATCAATGAAAACATAATCTTTTATTCAAACAACTAGTTATCTTTCAAGAATCAAAAGTCCTATATTATGTTTTGTTTAAACATGATCTTACATTTATACGCTTGGTTAGGAGTCTACATTTATGTTGACATAATTATTCAACTCTCAGAGTCTCGTGACCAATTGTTTTATATTTATCAACAAAATTTAGAGGCATATAGCCCAATACACCCATATACATTATACTCTTATAATAACTCCTAAATATTTAGATAGATATATTTCCTTTATATATAAGTATACTCAACAATTTGTATGGATATGGTTTAATGATATCAATAGTCTTTATGGTTCTCAGTCAAATACTTGGTCAATCTAACCTTATTGATAAGATATTACTAAACATATCAATATTTCCATAATATTAAGGAACAAATAAATATATTCATGGAAAATTATAGTTTTAGCATGAATAGCCATTACCATTTAAAAAGGTAAAGATAGATAAGATCATTGTTTTACCTTGGAATAAGAAGAAGATATATAACATAGCGTGAATCATACTCTCTTGTAAATTATCACAAGAGGATGAGTTTAACAATATATTGAGAGGAGACTTTGGACAAATTCTAGTGCCATAAACCAACGATGCTCATACACATTACATACATCCAATTATTAATCATTCTTAACACAATAATGAAACACATATATAAAAATTCATGGCTTTACCTTATGTAATAGCTAAAAATAATGATAAAGACAATGTAGATATGAATATATTGACAATTGCTACGCTACCTCATAAACTACATAATATATTGATAGACTTCATTAATCATGGCTTATTATAAAGGAGTCCATGACTTATTTTTCATGGCTTAATATAAAAGATTCCATGGTTTATTATACAGCTATGGATTTTGGATATAAAAGAGTCCATGATATCTCATAACAAAGACTTAATGATCAATAATCAATATATTCATTTTATCTCTAATTTCAATAATCAATATATTCACTAATTAAATTAGCACCTCAAATGTTATAATGACTTAATGATAAATTCATTAATCAATAAATCCAAATTTAAACTAATTATGTAAATCATAAAACATTAATGGAAATACACATAAATCATGCAAGACAAATTCTATATAACCATTAAATTATGCAATAAACCATGTGTAAACAACTATCTAATGCAAGCAACATAAAAACATATTATGTTAACCATTCCAGTATGCATCTAACATGCATTATTAATATGGTGTGTGCAGGATTCTAGCCAATTTCTCTGTCATCCCTAACAACTCCATTTACACTACCCTCTCCATCATGCTCTCCTTCCATCATGCTCTGAGGGATGAAAATCTCTTGCATCCAACTCATGATAAGAGGTAGTTAGACCATAACAACATGATATACATACATCATAACATATAACTTAAATAACAAATCAACATGATCATGTTTTAAGAATATACACTACATCTAACTCATAATAATGTAATCATGTAACCTAAATAATATCCAATTGTCCCATAACAATATATATCTCAAAGCTTCATTAATAAATACCAAATCAAATTTTCAACTTTAAATATCCAAGGATAATCAAGTAATTTTGCTTAACAAGGAATCAAGTTGTAACAATAATAATATTAGTTGATGACTTCTTATCTCTTTTTTCAATCAATATTTGTATAAAAGGTTATGATTACACAATTATATCAAATCAAATAAGGATTAAATGAGACTACTGGTAAATGTGTGTTTATAGATTTAAGACCATGGTTACTAATATGACACATCAACTACTAGATAGTGAAATCTTAAGTATATTTACTCGTAGTTTGCTTTTAATTTTTAAATAAAAAATGGTTTTCAAATTTTACCATAATGAATGTTTTCATGTGGTCAGATACTCTAAGCACAAGATTTTACATGAAAATGTGATTTATTACAGGTCAAATGCTAAACCTTCTAATGGTGCCAAGTTCACAAACAAAAAAAAAATTATAGGCTAAAACTAATGAGAGTTCATTTTAACCTAAGGATGATGTAAAAATTGTGGTAAATACTATAGAACAACAATATAAAAACCTCATATTATCTCAACAAAGGGAGCATGGGAAATTTATAAGACTAAGTGATAATCCAAAAATGTGTTGAAAATATTGTTTGAGTGTAGTATGATAAGTTTGCCTCAAATTAGATAATTTGATCATTTGGTGCCATTACTTAATAACTATGATGAAAATGCATTTTTTTATTATCATACAAGTCTAGGCACTCATTCAATAGATGTAGTACTTTGAAGAAATATCTCATTTATGACAACCAAATTTAAGTGGAAGGAATAAATAACAATGTGAATTAATCCACGATTCCACTCACTCAACACTTGAAATTTTTTACCAATCTTCTTCTAAATCATAACACTTATGGAAGTATGAAGAAGATGTTCATATAATAGATAGATAAAATAAAATTTAAACAACAAATATTCATAATTCTCATTCACTAGAACAACAATATAAAAACCTTATATTATCTCAACAAAGGGAGCATGGGAAATTTACAAGACTAAGTGACAACCCAAAAATGTGTTGAAAAGATTGTTTGAGTATAGTATGATAACTTTGCCTCAAATTAGATAATTTGATCATTCAATGCCATTACTTAATAATTATGATGAAAATGCATTTTTTTATTATCATATAAGTCTAAGACACTCCTTCAATAGATGTAGTACTTTGAAGAAAGATCTCATTTATAACAACCAAATTTAAGTGGAAGGAACAAATAACAATGTGAATGAATCTACAATTCCACTCAGTTAACACTTGAATTTTTTTACCATTCCTCTTTTAAATCATAACACTTAGTGAAGTATGAAGGAGATGTTCATATAATAGATAGATAAAATAAAATTTAAACAAGAAATACTCATAATTCTCATTCACTAGAACAATAATATAAAAACCTCATTTATCTCAACAAAGGGAACATGGAAAATTTACAAGACTAAGTGCAAATCCAAAAATGTGTTGAAAATATTGTTTGAGTTTAGTATGATAACTTTGTCTCAAATTAGATAATTTGATCATCCAATGCCATTACTTAATAACTATGATGAAAATGCATTTTTTGATTATCATACAAGTCTAGGACACTCCTTCAATAGATGTAGTACTTTGAAGAAAGATCTCATTTATAACAACCAAATTTAAGTGGAAGGAACAAATAACAATGTGAATGATTCAATGATTCCACTCAATCAACACTTGAAATTTTTTTTCCAATCCTCTTCTAAATCATAAAACTTAGTGAATTATGAAGGAGATGTTCATATAATAGATAGATAAAATAAAATTTAAACAACAAATACTCATAATTCTCATTCACTTTATGGTTTTTTCAGTGTGTTTAGTATAATTATAAGGTAGAAGGTACCTCCTCAAATTGTGTTTGATTATAGTGAAATTTTAATCATAGCTCATATAATCGACCTTTATTAGTAAGATATTTCATAGGCAAAATTAGATAATAAAACTATGTAATTATGGTTAATAATGGCTCAAACATCAATATATGTACTAATAAATTCATTAATAGTCTTGGAATATATTGTAGAGATTAGTATATACTCAATTAATTATTTTGAGATATGGTGGTATTGGCAGAGATCTTATTGGTCACATTATTTTTCATTTTAGATTGGGAGATAGATTATATTTTATTTCATTTGGTATATAATAGTGGATTTTATGGTTTTTTCTTGGTAGAGGACGGATACATTACATGAAAGTGATTCCTTTTACTATGAATCAATGTCTAAAATTTATGCATGAAGATTGCATTATTATAATTAGAAATGTTGTACAAGTTCAAGAATAGGTCTTGCATAAAGAATTACCAAAGAAAGAACCAAAGTTTATATCTAAGGCAAGTTAACATAAGGTTCAATTACATAAGACAATACCTACAATGATATATATCTCAACATATTGCTTCTACTCAAATATAAGAGCCTAAAATGATTCAATTATTTGAGGTAACATAAATTAAAATAATCATATTGTTATGGAATAAGACATGGTATGATGTAGGTGCTCTAGTAAGTCAAGAAATCATACATCGCCCATAAAGATTGACTAGTGTTTACATGCCCCTGAGTTTAATTGGTAGCATGAAAATCACTTACAACAATCATCAACACTTAAGTAGGATCCAATATCATGAAAATGAAAAGTTTAGATAGTGAAACAAAGTGTTATTTTATTCATGATGAAAGCATTGATTAATGTAAGTTTTCATCAACCAACAACTATAAAATTATTTCTATGAATTAAGTGGAGGTTTCAGCTATGACAAATACATAGGTTTGGTAATGACTAGAAAGTTGTATTTGATAATTTTGATTATTTTCCAACATGAGTGGGATCCCAAGAGTCACTCCATATAGCACAAAAGAGACAGGAAGAGTTTAGATAAGGAATACTAAAGTTGGAGGAGAACTTCCAAGTGAGTGTAAGTGCTTGAAGATGAAGGAATACTAAAGTTGGAGGAGAACTTTCAAGTGAGTGTATGTGCTTGAAGATGAAGCTTAAATGGAAAAGAGAAGTGTTAAATCCAATAAGGTGATATGTAGCATTATTCCCTTGTGTTTTAGTCATATGGAGAGTGAGTGTGAGTGTGTGTGTGTGTGTAACTTCTATAACTCCTCAAAAAATATCAATAAAAGTGTGGGTTTTAGTTCCAATCTCATATTTTTTATGTGTGTATGGTGTAAGTCTACAAGAACAAGGTTGTCTTTCATTGGACCCCCTATCTTTTACTACATCACAATAGATGATGGAGATGATAAATATGATGCGATAATGTTTTATCTTCATTAGACTTATGGAACCCCAACATCATGATTTAGCTTCCGATGATGCACATGTTTTAGGTTATATATTTATAATTATTATTATAATTCACTTTATTATGATTGTATTATTAGTTGCTTTGTCTAACTAACTATTATGTTTACAAATAAACTCTCTCTATTTTTCCGTATTAGATTTTTTATTAATGTTTCATTATTGACGTGATCCTTTCTAGTCTTTCCATTTGATTCCCTATCTATATGTTTGTGCATGTGTATTCTATGAAAGTCTTATTTATACTCTATTGTCCTCTCAATTAGGTCAACCATTGGGTTCTTCTTTTCTTTAGTTATGCTTACCATTTCTAAGTTCTCCCTAGTTTCATCATGCTTCTTATATTTATGTTCATGATTTTTATTTAGATTTTACTATTGTGTTTGAGTCATCATTTTTAAGATAATTTAATTATTTTAATGCTTCATTTCCTTCTCTCCATCATGCTTTGTGTTTTTTATACTCTTCATATTCTCATGCTTATTTTACATTTTGATATTTCCACTTGTCTTCTTATATTTTCAATATTTTTGTGCATCTATCCTTTTATTATTCTCAGTTTGCCTCTTCTTGTATTTTTTTATATCATTCCAAAATAACACTAAAACTTCTAGATGATGATGACACATTTCTTTTGGA
The DNA here is from genome assembly GCA_037957365.1 of Torreya grandis. Taxonomy (NCBI): domain Eukaryota; kingdom Viridiplantae; phylum Streptophyta; class Pinopsida; order Cupressales; family Taxaceae; genus Torreya; species Torreya grandis. The sequence goes on from JARHVA010000859.1 coordinate 2,763,411, forward strand.
AACATGCCTTTAATCTCACAAAATTTAATAGAAATTGTGGGTGAGTAGTGATCCCCTCTTTCTTTGTCTTTGATTATATCTTGTTTTCTACGTGTATGTGATTAGTTGACTACATTGATTATATTTATTCTTCACATGTTTTTCATAGTATTAAATGATGATCTATGTTTTTTGAAAAACCTTTCCCTTTATCTCGTTGAGAGGTAATTTATATAAAAATGGTATCTTATGATTTTGATAGGGTACACATTTTATAATTAATTACATGTAGACAAAGGATTTACTTCACTATTATTTATATGTGTGTTATTGATGCCTTTATCAAGATGTAAACACTCAAATTTAATCATTCAGTGCTTGACAATGATTAATCTTGACATCATCACCCTGTTTGGCTTATTCACCATTCCATTAACTTGAAATCTCGATAGGATATTTTACTACTCAAAAAATTATCTTGTAACCACTCAGAACATCATTTAGACATCCCTATTCTACTTACATACTTTTATTTTTCCAATTCTAGTAGTCTTTGTATCTTTAGGATAGGACCGTACTAATCCGACAAAGTTAGCCAATGACTTTATCCACTAGTGCAGCCTTGTCCCCCATGCCCCAACAATAAATTTTTAAACTCAAGACATTGCATTTTACCCCTCCCATAATTTTATCAAGGTTAGTTAATGGAAATATTTGAAAGTCTTCTCTATATAATCACATTAAGGCATCTCAAAGCATATCTAGCAATCATTTAGAAATTATACTACACATTGAGAAAAAGATAATAATATTTCCAATTTCAATTCTGAAGCTAATGGTCATAAGACAAGTTCAAAAATATTTTATTTCAGGTCAAGGGAACTCATTTTCAACCATTTAAAAATATATATCTAATTGAATCCATATATCAAAGTCAATATTCACACACTCACTCTAGGTGGGAGAACTACATTGGCTTGAGGCCCTTTTGGGATATGTAAACAACATTTGTATTACACGGGGTTTTTTGAAGATAGCTTAGTCATTCCCTTAACCCTATTCCCCTTTTTGGCATTTGATATCTATTATATTTAGTGTGCAGGAGCTAGGGTTTTATATTTTTTAGGTTTTTTGCACATCAAATTGCCACATGTAATTAAATGAAAACCTTCACAAATAGGTGCAAGCAGCCATATTAGAAAATCACTCACATATGCAACTAGGACATGACCATACTCAACAAATAAGGCCATAAAGAGGACATGTCCTCCTAGCATGGCCTTGTCCCAAAAAAATTTGAATTCCTACTTTCAAACGCAACATAGTTCACAGGTTCTTTCAACCAATTTTCAGTAACTATCAGCTTGCACAATCAAAAATTGTATTGAGCTAGGTTTGGATATCTTGTTGTCAATTTACTATTTATAGCATTTTTTAATTCAATAAATTACTATATTTCACTTTTAGATATGTATAATTTGTAGATATAAATCAATTTTTAATAGTTTATTTGTTTTTAACATTTCATTGTTAAATAAAAAAGAATATTGAACATTTTAGTGAACTCGTAATTTTATTTGAACATTGTTTATTGTTTGATTTATTTTTGTCTTAGGATTTTATACATTTTTTAATAAATTCCTAACACTGAAAGAAAACAATCTTCAAACTTGGATATAAATTTGAAACTATGAGTCAATCTTCTTCAAACTTGGAGTAATTTGGCATTAAATAAATTATCTTGGCACCTTGGATAGACATCTAATACAAACTTTTTCTTTTGACCTTGGGATAAAACTTATTGACATATATACACAAATAAATATTTATTTTTTATTCCTTATGATGACAAATTAACCATCCAATTAATTCTATAATACTAATACTTAATAAATAAATCACCCACATATTTTATCTATGAATATAAGCACTAAAAGTCATGGAGGTAAACAATAATTTCAAAATAATATTTCTATCCTAATTCCCAGTTTATAAATTAGGTTAAAAAACACCCATAAATTAATTCAAGAAAAGAAACATAAATTATTCTAATGGTTTATACATATTTTCCAAACTAAAATATATGATTTCAGCATTAAATAATTTTTAAGTGAGATTATATAGAAATTTTACCTATCATTTTGAAATTCATTAAAAAAAAATTCAAGCTAAAAAGTTCATTAAAAATTTTCACTCATGGAATTGATTTAAATTTTAACCAAATTTAATTGTAATTCATATTATTTAAATTATATGTTTATGGAATTGATAAATCTTAGCCATTTAAAACATATTACAATCTCTACATTCAATAAATTTTGTTTTTGGATATTTAATTTACCCATGATCCAAACTTACTTTTAACAATTTAGAAAAACAGCAATAATTTATTCGTGAAAATGACTTCCAAGATCGATATATTTTATTACAATTATTAGTAATAATAATTTAATTGTTAACTTAATATTTTTAATTCATTTAAACTTAGTTCAAGTTATTTCTACAATATCAACACTGAGTATTTATTTTCATTCAATTCCAAATGAGTTTTGCTAAGCTAAAAAGATAGTGATAAAACACTAAAATCTTAATTGTTTGATTGTGGATGAGTTTAAAGTTTTCCCTTTCATTTAGTTTATATTAAACATGAAATTCCATTTCACCAAAACCCATGGGGTTATTTTAAATTTGGGCTTAATATTACATGATTTTTTTCAAGTCTAAGATTGTATTGTGTGTGATAATTCTTCTTTTTGTAATTAAAATATTTATTGATATCAAAAAATTAAGAAGGCAAATTATAAAGATAACAATAAATTAGTTTTTATAAAAAGCTAATTTGATAAATTCCACCAAGATAATATAGAGTACTCATACTTTCTAAAAAGAACAAACATTCTTTTAACAAATTCATGGAGTTTACATGCATATTTATTTTTTAAGCAAGATTTTTAATAAGAACTTGCATGCATGATACATGTAATCCCCATTGTTTTCCTTACTATTTTCATTTTTAGTAATTTTTGAGGAATAATTTACTAACATCTTTTTTGTTTAGGTTTCCTTTCCCTGTTTTGCCCTTCTTCTTTGCTTGTCAGCCTCTCCTACATTTTCTTAACTAAATAATTCATTTTTTTTTTATGATTTATTTAAATTCTTCCATCTCCATATTTATGGAGATCTTGGTCATATTTCCTATTTCATCTTTTGCTTTATACTGTAACCCAGTGTTCGCTAACTAGTTCATACCTCAGTTTCCTTCTCTTAATGTATGGTTCAACTAGAATAGGAAAGGCACATGGGTGTACATAGTTAACGAAGGATATATAGCTCAGATGGAAGGTCCTATCAGGGGGCCCAAAGGTTCATTATGGAATAGTATATGAAATTCTAAAGTGTGGTTGAAGGCAAAAACATTCTTTTGGTTGGTTACACATGGAAAAAATTTAACATGGGACAACCTAAAAAAGAGAGGTTTTCAAGGACCATTTAGATGCATATTGTGTTACTGTAATAAGGAAAACATAAAGCACCTCCTCCTCTACTACAAATTTACTTAAAAATTATGTAATTATTCCATTAACAGGTTTAAAATCAGTTGGAGCATGAATAAGAACCTTCCAGATCATCTCAAAGGGTGGAGGTGTAATAAGAAATTAAATATTCTTAAGGACATATGGGAAATGGGGTTAGGGATGATCTCCTAGAAAGTGTGGATAGAATGGAATGCAAGAATATTTAAAAATAATTATCGGCACAAATCTCAGGAGAAAGTTTGGATGGAAATAGAAGCTAGTATTATGGAGACAATCTTATCCTCAAAATAGTTAAAGATCAAGGAAGTTGATCCAAATGAAATAAAGATTATCCCAAATTGGGGAAATATGAGAAAGTTTTTTGATATTTTGAAACCTAGAAATAAGCATAAAAAAGTGATAATAAGAAAAGGCATAAAATGGGCTCCCTCAAAATAGGGATGGCACAAGGTCAACTTTGATAGTGTATCAAAATAAAACCTAGGAAAGTTTGGTTTAGGGATCGTTTTAAGAGATCATAAGGTGCAAGTGATAGCTTATAATGTAGTCTCCACAAGTATCAATCTGTGCGATAAATTTTCTTAAAGGCATTTTGTATTTAATTATTTTTGGAGCTTCGTGTGAGTGTAATTAAGTTGTCTAAAAATAAAAACCTATTTGCAAAGTTAATAACAATTGTTTCTTAACAAAATGCATACCTAAATTTTGATTTTTCCCAAAACTCAATTGTTGCTTTAATGACATGGTTAGACATAATAAGAAGGGAAATATTTGTAATTTTTTAAGAATTGAAGTTGATTCAAGACACACACACACACATATATATTGAGAAATATTTATAATTTATTATTATATATATATATATATATATATATATATATATACATATATATATATACATATATAATATATATACATATATAATATATATATACATATATAATATATATATACATATATAATATATATATACATATATAATATATATATACATATATATATATACATATATAAATATATATACACATAATATATATATACATATAATATATATATATATATATGATTCAAATCATATATAAGTTGATTAAGATGTGGCATTATACCTACAAGTTGATGACAGGATTATGCAGTCTTGCATTTCAAGGGTTAAGGGATGATTATGTTGTCTTATATCTCTTTGAACAATCGAGGTGAGAGAGGAAACAAATAAGGGGTAGTCCTTGGATTATTCCCCTTTCCCTCTCCTCAATCTATATTTATATATACATATACATATAGAAAACTAAAGTCCATTCATTAGATTTATATATGAGTTAGTCATATTGTAATATGATCCATCAATTAATTGATTGATTTTGGTTTATAAATAATTTTATTTATGTAAATGTTTATAAATAAAATGTATAACTTTTGGTGACAAATTTAGTTCATATAATACAAATATAGGTATATTTCAAAGAAAAAATTCTTTAACACAATAATCCAACCAAAAAATCTTCTTTAAACATGAGTATAATTTTAGGGTTAGATATATAAATTTATTATGAAGAAGATAATCTTTACAAATTTATAACCAAATTTCCACAATAATTATTTACTATGTTTATGTGGGTCATAATTTAATTCCATGAATTTTTTTTTTTAATTTCCTTCCAAAAGAAAATGGCCAATCTTCCATTTTAAGATAAAGCTTTTAGACGAGAAAGAAATAAAGGGAAATTGAGAGGTCACAAGGGAAGTTCTCTATTTATATTATCTTTCACTTGTCATTTCTAATTTTAAAGCAAATGTCTTTATCACAAGGGAAGTTCTCTATTTATATTATCTTTCACTTGTCATTTCTAATTTTAAAACAATTGTCTTTTATCACACTTTATATGTCAATATGCTAATTCTCCAATTTTACACTAACTACTAATCATAATGAAGGTAGAATAAAAGATTTTCTTTTACATATTTAATTAAATATAACATAATAAAACAAGGCTTTAGTAAATAAGTCTAGTTCCTCTCCACAACTTATAGAGGAAAACTGTAATTCTCTAAAACTTTAATAATAATGCCTTTTGTCAATAATCCCTCAAGCTCCTTTTTCAATAATCTCCCAACAATGGATGGTTAGCTCATAAACAAGTCATAGACTAGCAATTAAATAAGAAAATTCTCCACAAAAATTCTTCTAAAATTCATTTTTCTTACACACCCATATGGGTTTATTTGCACAAGAAAACCCATCCTTACATACTTATTACAAGATTATTTAATTTTTTTATATTTATCATACTTCTTATATTCTTATTTAATTTTCTTACATGTATTGTGAGTGAGTTTGATTGTATAGGTAAACCTACTTTCTTTTTACATGCAATTAATTTCCTACATGCCCAAATAAGATTTTTATCATTAAATAAATGTTCTTACAAAATTCACTTACACACACTACTTACTTGCACAATCCACCAAACTTAAGCTAAAATCTTAGATCATGTAGGCTACCTAACAAGCCTACAAGCTAGTGTTTATAACCTTCCTCGAAGACCTATGCACAAACTCAATTTTTATATTTGAATTTTAAAATTTTTAATTTGAATTATATTAGCTTAGATTATTATAATTTATATTGGTTAAATTAATTATCTTTATAATATAATTGGAAATGTTTAATTATTTACATAAAGAAGGAAAATAATTCAAAGTTATACATACATTACGGTCGTCAAATGTGAAAAACATATTGAAATCAACTAGAAAATAATAATTCAAAATGAAATGTATTACAACTATGATCATGGCCTCATTATATGCCCCAGGTTCATATTAGATTCTACAACCAATGTTATTACCACATGAAGAGGTAGGGTACCCCATCATACACAACATGAAAGAAGTCAAAATGTTCCTCCTCATCCCCCTCCACCTCCATAGATTCAAACTAAAGGGTGTGATATCATTGGTAAAATTTAGAATACCTAAGCTAAGATGTTCGTAATAGAGCCACTCAATAGGTTAATTATTCATAAGGATATCCTATGTATAACATTGTGTGACAATATTTACCAAATGATGTAAAACCAGCCAATTTTATATTTATCATCAATGCATAGAAGAAAAATGAAATAATGATATCTTTCAAGAAGGATGAATTTTCTACTCAACATATTATAGATCAAAATATCTCATTGTTCATTCAAGTGAAAATCTTGAATAAGGGAGTTAAACATGTCTTAAGAGATAAGGATGAAGATTCAATATCTATGACATCACATTTCTACAAACATTAGGTATCAATAAGGATTATATTCATAAATCAAATAAGAACATCATAGGCTTTGACAATATGCTCTCCAAATGCTAGGATCAATTACTTTGGATGTGACACTGAGCCCTAAAATACTATTTATTATATTTCCTAGTGATGCCAAATAATTTGCACTATAACATAATCTTAGGTTGACCATGGATCTATGAAATGGAATTCGTTCCTTCTACTTTGCATCGATGCTTAAAGTTTTTTCATAAAGGACATTTTTACATGTGTCTTATGGATAATCAACCTTTTAAGTATTGTAAAGTAGCAAAACCTAGTGATATATGTAGTCCACAATCTAAAGTTTTTCAATCTACCATAATAGCTCCATCATAAATAACACCACCATAATGGATACATACATGTGAAATTGGAGAGTTGAGCAAAGCTAATAAAAAGGAGCCAACCCTAAATAAATCAATGAAGAAAGAAATAGTACACACAAAAAGATAATATGCCATATTTTCCCTAATAAGTCAATTCAAAGGATATTGATCAAATAATTGTCAAAGAAGATGATAGTTACAATGGTGAGACTAAATTTCCAATGAACATAGATTAGTATGTCTTGTCTAAATTTTTTACCCATTAGTCTAGGAGAGTACCAAGATTATTCAAAAATGATGAGCAATACTAAATCAGATAACATAAAGGCACACCTTCCAAACACTCATACATATACAACTGAAAATAATTATTGGAATATGTCAGAGTGAGACACATTCTAAGATCTACTAGACAGAGTCAAATGCATGAAGAAATTACCTGTATGTAGTAGTGAAATCAAACATGAACCTGAAAGAATTAATTACTTGACAATCGAAAGATTATAATATTAGCATTAACATCATTGGCCATTAAATATTTATGAAGGTATATTATATAAGTGAAAGATAAACATGTCATTGCTTCCTAATAAATGTGGGATTATCTTTCACAATAACCTAAAAGACACTTAAGCAAACTAATTTAACATGTGTATGGAAAACCTATTAAATGAAATAAAAACCTACACTAACGCCCTCCTTAAATGTAGCCTAGGTGGGTATTAGAATTGGGTCCGGGTACAAATTCTTAATGAAGTACCCAAGTACAATAAAATACTCCCCAAAATAGGATGTCAGAGGTGCATGAACCCCAAGAAGATCTCACAAATGAAGATTCTTGCTCTCAATGAAGGTTTTGGTCAATATATCAACAATTTGCTCCATTTTCTAGATGTAATGGAGATCAATGACTTGATCATGGATAAGATTCCTAATGAAATGTATGTGAATATTTATATGCTTGGTCCATTGATGGAGGATCATATTCTTGCAGATTTGGATTGTGCTTTGGTTATTGCAAAAGAAGTTTTTCGGTCATCAAAATTGGATGCCAAACTCATTGAAAATACATTGAAGCCAAATAACCTCAATGACAACATTAAAAACTCATCTATATTCTACTTATGTAGAAGATAAAGTAATAGCATTATGCTTCTTGTTTGACCAATTAATCATACCTGAATTGAGTGACAAATTATAGCCTAAAGTACAATTATGATTCTTAATGCCACCAACCCAATCTAAATTTGTATAACCAATTAAATCAATTTTGAAACCTACTCCATACTAAATCTCAAAATTATCAGTACCTTGAATGCAGTCAAGAATTTGGTTAGTTGATTTCTAGTGTAGCTCATGTGGTTCTTGTATAAATCTAGAGACCATGCCCATTACATATGAAATATCAGGTCTAGTGTGCATAAGATAGATGGGACTATTAATAAGTTGTTAATATGAGGTAGAATCAACCAAAGGAGATGTAAAATCAACCTCAATCTTCACACCAGATACAAAAAGATCTAGAGTTGCCTAAAATTTAACCATGTTAAACTATGCAAGGACATCAAGAGCATACTTGCATTGTGCAATAGTGATCCTAGAGTCTGACTGAGTAATTTCAATTTTGAGGAAGCAGTGCATTAAGTCCAAGTCAATCATTGATAAACAGTCAAACAAATCAATTTTCACTATTGTGATGGTGGATTGATAAATACTTATGATCAATAAGTCATCCACATAGAGAACCAAAATTAACAATGAATCATCCTACCATAGGATGTAGACATTCAGATCAGAATGGCATTTGATGAACCCAACTAAAAGAAAAAAGGAGTCCATTTTGGCATACTAATCTCAAAAAACTTATTTGAAGATAGATTTCTGAAGTTTATAAACTAATAAGGATTCTTCCATAAATATTTATGGTTGCTCCATGTATATTTCCTCTTTGAGGCCACCATGAAGAAAGGCACTCTTCACATCCATTGATGAACATCCCAGTGATGTGTTGTGACAATGGTGAAAGTGAGTCAGATGGAGTTCATTTTGCAAAATGAACTAAACATCTCAATATAGTCAATGCTAGGTACCTAAAAAACCCTTTAATATTAAATGTGATTTTAACTTATCTATAGACCCATATGCTACAAATTTTGTTTGGTAGATCCACCTACATCAAACAAGTTTTTTTCCTTTAAGAAATAGGACTAAATCCCAAGTGTTTTTCCTCTACAAGGAACCATACTCCTCTCCATAACAGTGTCCCACTCAAGAGTGTCTTATGCCTTACAAAATGATTACAGATTGGAAGCAGATGTAATAAAAGCATGTGGGGCATCTTTAAATTCTAAACGAGTTTGTCTAGTGTCTGATGGATCTCCAACCCATTGGCCAGCACTTTGCAGTGTTTATCTATCCCAAAGAGGAGTAGTGCTCAAAGAGTAAGGAGTAGATTCCTATCCTCTAAAAATATTTTGGAAAGAGGAGGGGAATCCTCATCACTACTCTCATCATTAAAATGATAATCATTATATGGATCATCTAGAAGTTAATCAGATGAATCTAAATCATTAGAACTATCATCAAATATGAATGCATCTAAGCATAATTCTGGTTGCAGATCATTTTCTACATCTACCATAGCTGGATCATCTCAATACCATCATTGCAAAAGCAAGTTGTTCCATGACATGCATAATAGGAAAGAAAGTTGTCCAAGAGGTTTCAACGATACAATCGAGTGGTCAAGGGCATCTCTAGATAGTTACACATGAGGACAAAGTTTATTCTACCTCTACCATAAAATTTCACCTTCTAGATCATTTAAAAAGGCATATCTAGTCAAGAAATCAAAGGGTTTGTTGTAAACTTTCATCATTATTTGTAGAGGCAGTTAGAGCAATGATTTTTCTCATAAATGGATAAAGATTTTAAGTGTGACAAGGAATATTTTCTAGATGAGAGCATCTTGGCAAAATTTGGAGGGTTGCTTTGCAATTTTGTAAATTTTAACCCATAGTCCCTCATTTGAAAAAGGTGTCAAATATATAAATAGATGACTTCTCCTCTATTCATGTCCTATTATTGGTCTTTCTTTTTCTCTAAGTCTAGGTTCTGCAAAAATTTTGGGATCAATTGTTGTGTGTAGATCTTGTCTCCCTTGCTAAGGTGGTTGCCAGTGTATAGCCATTAGCAAGTTTTGAGAGCATGTTTATGTCTCTATTGTTCAACATGGAGAAATCTCACCATGCTCATCCCCATGGCAGCATTTTGAAAAATTGATGTATGTAATATCTCTTTTCAAGTTAATGAAAATGCTTGTGGTTCTTTTCTATTTCATGTTGATGAAGTGCAACAATGTGTTTTTGCAAGTTATGTTGAATGGATATTTGGGTTTGTTCATTATTGATTATTATTCTGAGCATAGATCTAGATTATAAACCCTTTCTACATTATTTTATGATATGTTGTTGAATAACTTTTTGTGGCACCCTAGGTTTATGGATTTGATAGGGAAAAGTGTTTGAAAGCTTAGTTTCAATGTATCTTCTAATTTTGTAGAGATCATTTGGTATTTCCTATTATCTTGTATTTGAGTTATCCTTACATCTTTGATAAGGATAATGTCATGAATAATGCAAGATACCCTGTTGTTTGAGAATCACTAGCAAACCACCATACCCTTTTTTACAATTTAACTAAACTATCATACCCTATCCTACCCTACAAATAATACACCCTTTGCATACTATAAGTGTTATTTGCCCTGCAAATACATAAGATATTGCCTACATAACATGTGTTTGCATATTGTGCACTAAATCCCAACACTACAGTGTTTCATTCATTGCATGTTGTTGAAAATTCTTTTGAATGAAGATTACAGTCACTTTTATATCTGTCTTCAGTAGATTGTATGTGAGCTAGAGTATTTGTTCATTCTATTTGACAACCCTTCCCAGGTGGATTGAATAAGTTTGGTTGTGCCCTGGTCACATTAGTGTCTCTTTGTGCCAAAAATCCCCGTGGAGGTTGAATTTCAAAATCTCTCCATGTGAGTAAGCTACCCCCATAGGTCATCTCACCTTGCTTTAGGCAAAGCCGGAAGTAGCAGGGAGCTGACCATACCCTCTGTCAATAAATCTCAGTCATTTTCTCCATTCGATCCATTCTTGATGCCAAACCCACCCCCAACTATAATGACATACGAGTGGGTTTTTCAACTTTGTTTGTTATTTTATTCAAGTGTGTAAGGTCGAGTGATAGAGGTGTACAACTGGGAACCAATACTCTTCTAGAACCATTATCAGGGACCAAATTAAAGTCCTAGTCACTTATGTTGTTAGGGACTCTTACAAAGAGCTATTGTCATATTTAAAATTTCTTTACCTATTGTACTAATTTGACTATCTTGGTCATTAATGCTGCATCACTCCACTGGGGATGTGCCAGGAATTGAGGTATTTAACAATTTGACTTCTTTTGTATTTATTGCAAAGAGTTGTTAAAGTTACATTTTGGAAGGTGTTTTTTCCCTTTTAAATATTATTATAAAGAATTTAGTGTCTTTTCCTTATATCTCATCATTAAATTCAGCAAAGTTTATTTTTAGCATGTATCACAACAGTGTGTTAATTGTTATATTCTAGAATTTTGATTCTAGTGGTGACTCTGATTTTATCACCTAGTTTCATAAGAAGATCAGTGCCTATTTTGAATATTTTTCATTTCAACTTTGAGTGTTCTTTCTTTTGCTTGAAAAGCAAGAAGGACTGAGATCATCTTTAAAAAGTGACTTATCTAAGATACTTATTTTGCCCTTAATTACATCAAAGAATAGGGAGACAAGTTTGGAGGCTTGTTGAAGGACAAAGTGTAGCTGCAAAATAGTGTCCTAACTACCAAGATTCTGATAATCTTGAGATTTTTTTGAAACTCTCCATTATCGAGGATTTTCATAGCTCTTTTAGTCATTCTAAAACTTATAGTCCTATTTATCATCCAACTCCTTCTCAACCAATTGAATCCCCTCCTAAGTTTGATCCACTAAGCCCCCCTCATTCACCCCCTCACATCCTTTTTCTAGTTGTTTTTGAACCTCTAATTGAACCAATCATGAGGCATAAGGACCTAGATGAGGATGAACGTCATACATTCTATGTTCCAAGATTCAAGCCTATCAATGTTGATAACATGGAAGGTTATCCTAATGAAGTCCAAAATGAAGTAAGGAAATGCCTCTAAAATTCCAACAGAACAATGCAGTGAGTGGTGATCATCACTTGAGGGATTTTCACAATATCATTAAAGATTATGAAATTGAGCAAGAGGATGTGTGCATGAAGTTGTTTGTGCTCACATTGGAGGAAGACACAGGTGAATGGTTCAATTATCTTCCCAATAGATGCATTGATTCATGGGAAGAAATGAGGAATGTTTTTAAAATTTATTATGGTGATAGAGTTGATCAAAGGTTCCTTTTAGTTGAGTTTGAAAACATCAATAAAAACCCCAATGAGTGTGGGCAAGACTTCAACACATGTTTCAACAAAGCTATGATACGACTACCCAAGAACATAAGGTTGAGTGATAGAGGTGTACAACTGTGAACCAACACTCTTACAGTGTTAGAAGAGTGTCGGTTCCCAGTTGTACACCTCTATCCCTTAGCCTTGCACACTTGAAAAAAATGGAAAATAAAGATGAAAACCCCACTACTATATAGTTATAGTCTGGGTGGATTTGGCATCAAGATTGGATCGAATGGAGAAAATGATTGAGAGGCACTAACGGAGAGTATGGTTAATGCTTTGTTACTTCTGGCTCTACCTGAACCAATGTGAGGGGACCTATGGGGGTATATTGCTCACATGGAGAGATTATATAATTCAACATCCATGGCAATTTTTGGCACAAAGAGACACTAATGTGATCAGGGCACAACCAAACTTGTTCAATCTACCTAAGAAGGGTTGTCACATGGAATGAACAAATGATCTAGCTCACATACAAGTTATTGAAGACATACATGAAAGTGACTACAATCTTAATTTGAAATAATTTTCAATAACATGGGCTGAATTGAACACTGTAGTGTTGGGATTTAGTGCACAAGACGCAAATATATGTTATATAGGTAAGAGCTTATGCATTTACAAGGCAAATAACACTTATAGCATGTAAAGGGTGTATTATTTGTAGGGTAGGACAATTTAGTTAATTTGTAAAAAATGGTGTGGTGGTGTGATGGTGATTCTTAAACAACAGGGCATCTTGTAGTATTCATGACATTATCCTTAGCAAATATGTAGGGAAAACTCAAATACAAGATAATGTGAAATGCAAAATGATCCCTAAAAGATTAGAACATACACTAAAACTAAGTTTTCAAACACTTTCCCTATCAAATACATAAACCTAGGGTGCCCTAACAAGTTATTCAACAACATATCCTAAAATAATGCAGAAAGGGTTTATAATCTAGATCTATGCTCAAAATGATAACCAATAATAAATAAAAACCCAAATATCCAAACAGCATGACTTGCAAAACATATTGTTGCACTTCATCATCAAGAAATATCAAATAACCACAAGCATTTTCATTAACTTAAAAAGAGATATTACATACATCAATTTTTCAAAATGTTGCCATGGGGACAAGCATGGTGAGATTTCTCCATGTTAGACAAGGGAGACATAAACATGCTCTAAAAGCTTGTTAATGGCTATACACTTGCAACCACCTTAGTAAGGGAGATAATATCTACACACAGTAGTTGATCTCAAAAAATTTGCAAAACCTAGACTTAGAGAAAAACAAAGACCAACAAAAACCCAAGAATAGAGGAGAATCCCTCTATTTATATACTTTGCACCTTTTTCAAATCTAGGACTATGGGTTGCAATTTACAAAATTGCAAAGTAGCCCTCCAAATTCTATCAAAATTCTCCCAATTGGAAAATATTTCTTATCATGCCTAAAATATGTATCCATTTGCAGTAAAAATCATTACTCTAATTGCCTCTACAAAGAATGATGGAGATTTGCAACAAACCCTTTGATTTTTTGACTGGAGGTGCCTTTTTACTTGATCTTAAACATGAAATTTTGTAGTGGAGGCCAATTAAACTTTGTCCTCATGTGTAATTGTCTAGAGATGCCCTTGACCACTCGCTTGCATAGTTGGAACCTCCTGGATAACTACCTTTGTTCTTATGCACGTCATGGAACAACCTACTCTTGCAGTGATGGCATTGAGATGCTCTAATTGTGGTAGAGGCATAAAATGATCCACAGCCAAAAATATTCTTTGGAATGGCCCACAAGCCTTCTTCTATGCTTCAAATTATTTCCTATCCATGAAGAATCCATCAATTTTAACTATTAAGCCAAATATTGCCACATATTGTCACTTTCAAGCCCCATGAATAAGAAAATGAATTGAACCTAAGAATTTTCAATTAACTTAACATTAACACAAATTAATAACTCTACATTCAAATGTAAACACTAGGAATTCATAATAATTATTAAAATATGGAAGTCAGAACAAAAAAGTGATAGAGAAGCCAGGATAGCAAAAGACACAAGCAAATTTGGACAAACTTTGTAGAATTTCTTTCTTATATTAATTTCTAAAAAGTTACATTTGGTTTTGGCTTTAAAAACTCCCTCTTCTTGAATTTGGGCTAATGTTGTTTGCTTGTAGGGGTAAATATTTAAAGTGAACTTGATTCTTATTTGCATTGTTTCCCACATTCCTTAGATGTTTGCCTGATGTGTAATAGGATTTGAGCTTACACTTCTTCATGTCATACATTGGTTAAGTGCATGTCTGGATAATATTTGAACTTTATCATGATGTTTGGAATAAAAATCAGCAACATCTTCTCCATGCCTTACCTTTCCTTTTTCTCTTTTTTCAACCAAATCACTGTAACTTAATTTTCATTTTAAATATTTTACTTAGATTAGTCTTTATATTAGTTTATAATCATAATTCACCATTCTTAGCATAACATAATTCATATTTTACAAAGACTAACTATCTATCCATGGTGGCTCCCAACCACCTGTCCACTTGCTTTGCCTCTATTCCATCAATAGATAATAGGATTATCACAACCTACAACTCATACATTGAATTCTTAAAATTCAAAAATGAGAAGTGTTCTTGAACACTCTGGTCACCTATGATACATATTTAGGCATCAATATGAGGGGCTTCACTCCTAGGGTGCCCTAACAAGTTATTCAACAACATATCGTAAAATAATGCAAAAAGGGTTTATAATCTAGATCTATGCACATAATGATAACCAATAATGAACACAAACCCAAATATCCAATTAGCATAACTTGAAAAACACATTGTTGCACTTCATCAACAGGAAGTAGCAAAGAACCACAAGTATTTTTATTAACTTGAAAAAAGATATTACATACGTCAATTTTTTAAAATGTTGCCATGGGGACAAGCATGGTGAGATTTATCCATGTTGGAAGAGGGAGACATAAACATGCTCTCAAAAGTTGCTAATTGCTATACACTTGAAACCACATTAGCAAAGGAGATAATATCTACACACAATAGTTGATTCCAAAAAATTTGCAGAACTTAAACTTAGAGAAAAATTTTGTTGCTCTTGATGTTGAACCTGGCAGCAAAGGTGCAGTCTGGAAGGTTTGTTTTGATGGGGCTTACTTCAATCTTATAAATGGAGTAGGAGTTATATTCTATGCCCCTAATGGTAAGTGTTTCAAGTTTTCTTTTAAGTTTTCCATTGAGTGCACTAATAATACTACTGAGTATGAGGCACTATTGCTTCGTTGACAGATTGCCCACAAACATCGAATTAAAATCTTGATTACCAAGGGTGATTCTGAGCTTGTGGTAAAGCAAGTATGCAATCTTTATGCCACCAAAAATAAAAGGTTGAAATAATATTGGAATCTTTTCTAGGATTAACTTAAATTCTTTGATGCATTTAATCTTTGTTATCATGATAGAAGTTTCAACAAAGAAGCTGACAGACTTACAGGGTTAGGTGCTCAAGTTGACATTGCAAATACAAGCCCTCATTGTTAGTATCAAGTGGAGGTGCTTGTTAGGCTTTCAATTATAGATAATGTTTATCACTGATAGTTATTTGATGATGATGAACAAATTAAGAAGTCGTTCCATGTAACTCACAACCTTTCCTCTCTGCAGTATCTTCCAGACATCTTCTTTTGCTTTCCACTCTTCACAGTATTTGGGTTCCTGCTTCCTTGGTTCTCCTTTCCTATTACGAGCCATACGTATCTCCTTTACCACCCGAACCCTGTCAGCTAAACAATGAACCTGACTATTACCAAATTGGACCAGAACTCGCCTTTTTGAGTTCTCCTCGTGTGCTCTATAACATTTCTATTTAATGAGTGTATATCTTCCTCTGTGGATCCACTCCCCCAAATCATTAGTTTTTTATACCAATCTAATCTCTCCCTCCTTAGCATGAATTGCATCATGATGAATGAGCGCTCTAAGATCCACGTTCTTGTTTAATGTCTCCACGACACTCATTTGTTTCAAATGATGTGGTTGAGTGTAATTTGGGTTCTCATGAGAATCCATGAAGGTTTGGCTAGGTAATCACCTAAGTGCAGATGAGAAGCAAGTTTACATGTAGCTGCTAAGAAAGTACCAGGATCATTTAGCATGGTATTATTCTAAATGGAAAGCATATAGGGAAGACTTGTTCCAACATGTCATCCCATTATAGCTTTATTGAAAGCCTTTCAGGTAGAAACAGAGACCTATTAACCCCATTTTGGCCACTAAGATGTGGGATGAGTTAAAGAAGCTAAGGGATGGTGGTATCATTTAGCCCACCAGGTATTCATCATGGGTTAAAAATTTAGTCCCTGTGAAAAAGAAAAATGGTGACATTTGCTTGTGTGTGGATTTCAAAAATTTAAATAAAGTTTATTTAAAAAATAATTATTTCCTACCTAATATAGATCATCTATTGTAAAATGTTACAAGATTATAGATGTTATCCACTTTAGATGGTTTATCAAGATATAACTAGGTTGTGGTGAAGGAATCTGAGAGACCCAAGATCGCATTTACAATGTCTTGGGGTACGTATGTATATATGAGGATGCTCTTCGAGTTAATGAATGTTGGTGCAATATTTCAGTGAGCTATGGAATTTGTTTTTGTAGGGGTGATCAAAAACTTTATAATTGTGTATCAGGATGATATTACTATGTACTCCAAGACTAAAGACGAACATTTGGAGCATCTAGAGAAAGTGTTGATAAAATGCAAGAAGTTTGGCATTTTGCTCAATCCAAAGAAATGGCACTTTGGAGTATAAAAGGCCAAGTTTCTAGGACATATAATGTCCAAGTATAGTGTCATGATTTACCTTGAGAGGGTATAAGCCATTGAAAAAGTTCCTGTCACATAGTCCAAGAAGGGAATTCAATTCTTCTTTAGACAAATTAATTTTGTAAGGAGGTTTGTGTCTAACTTTGCAGAAATCACTATGCCTATTACTTCCATGCTGAAGAAAGACCAAACCATCAAGTGGGAGAAGAAGGTCATGCAAGTATTCAATGGCATTAAATGAGATTTAAAGTCTACCCCTATTTTGGCTAGCCCTGATTACACTAAGCCATTTTAGATATTCTCTTTTGCATCATATAATACCATTGTTGTTGTCTTTCTAAAAAATAATGAAGATAATCATGAGTAGCCAATAGCTTTCTTTATTAAATCTATGCAAGATGCCAAACTAAATTACACCATCATGGAAAAACAAGCCTTCACTCTCTTTAAGGCTACCAAGATGTTCAGGCCTTATATTATAAGTTCAAAGATTGTTGGTTTTATCCTACATACCACGGTAAAAGACATCTTGACTCAGATTGAAGTATCCAATAAGAGATGCAAGTGGGTTAATAAGTTACAAGAGTATGACATGGATATTTAAACCACCAAGTTAGTGTGAGGGATGGGTTTAGCCAAGCTTATGGCTGAGACCAATTTGCAAATTATCAAGGTAAACATTGTTAATTTCAATGTTGATGATTCCTTACATCAATTTAACATGTCTCCATGGTATAAAGACATTATTTACTACTTGAAAAATATAAATTTTCCCCTTGAGTTGGACAAGAATCAAAGGAGAAATCTTAAGCTTGTATCCCAAAATTACCTCTTATCTAAAAAAGAATTTGCATGGAATAATTTGGATGGGGTTTTCCTAAGATCAAACTACTGACCTAATTGAAGACTTTCATAGTGGAGTATGTGGTGGCCATTTTTCACCTAAAGTCATAGCTCATAAAATTTTGAGAGTTGGTTATTGGTGGCCATCACTATTCAAAGATGTTTCTCAGAAAGTTAGAAATGGTGAGAAGTGTCAACATTTTTTTGGGAGGATGAAAGCTTTAGGCTCTCTTCCTTTATAGCCTATGATGATTAAAGGCCCATTCAAACAATGGGGAGTGGATTTCATTGGAGAAATTACTGATTTGTCAAGCATTGGACATAGATGGATACTAGTTTTAACTAACTACTTCATAAAGTGGGTTGAGGCAATCCCTATAAAGAAGGCTACACACCAGGTTGTTATGGATTTTTTGCTAAATCAGATTATTTGTAGATTTGGTGTACCTGTCAAAGTTATTATTGATAATGCCATGAGTTTCAAATTTATACCTTTAATGGCATTATGCAAAGAGTATGGGATTGAATTAACCTATGCTTCCAATTACAACCCTCAAGTAAATGGGCAAGCAAAATCCATTAACAAAAACTTTATCAAAATCACTAGACAAACATTGAAATTAAATAAGAACTGAGTTGAATAGCTAAAGTTTGTTTTGTGGACTAACAGGATCATGCCCAAGAGAACTATAGGTGAAATCCCTTTTCAGCTTGTCTATGGAGCTCATGCAATTTTGCCTATGAATTTGCAATTGCTAACTTATCAACTCATGCAACAACTAGAAGATGATGAGAAAGTTAACAACTATGAAAGAAGGATGAACCAGATTATTAAGCTTGATGAAATTCTAAGACAAGCTCATGAAAGACACCTCAAGTTTAAAGAAAAGCTATAGAAGATATTTGATAGGAAGTTCACTCCAAGGACCTTCCAAGTAGATGATTTGGTTCTACTTTGGGATAGCATGCATGAAGAGAAAGGAAAGCATGGTAAATTTGATGTCTTGTGGATGGGTCCCTAATCCATCAACTGACAGATTGGGGAGCACATTTTTTTTGTGAGAGACTTTGATGGTGAAATACTAGAGCTTCCAATCGATGGCAAACATCTAAAACACTTCCTTGATTGAAGTTTGCAATTATGTATATAATTGTATAGTGTATAGTCTTATTACTTTATTGTTTTATCACTTATTTGCTTTGGGCATTAATTGTATAGTTTCCTTTCATGTTTTTTGTCGTGTGTTCATTTTTAGATCCTCCTAATTTGTTTTTGTTAGTTTGCCTTGTTTTATTGAGCCTTCATGGGTTTATATCAATATAAATTGACTAAGTGTTGACTCTGTGACCCAATGGATTAACACCTAGTCTTATGTTCTAGGGTTCTTTGCACACTTGTAGGGGGTATACATCCCTAGGTGAGAACCAGTGTTAGTGCCTAAAATTGCACTAAAGTAATTGATCCTTTTTTGAGTATAAATGCCTAATTTTTTTAGCCCACTTCCTATTTCAAGTGTTCATCAGAGGTCAAGTGTCTTGTAGTGGCCTATCAAAAGCCAAGTTGAAGTCATGTCTAAGAATCTCAAAACCCTTATTCCAGTTGTCATAGCTTAGGCCCTTTGATTTAAATTCAAATTTGGTGGGAATAATTTACATGGGAATGCTTTAAAAAATTCCATGGACTTGGTTTAATTTTTATACTAAGGTTTAGTCATGTTTATTAACATGACCAAACCTTAGTCTAAAATTCATATTTGGTCCCTTTTATATCCCATGGCCCTTGGTCCCTTTGGTCTAATTAATGTTTGGTCCCTTTGTTATAAACCTAGCTCAAAGTCCTATCCTAAAGGTTTTTATCATATTTATTAATGCAATTAAACCTTAGTCTAAGACTTTATATTAAGCTCTTTATTCCCCAAACTTTGACTTCATTATTTTCATTGTTAACTTGGAACCAATCAAAACTGACCTAACGGATCACAATCAAATAGTTCACATTAACTCAAGGAAAGATGATTCGATGGAGTGTGATAAAATCTAAAAATTTAAAAAGACTCGAGACAAACATAGAAGTGACAAGTGTCAAGCTCATAGTGCACAATTAAAATCTCAAGCATGTTCCTATCAATCGATTGTAAATGACAAAGCATGCAAAACTTGATCTATGCTAAGAAATAGGTCAAGACTTCAATAAAGCCTAGGATGAGTGAGAATGTGACAAGTGTCACCATCTTGGGGGTGGTTTGAAGATCTAACGAAAAGCAGAGAGTTGAAATGTCAAAGGTCCCAAGAGCTATATGAGAGTGATAAGTGTCACCATCTCAATGGGCAATCCAAAGATCCAGTGGTAAATGACAGATTCAACTTGTCAATAGGCCTTTATAGGGATCCAAGAATGACAAGTGGCACCATCTTAGGTGCCCATGTGGTAGATCAATAGTTTGTGGGCCCTTCTATAAGATAATATGTCAACATACCTGTGAGCAAGTGCAAAGATGATGCATGTAATAACCATAGTGAATGGAATAAAAATAAACCAATAGCATTCAACCTCTTAGATTTTGATATGATGGTATGAGGTAAACATGGAATTTTCAAAGAAATTAGGCCAAATGAGAAGTCACCATGTGGCAAAAGGGCATTATCTCAGTAGAGACTGACTGTACAGAGTGAAAAAAGCCCATAGATTCTCAAAGTGGCATGATTTTGAGGGTATTAATAGAGATCTAATGGATTGCAATTAAAGCTAATGCTAAAGGGATGTTGAGAGCCTGTAGAGCTACCAAGTGGCACACTCACATTCATCATACAGACATGGATCTGGTAATGCTAGTCTTAGGTGGACTTTTCAAAGATATAAACCCAATGACATAGAGACACATGTCCAAATTGGAGCCAAGTAAGTAGCTTAGTCACTTTAAGCCCCACAAATGCCTAGTTGGATCTAATGTGGCATGTCATGTGTCAATATGTGGCAATATTTGGCTTAAGATTTATAATTGATGACTCCTTCATGGATGGGCAAGAATTCAAAGCACAGAAGATGGATTGTGGGCCATTCTAGAGCATATTTTGGGTCGTGGATCATTTTATACCTCTACCATAGTTGGAGCATCTCAATGCCATCATTGCAAGAGCAAGTTGTTTCATGGCATGCATAAGAGGAAAGGTAGTTGTCAAGGAGGTTCCAATTGTACAAGTGAGTGGTCAAGGGCATCTCTAGATAGTTACACATGAGGACAAAGGTTTTTTGGCCTCCACCATAAAATTTCACCTTCCATATCATGTAAAAAGGCATCTCCATTCAAGAAATCAAAGGGTTTGTTGTAAATCTTCATCATTCATTATAGAGGTAGTTAAAACAATGAATTTTCTTGCAAATGGGTAAAGATTTTAGGCATGAAAAGGAATATTTTCCAATTGGGAGCATCTTGGTGTAATTTGGAGGGCTGCTTTACAAATTTACAAATTGCAACCCATAGTCCTAGATTTGAAAAAGGCACAAAATATATAAATAGAGGGCTTCTCCTCTATTATTAGGTTTTTGTTGGTCTTTGTTTTTCTCTAAGTCTAAGTTCTGTAAAACATTTGGGATCAATTGTTGTGTGTAGATCATGTCTCCCTTGCTAAGGTGGTTATAAGTGTATAGCCATTAGCAAGATTTGAGAGCATGTTTATGTCTCCCTTGCTCAACATGGATAAATCTCACCATGATTGTCCCCATGGCAGCATTTTGAAAAACTGATGTATGTAATATCTCTTTTCAAGTTAATGAAAATGTTTGTGGTTC
The DNA here is from genome assembly GCA_037957365.1 of Torreya grandis. Classification (NCBI taxonomy): domain Eukaryota; kingdom Viridiplantae; phylum Streptophyta; class Pinopsida; order Cupressales; family Taxaceae; genus Torreya; species Torreya grandis. The sequence continues at coordinate 2,785,577 of JARHVA010000859.1, forward strand.
TTTGTTATTTCATGTTGATGAAGTGCAATAATGTGTTTTGTAAGTTATGTTGATTGGATATTTGGGTTTCTATTCATTACTCATTATCATTCTGATCATAGATCTAGATTATAAACCCTTTCTACATTATTTTAGGATATGTTGTTGAATAACTTGTTAGGGCACCCTAGGTTTATGGATTTCATAGGGAAAAGTGTTTGAAATCTTAGTTTCAGTGTATGTTCTATTCTTATGGGGATCATTTGGCATTTCCTATTATCTTGTATTTGATTTCTCCCTACATCTTTATTAGGATAATGTCATGAATATTTCAAGATACCCTACTATTTGAGAATCACTAGCATAACACCACACGCTTTTTTACAAATTAACTAAACTATCTTACCCTACAAATAATACACCCTTTGTATATTATAAGTGTTATTTACCTTGAAAATGCATAAGATCTACCTACATAACATGTTTTTCATCTTGTGTACTAAATCCTAACACTGTAATGTTCTATTCGGCCCATGTTGAAAATTCTTTCAAATGAATATTGCAGTGACTTTCATATCGGTCTTCAGTAGCTTGTATGTGAGCTAGAGCATTTGTTCATTCTGTGTGACAACCCTTCCCAAGTGGATTGAACAAATTGGGTTATTCCCTAGTCATATTAGTTTCTTCTTGGCCAAAATCCCCATGGAGGTTGAATTATAGAATCTCTCCATGTGAAAAATCTACCCCCATAGGTCCTCTCACCTTGGTTTAGGCAGTGCTAGAAGTAGCAGGGAGCTGACAATACCCTCTGTCAATGCCTCTCAGTCATTTTATCCATTCAATCCATTCTTTGTGCCAGACCCACCCCTAGCTATAATGACATACTAGTGGTTTTTCAACTTTATTTGTTATTTTCTTCAAGTGTGCAAGGTCGAGTGATAGAGGTGTATAACTGGGAACCAACACTCTTCTAACACCATTGTCAAGGACCAAATTGAAGTACTAGTCACTTGTGTTGCTAGGGACTCTTGCAAAGAGTTATTGTCATTTTTAAAAGTTCTTTTCCTATTGTACTGATCTGACTATCTTGGTCGTCAATGCTGCATCACTCCACTAAGGATGTGTCAGGAATTGAGGTATTTGACAATTTGACTTTTATTGCAAAGAGTTGTTAAAGTTGCATTTTGGAAGGTGTTTTTTCCCTTTTAAATATTATTCTAGAAATTTCAATGTATTTACCCTATATCTCATCATTAAATTCAGTAAAGTTTATTTTTAGCATGTATCACAATAGTGTGTTAACTATTATATTCTAGAATTTTAACTCTAGTGGCAACTTTGATTTTATCCCCTGGTTTCATAGGAAGATCAGTGCCTATTTTGAATATTTTTCATTTCAACTTTGAGTGTTCTTTATTTTGCTTGTAAAGATGGAAGGACTGAGATCATCCTTTAAAGGTGACTCATCTAAGAAACTCGTTTTGCCCTTAAGTATTAATCAAAGAATAGGGAGATAAGTTTGGAGGCCTGTTGAAGGGAAAAGTTTAGCTACAAAATAGTGTCCTAACTACCAAGATTTTGATAATCTTGAGATTTTTTTTGAACTCTCCAAGCTCTTTTAGTCATTCTAAAACTTATAGTCCTATTTATTATCCATCTCCTTTTGAACCAATTGAATCCCCTCCTAATTTTGATCCACTAAGCCCCCCTCATTCACCCCTCACATCCTTTTTCTAGTTGTTTTTGTACCTCTAATTAAACCAATCATGAGGCATAGGGACCCAAATGAGGATGAACATCCTGCATTCTACGTTCCTAGATTCAGGACTATCATTTTCAATAACATGGAAGGTTATCCTAATGAAGTCCCAAACAAATTAAGGAAATGCCTCCAAAATTTCAATAGAACAATGCAATGAGTGGTGATCATCACTTGAGGGATTTTCACAATATCATTGAAGATTATGAGGTTGAGCAAGAAGATGTCATTTAATTTGTTTATTTCTTTCTTGATGCCAAACCCACCCCTGACTATAATGACATACTAGCGGGTTTTTCATCTTTGTTTACCATTTTATTCAAGTGTGCAAAGCCGAGCGATAGAGGTGTACAACTGGGAACCAACAAATTCCATAATCGTTACTCAATCTATAAGATTTAGATAATAATAATTGATGATTATTTTTATGATATTATATTATAATGTCGAAAGATAAACAACATTATTTTAAAAGATATTATATTTGTTTAACTACTTGATTAAAGGATTTATATTCATGATATATAAATGAATACATTAATGTTAATTATTTAATGATTTTATGAAATCATTGTAATTGTTAAGTATGTTTGTGGATAACATTCAATGTAAAACAGCGCAGACGCGTACGCGACCTTGAAACCCTTCCCTCTGTGGCTGTCCCCGTGCTCGTTGGAGTCCAAGGTCTTGGATGTTGGGGCGTGGTTCTGAACGGCCTTTGTTTTACGGTGCGGTTTGGTGTCTTCACGCTGGTCTTTCGACTTACGGCTGCCGCACTGACCTCTATCCAGAACTGAGCGGATCTTATTTTTTTTTGGAGATTTGAGCATGCCATGGTGGTGTTTCCCCTTGGGAGAAGGGGGAGATCTTTGCAGTCTCTTGGGTGGAGGAATGGGTGGTGGTGGTGTCGGTTCTGGGTGGAGTATCTCTATTGGTGGTGTTGTCCTTTTTGGGCAGTGTTTTATACGCAGTGCTTCATGGTGAGATCTTTCATTTTGCATGTTTTTCACTTTGCTTCGTTCTATTGCATTATGGATGGGACCCGGGTTGGATTTCTAGCCTGAGTAAAACGACCGTCCAGATCTGGTAAGCGAAGTATTTGTGTTTGCTTGGGGGAAACTCTATTTCCTCGGTGGTTGGTGTTTGTGCCATGGCGCCCTGTAATGGGATTTATGAAAAACCTCAAGCTGTGGAGGAGCCTCACTCAGTAATAGATGGGCAAGGCGGTTCTGCCTCTGCCGTTTTGGCGAGGGTTTCAGGTTGTATGCCTGGTTTTGGTTAGGTTTCAGGTCCTTGTAAAACCTGGGGAGTTTCATCTGGTTAATCTTATTGGTTTCAGGTCCCTGAAAAACCTGGTTTAGTTACTGTCTTTCAGTGTGTAGCCTCTTTTGGTGGTTTGTAATGTTTATCTTTCATGCTTTGTACAGGGTTTCGGGGCCCCTTCAAAACCTGTTTTTACCATAATCTAAAACATTCAATGTAAAACTCAAGTCTATATGTACAAATTTGAATTTCCAAGTTAAATAGTCATTATTTTGTTTAGTCATTGCATGGGAGTACTTTAGTCATCGATTAGTTGATAGTCTTGCATGGAATAAGACATAGGGATTATGTGACTTATGTGATTTAGATGGTCGATAATGGATTGTTAAATCATTATCATGTAGATTTGATAAAGGAATATAATATGATTTATTAGGGATTAGAAAAAAGCATCGAGATGATTAGGTTACTAATCATTCATTGACTTCAGTTAAGCAAAATTTAGGAGAAAATTATGGGGTTTTAATCTATCTGCATAGAGGTGGACTATGAGTTGGTTAAGCTATCTAGGCATGCATAATTTTGAATGAGTCTTATCTATCATTAATGAAGGAGAAGTGGAAGGAAATAAGTGATGGAAGGAGAATAAAGGAGGATAGTGGGGCTATGAGCAGGACAACTCATGACATATTGAGAGTAGGAGACAAAAGGTGGAGAGGAGGTGAACAAGTGCAAAGAAGAAGGACCTAGCTCAGCTTATTTGACATATATATGTATTACCAAGTTGATCATGTAATTCAAATACCCATGTGTGATACGTTTTATGAATGAGTTTTCAAATTGTTTTTGGGGTACTAGTTTTTCAATTGTTTATAAAATTTGAAAATTACAAAGGTATTTATATAGGGCCCTGTAGAGGGCTCAGCCTCCACAGAACCCTGTATCCAACCCAAGTTAACCTAGGAAGGGGGTAAAATAGTAGGTTTTGGACATGATATAAAGAGGCCTTATAAACTCTGTCATAACCTTCCTTAGCAATTTGAATTTCACTATTTAAAAATGGAAAAATATTATTATGGGTATATATATAATTCGGTTTGTGTTATTTGTCTTGAACAAGGTCGTTATATACTATTTTGGGTATTTTGAAATATAGACACAATAATGTTGTCTGTATGATCATTTGACTGTTAAACCAATTGGATTTTTCAAGTTAAGAATGTGGTTTATAAGGATAATGTATATATATACACAAATATATGCACGTGGGTATATTCAATTAATTTCGATTACATATAAATGTGTATACTCATAATGTATTCTTGTATATATAAATATAGATATATATTTATACCAATACATTTGTTTGATGAATTAACAAACTTTAAATATGACTGTATGTATATACATATGTATTCAACTATCAAACTTAAATGTGATAGAGTGTGTGTGTGTGTGTGTGTAATTGTAATCTTTAGTCGAACTATAATGTGACTATATGTACTACATTTAAATTATGAAGTTATTTGTTTGGACAATTGGAGGATGTAGCTTTGACAAGTTTTATTTGGATTGGATTCAAATGAAAGTTATGGACTGGGCTTAAATTATAGTTAAACTCTAAAATTGGATTATGAGATCCTATATTACTCATAATGGATTAAATTTGGAATTAGGAATGTTCTATGTGGTCATCCTGTGTAACCTGGGTATGGTAGATAAATAATGTGACTGTATAATGAGCATTTGATATGTATACCAAGTAAATGGGTAAGAAATTCATGGCAAATTTATTTATTTTCTATGAACTTAGCATTCAATTGTGTATTATTGAACTGTGTACAAGTTTGCATAGCCCATAGGGGGATTGGGTATACAGGTTCATTTGCATAATTGTATTATTTATTTAGATTTGTGTTGTATTTGTCTTATTAGACCAAATTTGAGATGATACAAATGATACTCGATTAGGTATTTGACTGTGTATTAACTATTATTTTGTTAATACCCAAATTAGGTAAAGGCGGATGTGTTTCGTTATATTTTCACTTATGAATATTATTCAATTGGCAAATCTTGAATGATTGTTTAGGTTTAAATGATTAGAATGTATTGACAAATAAATGAGATCTGAATTTAATTAAAGAATTTTGTGTGTTTATTTATCATGGGAATATGAATTTCTTAGTTTAAAGAAAAAAAATATGGTGTCTTTGTTTATGAACTGACTGTATACTTTGCATGTACAATATACTCTAAAGCAAATGACAGTGGATGTCATCTTGGTAGTATACTGTATAAATGAAGTATGTATAATATATTTGTATGTATGCATTATATATATATATATATATACAGTTGAGTTATAATTGTTATCATTATAACAATGAATAATTGATGCTTGTTTGTCACATCCCAATTTTTCACTAAGCTAATTTTCTTAATTATCCATGGATTTTTATGGTTGTTCAATTGGTTAATTACTATTTAACTAAGTTTTAAGTCATATGTTGTTATGGAACAATTGTATGTTGCATATTTAACATGCTTTCATTACTATGAGTTAGTTGTATTTATATATTCTTCACATTATGACTGCGTTGATTAGTTATTATAACTGTATTAATTAATTATATATATATATATATATATATATATATATATATATATATATATATATATATATATATATATATATATATATCATGATGTTACGAGCTAACTACCTCTTTATTGTGAGGTGGATGCAGGAAAGATTAATCCCTTAGAACATGATGAAGGGAGAGCATCATCAGAAAAGATGGCATAGATGGAGGTGTCGGAGGATGATAGAGGAATGACTAGAACCCATGCACACACCATGATAGATAACACTCATTATATGCATTGTTTGAGTTGTTAATTATAGTATGTCTTTGATGTTATCTGCATTTAGATAATTAATTATGTGTGTTGGTTGTGATTTAGTCTAGTTTAATGCTTATGTGGAGCCAATCTTGTGTGATTGCATTATGTTTATTATACATGGATTGAGTGTATAATGTTGTATGATTATGTCATGTTATTGTATTCATAATTGTTAATGCTTTACGAAAAAGTAAGTCTAGGTGAATACTATCTAATTTCTATTGTCTATAGGCTAACCAGAATATCTTTGTAATGTTTTCAAACATTAGCTGGTTATTATTATGATATTCAATAAATATTATTATTTGGCTTAATGCCTTAATATTTAAAGATAACTAAAGACATTGGATAGTCTATATAAATTAGTAATAACAATGACTACATTGTTATAATACCATTATGTTTTGTTATAGTAGTTGTTTAATTTACCATTAGAGTTAAAAGAATATCATTGACTTTATACTAATCACTTTATTATTCAAAGTCATAATGATTATGTTACTTTTGCTAATTAATTAAAAGATTAAATTGTTATCCTAAGCTATTTTATGAACTAAACCTAGTCAACATTCACGTGTATAGACCATGGTGACTTGTAAAGTGTTAGTTATCATTAGAAATGATATTAAAAGTGGAATTTTGTGAAGTTGATATATTAACATGTAACGTCGATAGACCATGCAGGGACTAAAAGATTACAATAAATGATTAAAATGTTTTGGGGAAAGTTTGAGAGAATTAAGGATTTATTGGATGTGTCAAAATGGAGTTAACTGCGATTAGTTATAGTTTTGACAGATAATGGGGATTATGTACGGAGGAATGATGGCAACACTACAAGTTTAATGCAACAGTTACATGCATTGCATGAAGAGGATGGTCGATGAAAAAATAATGATAAGAAGGGAGATGGAAAAAGACATGACACGACACGAAGAGAAGAAGAGGGAGTAGAATGAAGTAGGGAAAGATTATTCTATTTTAAGAGGTAGGTGAATTTATTTTCATATTTCTTAAACACATACATTTTTGTGTGTGAATATATCTAATTGGGGTTCATGAAAATGTCTTGCATTATAATAATGATATAAGTTTATCCCTATGGATGGCTCGGCCATCCACAAAACTAAACCTATATCCCTTAAAACTTTATGGACTGTAGACTAGAATTGTGTGCATAAACCATTAGAGTTGAATGAATTTAGTTTTGCTACAATATGTTCAAGCTAAGAATTTATAAAATTTTAACAATTTGGTTTATAATGAATAGTTTTTTTTGTTTTTTAATTTTTAAACCCTTATTATTCATATGTAAATGGGAGTATGTCGAAATACTGAATTTATTAACATTACCCAAGATAGTATGTTATTAAATGAATGAGTGGTATTAAAATTTTGTATATGCATAGTATGGAATTCATAGTGGTTTTTAATTTATAAGAATAAATTGTGTTCTTTTATCCAAAAATTGTGAACATATAAATGAGGACTGTGTACATTATTTTTTAAAAATGAGATCATATATAATAAGTCTGTGTTTATATTCTAGTAATGATTATTATGAAAAGTTAAGCCTATGTAAATTAGTTTTAGGTTATGATAAAGCTATCCTAGAGTGAATACAGGGAGTGCTTAAATCCTATCTCAACTTTGAGTTTCAAATCATTTAAAATTGTGAGGCGACTATTATAGTTATTTTGATGTTTAATAGCATATACAAGTAGTGGATAATAGTGTCGATTTGGAAAATAGTATAAATGGATTTTCGCATACATATATATATATATATATATATATGGTCGTATGACTTGTATATCATTTATGTGAAACGATATTAGGTGCAAGTTCTAATCAAACTTGTAGCGTGTTATGGAATCATTAAGCATATGAGTTTATATGACAGAGTCAAACTTGTAATGATATATATGTTAATATATTTGAATTTATGCATAGATTATTGTAGGGTTCAATTACATATATAAACAGTGTAAAGTTTTGTTTTTATATGGTTCACAATGAATTGAGATTGGATGTTGACTCGATTCATTTTATGCTTATGAAACTCAGAAAAGTATAAAACCTATAGTAAGTAAAAAGAGTAGAATATATATGTGAATAGTTTATTATTCATAGTAGTTTGTTTATCAATAATTTGGGAAAGTTATACAGTTTAATGACCCGAGTTTGGGAAAAAAGGGGTAAAGACTTGAATGGTTTCTATCATAACTAGATTGTGACTTTTAAATAGAATAAGTGAACAAGAACGGGCATTTCAAGAATGTTGAAAACCTTTGATTAATCTTGAATATTATTTTGTGAATAGGTAAATTATAAATGTTTTATTTGAATCATTCATAGTTCATAATGGAAATAAAAATGACCATTGATTTAGTAGAGAACAATATTTTTATGTATGAATAAATACATTTGGTCAATATTTTTTATGTATATATTTATTATGCAAAGGTACATAAATATATGAAATATCTGTATGAAAAACTTATGTACCCATCCATATATATAACATATATTTGCACATAGGAGATGTATGCTTATAATTATAAGTGTTGTTGATTATTAAGTCAAGTCATAGAATCCTAAGGGGTAGGACACTATGATTATATGCATGCAGACTCTCAAATGTACAATCAGTTTTATCAATAAAAAATTATGTTTCATGTGAGTTAAGACTTTGTTTATGAGATATTTGATCTCTGAAATTACAATGACTAGCTTGTTATTTGAGAAATGTGTACATGGAAAAATAAATTGTGATATGTTGATTGTCATAAATGTACTACTTTTGAGTTAATTAGAAACATGTAGTCTAAATTATACCTGGATGGTATAGACTGTACTTGTTTATGTTTATTATTCATGTGATAAAAAATATAGTTGAAATTCATTACATACATTTGATGGACTAAATATATGTATTTTTTATTATTCTTATATTTAGCATGTTTTATGCTTGTTAATAGGAAGTAATCTGCACGAATATATTGGTTATATTTATATTAACCAAATCTCACATTTTTGGTACTAAATAAATAGTGAGACAAAATTCACTAGCTTACTTAGCATCACCAATACCAAATGAAGGTATTCTGATTAAGTGGTGTGTATGAATTTGATTGATCTTAGAGATCAATAATTTTTAGTTAAACATTATCATTTCATATATATGATTTACATGTTTATGCGATATCATGTTAGAGCATATTTTTTAATAGTACACATCATGTATTAGATATCTTATAACACACGGGTACTAGCTTGTCTCTCTGGATTCTTACACCGTCACTATCTACCCATCCATGAAGGGAGGTCCATTCTTTAATTGGAGGATTGTACGAGAGATTGACGGTTTGTGTTTAGTGTATAAAAGTGCTCAGATGATGCTCTCCCTCCCCACAACAATACTTATTTGGAGACTACACTTGAGATTACCATAGATATTGGAGTTCATGAGACTCATGCTCCATAGAGCCTTATATCTTATATTGTATTTATTATTGAAATAATATTCCTAATAGAAATGTAATTATTTACTCATTTGTACATTAACATCAGTGGTTTTATTATTGTACCAGTCGTGGCTAGAAATATATAATTACTTTATTTATGTAGTTATGTTTTGTTTCATATGATGCTAGTGATCAGTAACTAATAGATGTTACATGTTTATTATGGTTAACATACTTAGTGTGTTATACTATGGTCATTATTTAGGTTTTTGTGGTGAAATATAATGCAAGAATATATTAATTTTTTTTTTTAAATATATTATTTTAGTAAATCCTAGTGGGGATGTTACATTGTGGTATCAAAGCTACATCTCGAACTCTAGGATTTAACGAGTCCACTAATGTTTTTGTATCATTATGTTTAGCAGAAAGGAGAATGGTGAGAGCTAGAGCATCTGATGAGGGTCCTTCAAAAGTCAATGATAATAATCCTCCATTTGATCCTAACCAATTTATCGCTAAGCAAGCAACAAAGTTGGATCATATTCTTGTAGCCATGAATGAAACTAAGGATTGAATTGTAACACTAGAATAAAAAATTCATGGGCATGAAGAGGAATCCCATCAAAATGTGCTTGAAGAGCATCTTGTTGAACAAAAAAAATCTTAAGAGCAAAGGTATGAGGAAGTACCTCAGGATGTGAGAGCACGTATAACTGCAGAATTGGCTAGAGATATGAAAAAGGTGAATCCACCTACGTATTTTGAGATTTAGAACTACTTTGAAGTCACTAAAGAGTATGGGAAACATACCATTTAGATGGTGAAGCAACTATGTGGTGGGTCAATAAAAAGTTGAAAATGAATCTTAACCTGACTACTATCACATGAGAACAATTTGTAACACTGTTCAGATCATGGTGGATTCAACAGTTATACTTTGACCAAAAAATTATAAATTTTTATAATCTTAAGCAAAAAGACCTTTCAGTGAATGAGTACTAGGAATATTTCACCAAAATTTTGAAGTATATACCTCGATATCAAGTAGATGAGATGTTCAAAATTAGGAAGTTCATCATGGGATTGAAACCTTAGATTGGTAGAGAGGTGGATGTTCATGGGCCACCTACCATAGATGAAGTTTTTGAGAAGGCAGTCAATCAGGGATAGAAGTTAAAGTCTCTTTCTCAGGTCAGAGATAAATTTAAGAAATTTTTTGGAAGTTCTAAGTCAACTTTAAAAAATAAGAACTAGAAGCAAAGGAATGGAGACGCCAAGAGTCATTTCAAGAGTTAGAATACTAGATTCAATAGTGGTTTAGGTAACATGAAACCATGTAATGGTTTCAAAGGTAGTTTCAAGGGAAACCAATAGTCTAACAAGAATGGACCACGTGGGGTTACTTCATTAGTGGAGGTGACCATTTTGCTCATAAGTGTACCTAGGATAAGTCAAGGTATAAAGGTTTTGCTCTTCAGTAAGGAACATTTTAGCAACATATTCATGTGACAGATGATAATCGGCAAGCTAAATTCCAAGCTATACCCATAAAACTGTTAGGTATTTTGTTTAAACAATAAATTTCTATTTTAATAGATAAAAGGTCTACATAATGTTTTATAGCTCCTAGAATGCTAAATAAGTTATATAAAAACACTAGATTAATGGCAAATGCATGGTTAGTACAATATGAGAATGAGTCAAAAGTCAAAGTTGACAAGTGTTTAGTTAAAGCTAAGATTAGGTTGCCTAAAATAACAATAGTAATGGATATTTATACAGTACTAATAGGTTCATATGATGTGATATTAGAAGTAAATTGGCTTATGAAGCATAAAATCAAGGTTGACTACTATCTGAAGAAGGTTGAGTGTTTAGATGATTTGAAAATCAGACACAAATTAAGGGCGAGAAAAGAGAGTTGAAGCTTAGGCAGATTTTTATAATATAATTCAAGAATGCTCAAGGAAAATGATGCCAAACATTTATTGTCAAGATAAATGAAATGGAGGAATCTAAGGAACCATCTCTTGAGGATTACCCTTTACGAATTTTCATGATGTGTTTGTGAAGGAATTGTCAGAATTACCTTCTAAACATGAGTTTGATTTCTCTATTGATACCATACCTAGATTGGAACCTTAGTTTAAGGCACCATATAGAATGACAACTACTGAATTAGTTGAGTTGAAAGCTCAACTTCAAGAATTATTGTCAAAAAGTTTGATCAGACCAAGTGTGTTACCATGGGGTACATCAGTTGTCTTTGTCAAGAAGAAAGATGACACTCTCCACCTTTGTATTGATTATAGAATTTTGAATAAGGTGACTATCAAAAATAAGTATCCACTACCTCATATAGATTATATTTTTAATCAAATATGAGGGGAAATGGTATTTTCTAAGATTAATCTTAGAGCAGGATATCATCAATTAAGGATAAAAGATTAGGATATTCTAAAAATAATGTTTATAACTTGATATGGGAACTATGAGTTAACAGTGTTACCATTTAAGTTGATAAATACTCTTGTAGCGTTTATGAATCTCATAAACAATGTGTTTAGAGATTATCTAGATTATTTTGTTTTGGTATTTTTAGATGACATTCTTATATATTCCAAAGATGAAGAAGAGCATCTTCAACATCTGTAAATAGTTTTGTAATGATTACAGAAGAACAAGTTATATGATAAGTTATCCAAGTGTGCATTTTTTAAAAATAAAGTATAATATATGGGACATGTTATCTCTATGGATGGTATTTCAATAGGTCTGACAAAGACAAGGGCCATTATGGATTGGCTAGAACCAAAGAATGTCTACAAGGTAAGGAGTTTCATGGGATTAGCAGGTTATTACAATAAATTCAGTTTGAATTTTTCTAAAATAGCTAATTCGATTACCTCTCTATAGTGTAAGAATCAAAATTTTATCTAATCAGATAAGTGTGAAATAGCTTTTCAAGAATTAAAAAAGAGAGTTACTTCAGCACTAATGTTAAGAGTTCATAATCCCAATGGTCAGATTTTAGTGATCACAAATGCATTTGAAGAAGGACTTGGAGGAGTCTTTATGCAGGATGGTGTAGTGGTAGCCTATGAATAAAAGAAGTTGAAGTCTTATGACGTGAATTATGCCCCTCATGACATATAACTTACAATAATTATGCATGATTTGCAAGTTTATAGGCATTATTTGTTGGTAAAACCATTTAAACTCAAGACTGAGAACTTAAGACTAAAGTACATCTTCACCCAACTAAATTTTAATGCTCATCAGAGATGTTGGTTAGAGTTCTTGTTTGACTATGATTTTGATATCAACTATATCAAAGGCAAGGAAAATAAAATAAATGATTCCCTAAGTCATAGGAGATATGTAGCAATCATGGCTACTATCAAGAGTACTTTCAAGGATCAAGTGATCAAATTCTCACCAAGAGATGAATTTTATAATCAAGTTAAGAAAGTGTTATCTAAGAATACTCAAAATCTTAAGTATAAAGGATATAGAATAGAAAATGATGGTTCTTTATGACATAATGGAAGGATATATGTACCAAATAGAGATAATACGAAGAGCACAATCATAAAAAAGCTACACAATGCCCAAAATTTAGGTCATCTAGGAGAAGCCAAGCTTATAGCAGAGCTTAGACCACTTTATTTTTAGAACAGAATCAAGAAAGATGCAATGAATTTTATGTCACATTATCTGGAATGTTAGTGTGTGAAAGCTAAACATGTGTATTCAATTAGATTGTTATATCCACATCAAATATTAGAATGGAAGTGGCAGGTGATCAATATGGATTTTGTCTGAGATTTACTTTTATTGTAGAATAGGCATAACATGATCTTGGTTGTAGTTCATAAACCAACCAAGGTAGCTCATTTCATACTAAGAAATTTGGCAGATGATGCACCTACTCTTGTGAAGAGATTCATAAAGGAAGTGTATTAGTTGCATAGATTTACAGAGAAGATCATTTCAGATCATATATGAGAATGACTTCTAGGTTTAGGGTAACTTTAAATTCAACTTTGGGTATGTAACTAAATTTTAGCATTGTATATCACTCACATACTGACGGTCAGACTTAGTGAGTTAATTAGGTGTTAGAGGATATCATTCATATGTATTGCATGGATCAATAATATAAGTGGGAGGAATACCTTACACTGTTTGAGTTTGATTACAACAACTTATACCAATTAGCTTTAAAGATGGCACCGTTTGAAGCATTATATGGAAGAAGGTGTAGAACACTAATCAATTGGGGTAGGTTGGAAGACATGGCAATCTCTAGACCTGTGATACTTTCAAAAATGGAAGACCAAATAATATCAATCAGATAGATATTGGTCAAGGCCAATGACAGGCAAAAGAGTTAAATGAAATTTGAAGAGAACAACTAGGTAGTTTTGAGTAGGTGATAAAGTGTTCTTGCAGGTTAATTTAAAGAAAAACTCGATTAAATTCAAAAAATCTATGAATTTTTTCCAAGATATGTGGGACCCTTCGAGGTTTTGGAAGTGGTCAATCCTATACCATATAGGGTTGCATTATCACCAACCCTAACTCTATTGCATAATGTCTTCTAGATATCTTCTCTTAAAAAGTATATAACTGATCCTTCACATGCATTAGATTGGAATGCTTTACAGGTTTTGGATCTCAGGATGGTCATTGTAGAACCAATTAGAGTAATTAACTCTCATAAACGTCATTTACATAATAAAAAAGTGTCACATTGCAAGTTCCTATGGGATAATACTCTAAGGATAGTGCTACTTGGGAGGACTATGATGAGTTATAAAATGTATTTTCAAATTTGTTTACTTAATTTGATGTTTCATGCTATGCTTTTTTTGTTGAATAATGTTTTTTTCAAAACATGTGATTAAATGTCATCAGGATGATGACCAACTTTAGGGGGAAGGATGTCACATCCTGATTTCTTTCTGAGCTAATTTACCTAATTATCAATTGATTATTATTATTGTTAAATTGGTTAATAAATATTTAACTAAGATGTAAGTCATATGTTGTTATGGGATAGTTGTATATTTTTTTTATTACATGATTTCATTGTTATGAGTTAGTTGTATTTGTATATTCTTTACATTGTGATAATATTGATTAATTGTTACAATAGTATTATATATATATATATATATATATATATCATGATGTTATGGATTAACTACCTTATTATTTTGAGTTGGATGCAAGAGAAATTCATCCCTCAGAGCATGACAGAGGTAGAGCATCATCAGAGAGGATGGCATAAATGGATGTGTTTGGGGATGACAGAGGACCAATTAAAACTCATGCACACACCATGATAGATAACACTCATTATACATATTGTTTGAGTTGTTATCTTTAGTACGTCTTTGATGTTATTTGCATTTAGATAATTAATTATGTGTGTTAGTTGTGATTTAGATTAGATTAATACTTATGTAGAGTTAATCTTGTGTGATTGCATTGTGGTTTTTGTACTAGAATGAGGTTATAATGTTACTGTATGATTATGTCATGTTATTATATTCATGATTGTTAATGCTTTACAAGAAAGTAAATATACGCGAATAGTATCTATTTTCTACTGTCTATAGGCTAACTAAAATGTCTTTGTAATGTTTTAAAATATTAACTAGTTATTATTATGATATTCAAGAAATATCATTATTTGACTTAACGCCTTAATATTTAAAGATAAATAAAGACATTAGATAGTCTATATAAAGTAGTAATAACAATGACTACGTTGTTATAATACCATTATGCTTTAGTATAGTAGTTGTTTGATTCATCATTACAGTTAAAAGAATATCATTGACTCTATACTAGTCACTTTATTATTCAAAGTCATAATGATTATGTTAATTTTGCTAAGTTAAATAAAATATTAAATTATTATCCTAAGCTATATTATGAACTAAACCTATTCAACATTCACATGTATAGACCATGGGGACTTGCGAAGTATTAGTTATTAATAACAATGATGTTAATAGTGGACTTTTGTGAAGTTGGTCCATGGGCATGTAATGTCAATAGATCATGTAAGAATTAAAAGATTAAAAGAAATGATTAAAATGTTTTGAGAAAAGTTCAAGAGAATTAGGGCTTTCTTGGATATGTCAAAATGGAGTTAACTAGGATTAGTTACAGTTTTGACATATTAGTTATAGTTTTGACGGATAATGGGGATTATGCATAGAAGAACAATGGCAACACTGTGAGTTGAATGTAGTAGTTACATATATTCGATGAAGAAGAAGGTTGATGGAAAAATAATGATAATAAGGGAGAATGAGAAAGACACAACAAAACATGAAGATAAGAAGAGGGGGCAAGGTGAAGTAGATAAGGATTATTCTGGTTCGAGAAGAATCAATATGGAAGCAATTAAGAGGTAGGTGAAGTTATTTTCATATTTCTTAAACACATAAAATTATGTTATTAAATGAATAGGTGGTATTAAAATCCTATGTATGCACAATATGGAATTCGTAGTGGGTTTTTAGTTTATAAGAATGAATTATGTTCTTTTGTCCAAAAATGAATATATATGAGGATTGTGTATATTATTTTTTTAAAATGAGATCGTATATAATAGGTCTGTGTTTATATTCTAGTAATTCCTATTATGAAAAGCTAAGTTTGTGTAAATTAGTTTTAGGTTATGATAAATTTATCCTAGACTGAATACAAAGAGCACTTAAATCCTATCTTAACTTTGAGTTTCAAATTATTGAAAATTGTGAAGCGATTGTTATAGTTATTTTGATGTTCAATAGCATATACAAGTAGTGGATAATAGTGTCGATTTGGAAAATAGTATAACTAGATTTTCACACACACACACACACACACACAAACACACACACACACACACACACACACACACACACACACACACACACACACACACACACACACACATATATATGTATGTATAGGGTTGTATGACTTGTATATCAATTATGTGAAAGGATATTAGGTGCAAGTTCTATTATGAAACCTATAGCGTGTTTTGGAATCATTAAGCATATGAATTTATATATATAGTAAATTTGACAAAGTCAAACTTGTAATGATATATATATATATATATATATTAATTTATTTGAACTTATGCATAGATTATTGTAAGGTTTGAATATGTATATAAATTGTCTAAAGGTTTGTTGTTATATGGTTCACAATGAATTGAGATTAGATGTCGACTTGATTCATTTAATACTTATGAAACTCAAAAAAGTATAAAACCTATAGTAAGTAAAAAGAGTAGAATATAGATATGAATAGTTTATTATTCATAGTACTCTATTTATTAACAATTTGGGAAAGTTATACAGTTTAATGACCCTAGTTGGGGAAAAACAGGGTAAAAAATTGAATGGTTTTTATCATAACTAGATTGTGACTTTTGAATAGAAAAAAGTAAACAAGAACAGGGGTTTCGGTAATGTTGAAAACCCTTGATTGATCTTGAATACTATTTTGTGAACAGGTAAATTATAAATGTTTTATTTGAATCATTTGTTGTTCATAATGGAAATAAAAATGACTGTTGATTTAGTATAAAATCATATTTGTATGTATGAACAAATACATTTTATGTATGTATTTATTATACAAAGGTGCATAAATATATGAAATATATATGTATGAAGAACTTATGTACCCATACATATATATAGTATATATTCGCATGTAGGAGATGTATGCTTATAATTATAGGTGTTGTTGACTGTGAAGTTAAGTCATAGAATCCTGAGGGGTATGTAACTATGATTATATGCATGTAGACTCCTAAATGTACAACTAGTTATATCAATGAAAAATTATGTTTCATGTGAGTTAAGACTTTATTTATGAGATATTTGATTTCTAAAATTATAATGACTGGCTTTTTGTTATTTGATAAATGTGTACATGGAAAAATAGACTTTGATATGTTGATTGTCATAGATGTACTACTTTTGAGTTAATTAGAAACATAGAGTCTAAATTATACCAGGTTGGTATAGAACGTACTTATTTATGTTTATTTTTTATGTGATAAATAATATAGTTGAGATTTATTACATACATTTGATAGACTAAATGTATGTATTTTTTATTATTCATATATTTAACATGTTTTATGCTTGCTAATAGAAAGTAACTTGTATGAATATATTGGTTCTATTTATATTAATTAAATCTCACGTTGTTGGTACTAAATAAGTAGTGAGATAAACTTCAATAACTTACTTAGCATCACCAATGCTAGATGAAGGTAATCAGATCAAGTGGTGTGTATGAATTTAATTAGTTTTAGAGATCAGTAACTATTTAAAAAATTTGGACAAAGTAATGTTTAGCTAGACATTGTCATTTCATATGTATGATTAACATGTTTATGCGATATCATATTATAATGTATTTTTTTATGGTACACATCATGTATTAGATATCTTACAAAACACAAGTACTAGCTTATCTCTTTGGATTCCTGTACCATCACTATCTACCCATCCATAAAGGGAGGGACATTACCTAATTGGGGGATTGTGTGGGAGATCGATGGTCCATAGTTGGTGTAGAAAAGCATTCGAATGATGCTCTCCCTCCCCTTAACAATACTTATTTGGAGACTACACTTGAGATTACCATAGATACTGGAGTTCGCGAGACTCATGCTCTGTAGAGCTTTGTATCTTATATTGTATTTATTATTGAAACAATATTCTTGATGTAAATGTAATTATTTACTTATTTGTACATTGACAATAGTGATTGAATTATTTTACTAGTCATGGCTAAAAATATATAATTACTTTCTTTATGCAGTTATATTTTCTTTCATATGATAATAGTGATCAGTAACTAATGGATGTTACATATTTATTATGTTAACATACTTAGTGTGTTATACTAGGGTCACTAATTAGATTTTCATGGTGAAATCTAATGCAAGAATACATAAAAATTCATTTTTTAACAAAAACATTATTCTAGTAAATTCTAGTGGGGATGTTACATTGTGGTATCTGAGATATGGCTTGAACTCTAAGACTTAATGAGTCCACTAATATTTTTGTATCATTATATTTATAAAAAATGAGAATGGTGTAAGGTAAAGCATCTAGTTAGGGTCCTTTAAATTTCAATGGCAATAACCTTTCATTTGACTCTAACCACTTTGTCATTGAGTAAGCAATAAAGTAAGATCAAATTTTTGTAGCCATGAATGAAACTAAGGACCAAATTATAGCCCTAGAATAATAAATTCATGGACATGAAGAGGAAGCCCATCAAGATGTGCTTAAAAAGCATTCTATTGAGTAGGAAATTCCTTAAGAGTAAAGGCATAAAGAAGTACCTCAAGATGCAAGATGACGTATAGCTATGAAATTAGGTAGATCTATGAAAAAGCTGAATCCACCTGAGTTTGATGGAACTGTCATGGGAGACAGAGATGAAGCATGGTTGACTGAGATGGATAAGTATTTCGAGATTCAAAACCACTCTAAAGTTACTAAAGCATTATGGGGAGCTTACTAGTTGGCTGGTGAAGCAACTACATGGTAGGCCAACAAAAAATTAGAAATGAATCTTAACTCAACTACCACCACATGAAAATAGTTTGTAACATTATTTACATCATGATGGCTTCTATAGTTATACTTTGACCAAATGATTACAGATTTTTAAAATCTTAAGCAAGGAAACCTTTCAGTGAATAAATACTAGAAACAATTCACCAAACTTCTAAAGTATGTACCTTAGTATTAGGTAGATAAGAGGTTCAAAATTAGGAAGTTCATCATGGGATTAAAACCCCACAATGGTGGAGAGGTAGATGTTCATGGGCTATCTACCATCGACCAAGTCTTCGAGAAGGCAATCAAGTAGGAATAGAAGTTGAAATCTCTTTCTCAAGTCACTATAAGTTTAAGAAAAAGTTTGGAAGTTTTAATTCAACTTTCAAAAAGAAGAATTGGAAATAGAGGAGGGGAGGCTCCAAGAGTCAGTTCAAGAATCAGAATACTAGATTCAATAGTGATTTAGGTAACAGGAAATCAGGGAATGGTTTTAAAGGTGGTTTCAAGGGAAACTAATAGTCTAACAAAAAGGGACCACTTGGGGGTTGCTTCATTTGTGGAGGTAACCATTTTGCTCGTGAGTATACCCATGATAAGTCAAGGAATAAAGGTTTTGCTCCTCAATAGGGAATGTTTAAATAATATAATATAGATATGAATAATTTATTGTTCATATTATTATGTTTATCAACAATTCAGGAAAATTATATAATTTAATGACCTGAGTTAGGGAAAAATAAGGTAAAGACTTAAATAGTTTTTATCATAACTGGATTGTGACTTTTAAATAGAAATAAGTGAACAAGAATAGGGGTCTCAAGAATGTTTAAAACCTTTGATTGATCTATAATACTATTTCATGAATAGGTAAATTATAAATATTTTATTTGAATCATTTGTAGTTCCTAATGGAAATAAAAATGAATGTTGATTTAGTACAGAACAATATTTTTATGTATGAGTAAATACATTTACTAGGTACTTTTTATGTATGTATTTATTACACAAAGATACATAAATATATGAAATATATATGTATAAGGAACTTATATACTCATATATATATATATATATATATATATATATATATATATATATATATATATATATATATATATATATATATATAGAATAATTTTCTCATATGAAATGCATGCTTATACTTATTGGTGTTGTTGACTATTAAGTTAAGTCATAGAATCTTGAGGGGTAGGACACTATGATTATATGCATGCAGCCTCCTAAATGTACGACCAATTATGTCAATGAAAGATTATGTTTCATGTGAGTTAAGATTTTATTTATGAGATATTTGATCTCTAAAATTATAATGACTATCTTGTTGTTGTTTAAAAAATATGCACATGGAAAAATAAACTGTGATATGTTGATTGTCATAGATGTATTAATTTTGAGTTAATTAGAAACATGTAGTCTAAATTATACCCAGTTGGTATAGACTGTACTTTTTTATATTTAATATTTATGTGATAAATAATATAATTGAGATTCATTGCATATGTTTGATGGATTAAATGTATATATTTTTTATTATTCTTATATTTAGCATGTTTTATGCCTGCTAATAACAAGTAATCTATATGAATCTATTGGTTATATTTATATTAACCAAATATCACATTGTTGGTACTAAATAAGTAGTGAGATGGGCTTCACTAGCTTACTTAACATCACCAATGTCAGATGAACGTAATCCGATCAAGGGGTGTGTATGAATTTGACTGATCTTACAAATCAATAACTATTTGAAAATTTTAGCCAAAGTAATGTTTAGTTAAACACTATCATTTCATATGTATGATTTACATATTTGTGCGATATCATGTTAGAACATATTTTTTTTATGGTACACATCATGTATTAGATATCATACAGCACACAGGTACTAGCTTGTCTCTCTATATTTCTACACCATCACTATCTACCTATCTATGAAGGCAGGACCATTCCCTAATTGGGAGATTATGTGAGAGATCGATGATCTGTGGTTGGTGTAAAAATATGCTCAAATGATGCTCTCCCTCCCCATAATAGTACTTATTTGGAGATTACACTTGAGATTACCATAGATACTAGAGTTCATGAGACTCATGCTCCATGTAGCCTTATATCTTATATTATATTTATTATTGAAATAATATTCCTAATGAGAGTGTAATTATTAACTCATTTGTACATTGATAATAGTGGTTGTATTTTTGTACCAGTCATGGTTGGAAATATGTAATTATTTTCTTTATGCGATTATGTTATATTTCATATGATACTAGTGATCAATAACTAATGCATGTTACATTGTTATTATAGTTAACATGCTTAGTGTGTTATACTAGGGTCACTAATTAAATTCTCATGGTGAAATTTAATGCAAGAATACATGGATTTTTTTTTAAATTACATTATTCTAGTAAATCCTAGGGGAGATGTTATATTGTTTATATTTACTTAGTATAAAAGCATTAAAATATTTAAATATAAATCATTTAATATATTTATGAGTTTAAATACAAAACATAATTATATGTTATGAATTAGCTATTGTTATATGTGAAATATGAACAATATATTTAGCTAGGGTTATAATATTATTTCGTGGAGAAATAATATTAGAAGTTGCTTAGAAGTTAGAGCAACTAGCAGTCTAGATAATCATTACCTAGATGGTATGTTATATTGAGGATTATTTACGGATTATGTTTATTATTTGTAATAAACTAGATGTATGTATTCATTTCACTTTGTTAGATGGATTTAATGAATGTTTGTGATATTTATGTACTTAACATAATTTTGATTAGCTATAGGGAAATTTTATGAATATATTATTATTTATTTTATCAAATCTTGAATTCATGACTCTAATTATGCAGTGGATGGATTCCACTAGTTCAACTAGTGTCATCAATGTAAGATAAGGTGTAATCTGATCAAATGGTGTGTATGAATTTGACTGGTCTTAGAGATCATTTATTATTGAAAATTTTATCCAAAGTAATGTTTGATAAACATTATCATTTCATATGTTGATATAGTTTTTATATTTGTGTGGTATCATAT
Source organism: Torreya grandis (assembly GCA_037957365.1). Classification (NCBI taxonomy): domain Eukaryota; kingdom Viridiplantae; phylum Streptophyta; class Pinopsida; order Cupressales; family Taxaceae; genus Torreya; species Torreya grandis. Next base: position 2,807,644 of record JARHVA010000859.1, read on the forward strand.
TAGAATGGATTTTTTTATGGTACACATTATGTATTAGATATCTTCAACACACAGGTTCTTGTTTTTTATTCTATATTCCCACACCATCATTATCTACCAATCCATGAAGGGAGGTCCATCCCCTTGTTTGGGAGATAGTGCAGGGGATATATGGTTTATGGTTGGTGTGGAAAAGGGATTGGATGATGCTCTCCCTTCCAGCTAGAGTATTATACTTAAGACTACATTTGAGATTACATATTGATACTTGAGTCATGGAGACTCTGCTCAAAGGAGCTTTGTATCATATTTTATCATTTATGATATTTTATGTATTAATGAAAACTATAATATTTATTCATTGTACTTCTACAATAGTAGTTGTAATATTGTATCAGTCGTTAAATTTGTACTATTTCATTTATAATGTGATGAGATATTTATAGTTATTTAGTATTGTTCACGATTTCTATATCTGTTCATGGTGATCCTTAGCTAAGTGGATTAGATATAATCTTGATGGTTAACTAAATTAATATAGTTAGTTAAAAATCACTAATTATTTTTTGGTAAAATCTATATGTTGAGTACGTGTATTTAATTTTTTTAAAATATTATCATATTCTGGTAAAATCCAGTGAGGCTGTTACATTTTGGTATCAAAATTGAAGCCCAAACTCTAAGACTTAATGTGTCCACTAACACAAACTTATTCTCTTGATAAATAAAAAGAAAAAATAGTGCACACTAGACCAAAAAGTGAGAGTAATTCAAATAAGAAACCTCTTATTGATCCAATTCAGTTTGCCACTGAGCAAACTATGAAATTAGATTTAATCCTCATAACTATGCAAGATACTAGGGACCGAATTAGGCCTTAAAATAAGAAGTGCATGGCCATAAAAAGGAGAATTCTCAGGAGGAACCTGAAAGCATATTGATGACTGGGAACATCTCCAAGAGCATAGGCATGAGGGGGCACCATAAGATGCGAGATATCGAGTAGCTACAGAGTTAGCACATAACATGAAAAATGTAAATCCACCCAAGTTCGATGGAATTATATTAGAGGATGGACCTGAATCATGGCTAATATAAATGGAGAAGTATTTCAATATTTGTAATTATTCTAAAGTCACGAAAGTAGTCTAGGGAGGTTATCAACTTGTTGGTGAAGCAACGATTTGGTGTACAAACAAGAAGCTTGAGATGAACCTCGACTCAACCACAACCACATAGAAATAGTTTGTGATATTATTTAGGTCATGATGGTTTCCATAGTTGTACTTTGACCAAAAGCTTATAGATTTCTAGAATCTTAAGCAAGGGGATTTGTTAATGAATGAATATTGGGAGTAATTCACCAAGTTGTACCTCAATATCAAATAGATGAGAGGTTTAGAATTAGAGAATTCATCATAGGGTTAAAACCTCAAATAGGTTGTGAAGTAGATGTGCATAGTCCATCTACCATGGATCAAGTGTTCAAGAAGGTGATCAAGCAAGAATAGAAACTAAAATCTCTTACCTAAGTCAAACATAAGTTCAAAAATAATTTTTAAAGTTTTAAAACAAATTTCAAGAAGAAGAATTGGATGTAGAGGAGCAGAGATTCCAAAAGTTAGTTTAAGAATCAGAATGCCAATTTCAATAGTGATTCAGGGAACAAGAAGCCTGGTAATAGTTTCAAGGGTGGTTTCAAAGGAAACCAACAAACTAAAAAGAAAAGGCACTTAGAGGTTGCTTCATTTATGGAGGTGACCATTTTGCTCAAGAATGTCCTCAAGACAGATTGAATAACAAGGTTTCAACTTCTTAGCAATGTATGTTTCAGCAGAAGATTCATGCACCTCTTGATAATCGATAAGTTAGGTAATGAGCTTCACCTATAGAACTATCAGGTATTTTGTTCAGTCATATAGTTTCTATTATAATTGATACAGGAGCTACATAATGTTTCATTACTCCTAAAATGCTTAGAAAACTATATATAAATGTTGGAGTAATGGAAAATGCATGGTTAGTACAATATGGTAATGAGTCAAAAGTCAATGTTGACAAGTGTCTAATCAAAGCAGAGATTAAGTTGCATGTGTTCACTACAGTAGTAGATATTTATGTAGCACCATTGGGATTAAATGATGTGATCCTAGGAATCAATTGGCTTACAAAGCATAAATCCAAGGTTGATTATTTTCTAAAAAAGGTTGAGTGTCGAGATGATTTTGAAAATCAAATACAACTTTAGGGTGAGATAAAGCAGTTGAATTTAAGGCAAATTTCTAAAATTTAACTCAAGAAAGCTCAAAAGAAGGGATGTCAGGAATTTATCATTAAGATAAATGAGATGGAAGAATCTAAAGAACCATATATCAAAGAGTATCATTTTCTTAAAACTTTCCATGATATGTTTCCAGAAGAATTAGCAGGATTGCCACATAAGCATGAGTTTAATTTTTCAATTGATATCATACCTAGATCAAAGCCACAGTCGAAGGTATCATACAGAATGAAAGCCACTAAAGTAATTGAGTTAAAATCACAACTTCAAGAGTTATTTTCAAAAGGTCTGATTTGATCGAGTGTGTCACTATGGGGTGCTCTAGTTGTCTTCGTTAAGAAGAAGGATGACACTCTTTGCTTGTGTATAGACTACATGATGTTGAATAAAGCAATGATCAAGAATAGATATTTATTGACATGCATTGATGATCTTTTTGATCAAATGTGAGGGGAAACAATATTTTCTAAGATTGATCTTAGAGTAGAGTATCACTAGTTGAGGATCCATGAAAAGGATGTTCCAAAAATAACATTCAAAACTCGATATGAGCACTACAAATTCATAGTGTTACCATTTGGACTGAGAAATGCTCTAGCAACATTTATGAATCTTATGAATAGTGTATTGAGAGATTACCTAGATTTTTTTATGTTAGTCTTTCTTGATGTCATCCTCATTTAGTCCAAGGATGAGAAAGAGTACTTGCAACATCTAAAATTGGTTTTGCAATGTTTATGGAAGCATATATTATATGATAAATTGTCTAAGTGTGTATTTTTCTAAAATAAAGTGTAGTACCTAGGACAAATTATCTTTACATATGATATTTTAATAGATCCAACAAAGATAATAACCATTAAACAAATAATGTGATGACGTAAGAAGTTTCATGGGATTAGCGATCTATTACAGGAAATTCATTTTAAAAAAATTTAAGATAGTCAATCTGATTACTTCTCTTCAATGGAAGAATCCGAGTTTTATTTGGTCAGATAAGTGTGAGTTAGCATTTCAAGAATTGAAAAGGAGGCTTACTTCAACACCAATACTAAGAGTTCCCAACCCTAATGGTCAAATCTTAGTGATCACTAATACATCTGGGGATGGACCTGGAGTAGTTCTTAAGCAGGATGGTTCAGTGGTAGTCTATGAGTCTAGGAAACTAAAGCTATATGAAGTGAATTATGTCCCTCATGACCCAGAACTTACATTAATTATGCATGGTTTACAAGTTTGGAGGCATTATTTGTTGGAAAAATCATTTGAGATCAAGACTGATAACTTTGAAATCGAGTACATCTTCACCCGACTGAATTTAAATGCTCATAAAAAATGATGGTTAGAGTTCTTGTCTAATTATGATTTTGATATTAACTATATCAAAGGTAATGAGAATAGAGTAGCTAATGCTCTAAGCCATATAATGCACATAGTAGTCATGGATCAAGTGATCAAATTCTTGTCAGGAGATGAATTCTACGATTAGATCAAAAAAACATTATTTGAGAATGTTCAAAATTTTAAGTATAAGGGATACATAATAGAGAATGATGGTTTTTTATAGTACAGTGGTAGGATATATGTACCAAATAAAGAGAATCTAAGGAGTACAATGCTAAAATAATTGCACAATGCCCCATATTCAATATATCCAAGAGTAACCAAGCTCATGGCTGAGCTTAGACCACTCTATTTTTAGAAAGAAATTAATAAAGATGTATCAAATTTTGTGTCTTGTTGTCTGGAATGTTAGCATTTGAAAGTTGAACATGTGCATCCAACTAGATTATTGTATCCACATGACATACTAAATGGAAGTGGTAGGTGATCAGTATGGACTTTGTCCAAAGTTTATCATTATCTTAGAATAGGCATGACATGATCTTGGTAGTAGTTAACAAACTAACCAAGGTAGCTCACTTTATATCGAGAAATTTGACTGATGATGCACCTATGCTTGTGAAGAGATTCATAAAGGAAGTGTATCAGCTGCATATTTTTTTAGAGAAAATCATTTCAAATCATGATTTGAAGATAACTTTAAGGTTTTGGTTGACTCTAAATTCAGCTCTGGGTACACAATTGAACTTCAACACTGTATACCACCCACAAATTGATGGATAGATAAAGTGAGTTAATCTTATTTTAAAATATATCTTTCATATGTATTGTATGGATCAATAATACAAGTGGGAGGAGTACGTTCTACTGGTTGAGTTTAATTACAACAACACATACCAATCAATAATGAAGAAGGCTCCATTTGAGGTATTGTACGGAAGGAGGTGTAGAACACCAATCAGTTAGGATAGGTTGGAAGACAAGGTAGTCTTTGGAACTAAGATACTTTTAAAAATAGAAGAGCAAGTCAAGATAATTAGGTAAAGGTTGGTTGAGATCAATGATAAATAGAAAAGTTATGTTAATCTGAAGAGAATATTTAGGAGTTTTATGTTGGTAATAAAGTGTTTCTATGGGTTAAGCCTTATAAAAGCTCTATTAAATTTGGGAAGTCGATAAAACTTTCACTAAGATATGTGGGACCCTTCAAGGTTTTGGAAGTGGTCAACCCTGTAGCGTACAGGCTTGAATTGTCACCAGCTCTAGCTCTTTTGTATAATATCTTCTATGTATTTTATCTTATAAAGTATTAAATTGATCTTTCACATGTATTGGATTGTAATGCTTTGTAGGTTTTGGATCTCGGGGTGGTCATGGTGGAACTAATCAAAGTAATTGACACAAGAAAACTCATAGGATAGTGCAAGGTCTAATGGGACCAATACTTTGAAGATAGTGCCACTTGGGAGGACTATGATGAGTTTTACAGGTAATTTTCACATTTTTTTGCTTGATTTGCTATTGCATATTATATTATTTTCTGTTGAACAATGTTTTTAATTCATAATTTATGTTTAAATAAATGTCATTGGGATGATGACTAGTGTTGAGGGAAATGATGTCACATCCAGATTTCTCTCTAAGCTTAATAATCTATTTAATCTATAGATTATTAAGGTCCATTAGTTTATTAACTAATATTTGATTAAGTTTGATGACATATGTGGATTATGGGATAGTTTATGTTACTTAATTTACATGATTAGATGTTATGAGTTAGTGATATTTTTTATATTTTGTGATCATGTTTGATTAGTTATATAGCATTGTTTTAAGGATATAATGATGTTTTAAGCTAACTACCTTCATCGGTGTAGGTGGATGAAGGATATATTCTTCTCTTAGATCGTAACAAAGGGAGACCATCATTAGAGAGGGTAGTCTAGATGAAGATGTTGGGGGATGACATAGAATGAATTTGAAAACCCTTGCACACACCACTTAGCATATCATGTTTCATAATTTTTTGATATAAATAGTGTAGCATGTTTTGTGTACTTTAAATGATTGTTTATATATTTTTTGGCATAATCTTGATTTTTTTTTATGATCGTGTTGATTGTTTGAGTGATTTCACTGATTTTGTGATCTTACGTAGCTTATCTTTTTTGGCTAATTAATTGAATTTGTTTATATTTACTTATATCACTGCCTTATTATGTATGATTGAATAATAGAACATTATTATGTTGTGACGGATTTCATAATCATTACTCGATCTATAAAATTTAGATAATAATAATTAAATATTATTATTATGATATTATATTATAATGTCGAAAGATAAATGGCATTATTTTAAAAGATATTGTATTTGTTTAACTATTTGATTAAAATATTTATATTCATAATATATAAATGAATACATTAATGTCAATTATTTAATAATTTTATGAAATCATTGTAATTGTTATGTATGTTTGTGGATAGCATTCAACATAGAACTATAGTCTAAATGTACCTAGTTGAATTGCCAAGTTAAAATAATCATTATTGTGTTTAGTCATTGCATGGGCATACTTTAGTCATCGACTAGCTGATATTCTTGCATGGAATAAGACATAGGGATTATGTGACTTATGTGATTTAGATGGTTGATGATGGATTGTTAAATCATTGTCATGCAGATTTGATAAAGGAATATAATATGATTAATTAGGGATTGGACAGAAGCATCAAGATGATTAGGTTACTAATCATTCATTGACTTTAGTTAAACAATATTTGGGAAAAAAGTATGGGGTTTTGATGTGTTTGCATGGAGGCAGACTATGAGTTGGTTAAGCTACTTGAGAATGCATAATTTTTGAACGAGTTTTATCTACTATTAATGATGGATAATTGGAAGGAAATAGGTGTTGGAAGGAGCATAAAAAAGAGGATATTGGGGCTATGAACGAGATGGATCATGACATATTGAGAGGAGAATAAGGTGCAAAGGAGGTGATCAAGAGCAAAGAAGAATTAATTGTCTCAACTTCTTTGACATATATATGTATTACTAGGTTGGTTATGTGATTCAAATACCTATGTGTGATACTTTTTATGAATAGATTTTCAAATTGTTTTTGGGTTACTAGTTTTTAAATTATTTATAAAATTTCAAAAATACAAAGGGTTGTATATAGGGACCTATGGAGGGCTCGACCTCCATAGAACCCTATATCCAACCCAGGGTAACCTAAGGAGGTTGGGGATAAAACAATTCGTCTTGACCATGATATAAAGAGGCCTTAAAATCTCTATCATAACCTTCCTTAGCAAGTTAAATATCACTATTCAAAAATGGGTAAGTATTCTTATAAGTATATATACAATTTGACTTGAGCCATTTGTCTTGAACCAGGTTGTTATATATTCTTTTTAGTATTATGAAACATAGACTCAAGAATGTTGTCTGTATGATCATTCGACTATTAAACGAATCAGACTTTTTGGGTTAAAAATGTGGTTTACAAGGATACTATATATATATATATATATATATATATATATATATATATATGTATACTCATTATATATATACACACACACACACACCAATACACATGTTTGATGAATTGACAAACTTTAAATGTGACTCTGTGTGTGTGTGTGTATACATACATATATACACCTATATTCAACTATTAAACTTAAATGTGATTGTGTGTGTGTGTGTGTATATACACACACACCCGTATTCAACTATCAAACTTAAATGTGATTGTGTGTGTGTGTGTATAACTAATTTTTAGTTGAACTATAATTTGACTATATGTATTGCATTTAAATGATAAAGTTATTTGTTTGGACAATTGGAGGATATGGCTTCAATGGGTTTTATTTGGGTTAGATTCAAATGAAAGTTATGGACAGGGCTTAAATTATAGTTAAACACTAAAACTGGATTATGAGATCCTGTACTACTCATAATGGATTAAATTTGGAATTGGGAATGTTCTGCATAGTCATTTTACATAACCCGGGTATGGGTAGATGAGTAACATTACTATATAATGAGCATTTGATTTTATGCAAGTATGTATACCAAGTAAACTGGTAAGAAATTCATGGCAGAGTTAGTTATTTTCTATGAACTTTGCATTCAGTTGTGCATTGTTGAACTGTGTATGAATTTGCATATCCCTTAGCAGAATTGGGTATATAGGTTCATTTGCATAATTGTATTATTTATTTGCCTTTGTGTTTTAGATGTTTTATTAGGCCTAAATTGAGATGATACAAACAATACCTGAGTAGGTATTCGACTGTGTGCTAATTGTTGTTTTGTTAATACCTGAATTGGATGAAAGCAACTGTGTTTCATTATATTTGCACTTATGAATATTATTCAATTGGCAAAGCTTAAATGATTATTTATATTTAAATGATTAGAATGTATTGATAAATAAATGAGAGTTGAGTTTGATTTAAATAATTCTATGTGTTTATTTATCACGGGCATATGAATTTCTCAATTCAATGAAAAAAGTTATGAGGCCTTTGTTTATGAACCGACTATATACTTTATGTATACAATATACTCTAAGTTGAATGATAGTGGATGTCATCTCAATAGTATATTGTATAAACAAAGTATGTATAGCATATTTGTATGTATCTAAATAAATTGTTCATATTCCACATATAACAATAACCAATCCATAACATACAATTATGTTATGTATTTAAACTCATAAATACATTGAATGCTTTATATTTAAACATTCTAATGCTTTTATACAAACTAAATATAAACAAACATCAATTATTCACTATTATAATAATAACAAATATAACTCAATTATATATATAAATAATTGAGTTATATATAAAAAATTGAGTTATATATATAACTCAATTATTTATATATATAATTGAGTTATATTTGTTATTATTATAATAGTGAATAATTGATGTTTGTTTATATTTAGTTGGTATAAAAGCATTAGAATGTTTAAATATAAAACATTCAATGTATTTATGAGTTTAAATACAGAACATAAGTGTATGTTATGGATTGGTTATTATTATATGTGGAATATGAACAATTTATTTAGACAGTGTTGTAATATTATTTTGTGGAGAAATAATATTATAATTGTTTAGTGGTTAGAGCAATTAGCGGTCTAGGTAATCATCACCTAGATGGTATGTTATATTGAGGACTATTTTTGGGTTATGTTTATTATTGGTAATAATCTAGATGTATGGATTCATTTCACTTCATTTGACGGACTAAATGAATGTTTGTGATATTTATGTACTTAGCATAATTTTGATTATCTATAGGGAAATATTATTTTTTATTTTACCTAATCTCGCATTTATGACCTTAATTAAGCAGTGGATGGATTCCATTAGCTTAATTAGCATCATCAATACAAAATAAGGGGTAATATAATCAAGTGGCATGTATGAATTTAACTGATCTGAGAGACCATTTATTATTAAAAACTTTGGCCAAAGCAATATTTGATAAACATTGTCATTTAATATGTTGATATAATTTGTATATTTGTGCAATATCATATTAAAATAAATTTATTTATGGTACACATTATGTATTATATATCTTCAACACATGGGTTTTGATTTGTTACTCTAGATTTCTGCATCGTCAATATCAACGCATCCGTAAAGGGAGGGCCATCTCCTTGTTTGAGAGGTAGTGTGGGGGATCTATGGTCCGTGGTTGATTTGAAAAAGTGTTTGGATGATGTTCTCCCTCCCAGATAGAGTAATATACTTGAGACTACACTTGAGATTACATATTGATATTTGAGTTGTGGAGACTCTACTCAAAGGAGCTTTGTATCATGTTTTATCATTTGAGATATTTTATGCATTACTTAAAATTGTAATATTTATTCATTGTACTTATACAACAGTGGTTGTAATGTTGTATTAGTCGTGGTTAAATTTATACTATTTTATTTATGATGTGATGCAATAGTTATGGTTATCTAGTATTGTTCATGATTTTTATATCTGTTCATGGTGATCCTTAGCTAAGTGCATTAGTTATAACCTTGATGGTTAACTAAATTAATACAATTAGTTAAAGATCACTAGTTATATTTCTCATGGTGAAATTTATATGTTGAATTTGTGTATTTAAATTTTAAAAAAATTACAATATCCTGGTAAAACCCAATGGGGTTGTTACAATGATCATAGTAATACAACTACAGATTAATCATACTAAGAAAGAGGCAAAAGTAATAGACAAGATAGTAACACAATCTACTAATTGGCCCATCCTATTAATTCTATAAAGGAGGTAATTTACATAATTATCTAAACCTCCTCATAAGATACTACACAAATTACTTGAATGCAATCTTATCTCTTTCCCTCCACCATTAGAAATTGACATGACATAGGGATAATTCAAAGGATTCAATATCAGTGCATTTTGTGAATGGAATCGATGCCAATGACACTCTACTAATAGATAGTTTGGTTTACAATATAAGATATAAGATTTTATTAATGAGCATGCCATTAAAATAAATTATATCCATACATTTATTTGTGGCTTTGAAGCATGACATATTCACTCAAGCACACAATGAAATTCATAAACTCTTATGACTACTGTAGATACAAGACATATGCATGGTTAGGTTCACTACAATAGTGATGATGGCTATGTTACATCATGAGATCACTTCTCAGAGTATGATATAAATACATGTGTGATTACTTACCCAAAGAGGGTAAAATTTGCCACAATTAATATGGGATCTACATCTGAGCATTCCATTAATAGGATCATTGTTTAGCATAAACATTGCTTAAACTAAAAAAAACCAAAAAAAATAAAATATTCAAAAAAAATCATGACCTATGCATGACACACATTATTAAATTACATGATTCATTTATGTCATTTTTGATATGCATGGTACATTATATATACATTAATTATTCAACTTCTTTTCATGGTATACATGAGTGGAAGGTTACATATGGCATGGATACATAGTTGCATGACATTCTTACACCTAGGGGCTACCTTCCTACATTGAGGGAATGCCTACACTAGGGGCATGTTAGTACACTATACAGGTTTTATCCTTATACAACCATTCCATTAACCATATGAGTCATTTAGATTGATTATACATGACTCGATCTTGTATATACTCTCTAATTTTTACATTATATGGATACTATACTTTACTATGTGCGATGATGACATAGATTGATTGTGTAGAATACATTTGTTTGGCCTATGTAACATGATGATGTTGTGTTTGTTATGGTGATCATTGATGGCTATTACACAATGTGATGCTTGATTATGTATTACATTATGTAACGATTGTTTAATGTGACATTGTGTGACCATTAATGGTTGTTACATGGTGTGATGCTTGATTGTGTATTACATTATGTGATGATTATTCTATGTGGCATTGTGTAACCATTGTGTGTTCCACGAGTGACTATTAGTGATTGTTACATTGTGTGACTATGCATATATGTGACATTAGGTGCTATCTTGTGTGATTCTATGAGTGCATTTATAATGTGTTGTTGTGTCATTTGCCATTTGTGTTGAGGATCCTCTAGTTTGTCTCATGGCCATGTTGTTTATGTCAGCATAAATTCATGTTATATACTAAGTTCTTGTGTGCATCATGATCAAAAAATAGTGTGCATTTGCATGGATACTTCTATTATTGATTATTGAGCACACGATGTCATGATTCATATCACATATTATTCTACTTGTGTGTGATGACATGCATCATATCATCCATATTTTGGATGGCTTACCACCTAGTGGTTATATCTATAATGATCATTATTGTGAGACTATTACTGTGTGCCTAATTATTATATCTATCTCGACTTGGCACTTGTATGTCTTAGGATACATGTTTCATATGTGCGTGAATAGTCTATATTTATACGATGACATAATCTAATCATGTTAGCACACATTCCTTGCATGTTTACATATGTTTTTATTTAAAATAATGTGTATAACTCTTTTCTTTTTAGATGTGTGATTTGCAAGGTAAATCCCTCCCCTCAAAAGTGGGGCATATTAGTGGGCTTGTTGTAGAGGTTCGATCCTCGACAAACAATAAAATCAAATTTTGGGACAAATAATAAGAGTCATATGACAGGTATTATGGTTTAGATGACACGTATTATCACTTAGAGGGGATAGATTATGGTTCAGATCGGGAAAAATCGATAGATTGGCACATATGTGATGCATATGTGGGGAAATTTACAAGAACAAGTGATGAATTATATGACATGGTGTGACATATTACATGGACCAGATCAGATTGATCATAAATATCGGATTACAAGGGTTAGATTATCATATTGGATCGGGTTATTAGATTAGACAAAGTGACATATAGATTTATGGCATTTTTATATCACATTTGTACACGTGGATCAGATTTAGGGCATGAACAATGTTTTTTTATAATGAATAATAAGGGAATAGTGGCCCTTACCCTAGATTATAAAAGAATATGGTAAGTAGATCAGACTAAGAAAGACCATAAAATGCCATTGGAAGATCAAAATGGGGACTAGTAAAAAATCCCAAAAATCAAATAGCCATAAATTTACCAAGCCACTGATAAATCAAGATGACCAAAGACCAAGAAACTTGTTCCACTCGATATGAAGACCAATAACTGAGACCCAAATCCTCAAAATGGAGCGATCCAAAAGTGTTTGGTGAAAGCTCCTATTAGAAGAAAAATAGGTTCTGACCCCATTGGATCACAAAGCCTCGAGAGTTTGTTGTTATTGGTATCTATCTCATTAGGCATGTATTTTGATTAAAAGTTCCCATTATACGGGCCCAAGAGAATTTTTGTTATTTTTGTTACTATTGATCATTATGGAAATGAGTTCTTTCACCACAACATCCATATACGATCATCCATCCTTATCCAGATAAGCATTACTAAGGGTTATGCTTGTAACAACTAAAGATTTTCTAAGCAAAACAAAACATTTTATTTTTTGATCAGCCTTTAGTCTTTGATGGTCAAGTTGATATTATGTATTGACTTCATTGTACATGGCCTACACCATTTCTTGGGCATGAACATTATTCATGCATATACTTTTAAGTTTTATATCATGGTAATGAAGGTTACATTTTGAATCTAATATCCATCCAAAGTGGTTGATTTTGAGTTTTAAGATTTACATATGAGCCTAGTATGGGGCTCCACCCTTGGCATGTGAACCTCGTATAGGTTCCACACAAACAATTATGATCATATTTTGAGTAATGCAGTTGAGGTTTTTACATTTCTCAACTACTAACACTTCATAGTCTTCAACGAGGGTTTGAGCAATGCAGAAACCTCAACTACACTACTTAAAATATGTCCATAGAGCAATTTTGCATAAAGTAAGCTAGATTCTAAAGGCACACCTTCCTAGTCGAACAATGCAACTAACACTTCAATGTACATTAACTTTTGTCAATTTCATTACAATTTTGAATAGAGCAAGTTGGATTCTAAAGTCATATGTGAAGAAATTAACCATAATTATACTCAGGTAACCAAATTTATTATTTTATCCTTTTAGTCTAGTATTTTCAATACTAAACTTAAAGGGGGTCATTTGTATACATATGAATTTGGTATTAAACATTTGACAATGACAGTTTTGAATAGTCTTTAACATATGTGATTTATGCATACAAGATTTAAATTACTCACATTCTTTCTTATCCATACTTCTATCTATTAGTGTGACTTTTCTAATTTTCCATCATTCACATACAATATCTCCATAGTTTACGCCTAACTATTGCATTATCCTAAGCAAACTATAATTATTCTCTAGATCATTATCTTAACCATCTTAGATAATTTTGGTAGTAGTCAAACAATACTAGTTGTCAATAGCATATGACTTCGTTAGATGTGTCTCAAGTTATCCAAACTACTATTTTTCAAATTCAAACTCTTCCCTTGGGTTGGCCCACACATTTTGCATGTCGATTTAAGAGGGAAATTACCAAGAGAATCATCTATATATACATATCACCCCTAAGTCGATTCTTATCTAGCACTTATTTAGCATTGCACTTGCACATTAAGGAATACATTTGCACATCCTTGAGGCATTATCCTAAAGCATCCCAATCTAAAAACACTTAAAAAGAAAAATATTTGTGCCAAGTCTAAACACCTAAAAGTAAGATACAAGTTGCATACTGTCAAGTGTGGAAATCCAAATAGGTTGCATATATTATTGTGGATCACTATTGAGAACACATACACATAGGTAGGATAACTACATGCAATTTGAGCCCTCTTCAGAGTATTGGAATGTAAGCAATGTTAAAAAAAAAAAATAGGTTATGGTTGAGGATGTCTAACCCATCTTGTCTAACCCTGTTTTATAGGTAAAGCAAGTGTCGAAGGTGGATACAAGGTTTCAAGGTGAAGGAAGATAAATATGACTCTACACGTAGGACTAAACATATGAAATTACACATGAGACATCTTAACAAGTGTTTTATCTAATTTTAGATTACACAAACCCAATTAAGATGAAACTAATAGATAATTCAAATTTATATAAAGTATAATTTCACATATGTAAATTGAGTGTTACCATGATTTATTACACAAGTAAGATTTAAAAATAATTGACAAACAAAGGGGTGAGAAGGCTCTTAGCTTATTTTGTGCTCAGTTTTATTTCTAGAGCTTCATCCATAACTTATGGTTTGACTCTTTACATGGTCGGATCAAGATTTTGATTGTAAAACCAATGCAAGACACTAACATCAACCTAGGGTGTGTTCATCAATGTTTCTATTTGGGATTTATGTTACTCCCTACACTTCATTATTTATACCTAAGATGATGCATATGTTTCTATTGAATCTATTTTCACCTATAATTACCTTTGGACCTATATAAAATAACATGTGTATCTTCTTATTTCTTGAATCCCTATTTATTACAACCTTGATTGGGAATACCCTACAAAAGGGTTAGTATTTTGGGTTGAGTTGTCCTTGAATATCCCGTGTATCCAAGTGTTTCCTACATTGCCAATACTCCGAAGTGGGCTCAAATCGCATGTGGTTTTCATTATAATGTGAGTATGTAAGATCACATGGATTCCAATCTAAATGTTATTTTTTTTAGGAACTATTGGGGATCAACCAACAATATGATTACACTTATGAAAGCAATAAACCGCGGAATTAAATCAGATAGATAAGTAACTAGAATCAGATAATAACAAAGAACAAGAGATACAAGAAACCACCCTGAAAACTTGTATTAAAACTCTTTACAAAAGGAATACAATTAAAGAAACTTCTTTCTTCCACACCTCTCTCAGATGCACAAGATCTCTCTCTAGATCTCTATCCCTTAAGAGCTCTCTCTCTCAAGTACAATCAAATCCAACAACCTGGATTGATACAACTCTGTACTATTCTTCAACATTCACATACAATGAACTACTACAATAATCACACTAAGCTAAGAAGATCTAATTCTACATATAGAATTAGGAAACTTAAGCATGCACTTACAACCAACAGTTAAGCCTCTTGAACAAGGGCTCTAAAAACAATCTTACTAATAATAGAAACGCGAACTTAAGACTAAGACTTAAACTCATCATGCAAACACTCGCTTCTGTCCTTGGAAATAGCATTTTGGACGCACAGGTAACTGACACCGATTCCTGCCTGCTTGCCTGTGATTGACGTCGACTAATCCACTGCCGACGCCGGCGTCTCTTCAACTGCACCGGACCGACGTCGGTCTCTCTTGACCGATGCCAGTGACTGTGTAAACCTGCAACTTTGGTAATGCACTCATATGTGAAGCTTTTAGGATCCACACCTTAACAATCTCCCACTTGGAGATAAACAGCTGCACCAGTACCTGTACAGCAACATCTTCTAGCTCCTCTATCTTCAACTTAATCATGAAGACCAACAGAAGTTGAATGAAGATTCAACTTCTCCTTTGTAACCGGCTTGGTTAACATATCAGCAGGATTCCTATCTGTATGGATCTTCTCCAGCTTCAAATCACCATCTTCCAATACCTGCCGTATGAAGTGGTACCTTAGCTATATGTGCTTGGTTCTTGAATGAAAAGCTGAGTTCTTAGCCAAATGGATTGCACTCTGACTGTCACTATACAATCTGCAACTCCCATGCTCCCTTCCAAGCTCTTCCATGAATCGTGTCATCCATATCATCTCTTTGCTAGCTTCTGTGGCTGCAATATACTCTGCTTCTGTAGTTGACAAAGCAACAACCTTTTGCAACTTAGATATCCAACTAACCGCCGTTCCACCTACAGTGAAAACATAACCTGTAGTGCTCTTCCTGCCATCCAAATCACCTGCCATATCTGAATCTACATAACCATGTAGAGAAGTATCTGAACCTCCATAGCACAAGTGCCTACTGCTGGTTCCTCTCAGATATCTAAGGATCCACTGAACTGCTTTCCAATGTTCCTTACCTGGATTGGCCATATACTTACTTACAACTCCCACTGCTTGGGCAATATCCGGTCTAGTACACACCATTGCATACATCAAACTCCCTACTGCGGAAGAATATGGAACCTTACTCATGTACTCTACCTCATCATGTGAATTAGGACATTGTTCTTTACTCAACTTAAAATGTCCAGCCAAAGGTGTGCTTACTGGTTTAACATCCTGCATATTGAACCGTTTCAACACCTTGTCCACATAATCCTCTTGAGACAATATCAACCTGTGATTTTTCCTGTCTCTCTTAATGCTCATGCCAAGGATTTTCTTTGCTGCTCCCAAATCCTTCATAGAAAACGTTTGAGCTAATTTCACCTTAAGCTCAGAGATATCCTGCATGTGTGATCCTGCAACCAACATATCATCTACATACAACAATAGAATAATATATCTACCATTATCCAATCTCTTAAAATATACACAATGGTCAGATTGACACCTACTGTAGCCATGCTCAGTCATAAACCTGTCAAATTTCAAATACCACTGTCTAGGAGCTTGCTTGAGGCCATACAAGCTTTTCTTCAATCTGCACACTAACTTCTCCTTACCTTTGACCTCAAATCCTTCCGGCTGTTCCATATAAATTTCCTCATCCAAATCTCCATGAAGAAACGTTGTCTTAACATCTAGCTGCTCAAGATGTAAGTCCTCAACATCAACCAAAGAAAAAATCTCACCAAAATCAATACCTGGCTTTTGTGCAAATCCTTTCACTACCAATCTGGCCTTATATCTCATCTGTCCATTCTCACCTTCTTTCAACCTGTAGGTCCATCTGTTCTTTAGTGTTCTCTTACCAGCTGGCAATTCAACCAAATCCCATGTTTGGTTCTCTCTTAAGGACTCCATCTCCTCAACCATGCCACGCTCCCACTGACTCTTGGACTCCACCTATATTGCTTCTTCAAAACTTTCTAGTTTTCCACCATCAGTTAGCAATAAATAGAAAAATGAAGGAGAATATCTAATTGGAGGCTTACTTACCCTTTTAGACCTCCTGATGGGTGTCTGTAACTCGTTCACAACACGCTGTCCACCCAAATTCTCTGACAGTAACCGACCTCGGTCACCTCCAGACCTGTTACTGGCCAACGTTGGTTCTGCCTGACCGACGCTGGTGCCTGTCCTGCTGACATCGGTCTCTGTATGACCGACCTTGGTTTCTATTTTGCCGACGCTGGTTCCTAACCTGCCGACATCGGTCTCTGTGTTTTTTTGCAAGTGATTATTTCTTTTTCTTGCGAGCTCATTTTGGACCGTCACCTCGTCCAATTCACTATTACTCTGCCCAGATTGATTCAGCTTCTTCAGCTGATCACTATACATCACTTTTTCATTGAAAACAACGTCACGGCTCCTAATTACCTTGTTAGTTCCTAGATTCCAAAATTTGAAACCAAAATCATCTAAGCCATAGCCAATAAACGTGCACCTCATAGACTTAGCATCGAGCTTCTTTCTATTTTCCTTATCTACGTGCACAAAGGCTTCACAACCAAAAACTTTGAGAAAAGAGAGATCTACCTTTTTACCTATCTAAGCCTCTTCTGGAATTCCACCATCCAGAGCTGTAGAGGGTCCTCTGTTAATTAGGTACACTGTAGTGTCAACAGCTTCTGCCCAAAACTCTAAAGGCAAACCAACATGCAATCTCATACATCTTGCACACTCCATGATTGTTCTGTTCATCCTTTTAGCAATACCATTCTGCTGAGGTGTCCTTGGAACCGTCCTTTGCCTACGGATTCCATGCATGTAACAATACCAGTTGAACTTATAACTGCAGAACTCTCCACCATTATCGGATCTCAGGCACTTTAATATTTTCCCTGTTTCATTCTCAACCATAGCTTTCCAAATCTTAAAAGTCTCAAATACATCAGATTTCTTCTTAATACAGTAGATCCATACCTTTCTTGTAGCATCATCTATGAACGAAACATAGTACTGTGATCCTCCAATAGAAGCTACCTGAGCCGGTCCCCACACGTCTGTGTGAACAAGCTGCAACTTATGCTTCTTCTTTGTAGACCCAGTCTTGAGAAAACTAACCCTTTTCTGTTTTCCAAATACACAGTGCTCACAAAATTCTAGATCCATGCTTTTCAAATCTGAAAGCTTACCTTTAGATTTAAGAATTGACATCCGCTTCTCACTCATGTGGCCAAGCCTTGAGTGCCACAATTTTGCATCCACATCTGAAGTAGATAATACAGAAGGAGAATTGTTAGTAACATAATTACATAAATAGAGAGTACCTACTCTCTTACCTCTGGCCATGACAAGTGCACCCTTGGTCACCTTCCAAGATTCTGCTGTGAGAGTTACTCTACAACCTTCATCCCCTAACTTTCTTGCAGAAATCAAATTTCTCTTCAAGCTAGGAACATGCATAACTTCTCTCAACACCCATGTGTTGCCATTCTGCATTTTCAGCTGCACTTTACCTTTGCCAATAATTTTACAGGGTTTATCATCCCCTAGATACACTATTCCAAAATCTCCATGGATATAGTCATAGAAATATTCCCTATTAGGGGTAGCATGAAAAGATGCACCAGAATCTAACACCGAAGATTCGATATTATTATGCAAAGAGAATATTAAAGCATCTTGTGTAATACCTGCAACCTTTGCTTCTTCTTTTCCTTCGTGTTGATTGTCCTCCTTAGGCTTTGACCAGCAATCTCTGCTTATGTGCCCCATCTTTCCACAATTCCAGCATTGTGGCCTTCTGCCATTTTTGGATTTGGATTTGCCTTTCCCCTTAGACTTGGATCTTGATCTCCCTTTCTTGCTCTTCTCTTTTTGCCTTCCCCTACTCTCAAAACTTAAAGCGTTCCCAGATGTCTCTTCTGTGCTTTTCATGTGAATTTTCTCATTCAAGATAACACTAACAACATCCTTTACTTTTAAAATATTTGATGCAGATGCAGTATTGCTAACTGCCATTACTAAGCTGTGCCAGCTTTCAGGCAAAAAACATAATATTAAGAGAGCTTTTATTTCATCATCAAATACAATTTTGACTGAACTTAATTGATTTACAATACCATGGAAATCATTCAGGTGATTAGATACAGATCAACCTTCCTGCATATGCAAATTGAATAGCTGCTTCATAAGATATACCTTATTAGAAGCTGAGGGTTTTTCGTACAAATTTGCTAGAGTAGTCATCAACTCTACCGTTGTTTTTGCCTGTGATAAATTAGATATCACAGTAGATGCTAGACTCAGTCTTATAGACCCCAGAGCCTTTCTGTCAAGAACTTCCCATTCTTCATCCTCCATGTCTGTGGGCTTCTTTGCAATCCCACCTAACGGTAAGTATAAATCCTTCTGATATAGATAGTCCTCTATCTGCATTCTCTAATGTTGATAGTTTTTGCCATTGAACTTCTCCATTCTCAGTTTACTTTCATCTGCCATTGCTTCTCCCACTCAAATAGAAATCCTTGCAAAAACTCCTATGAGCAACCTGTAATCAATACACACTACACAGATCTGAACCACCTGTTAGTGAACCTGAGCTTTGATACCAATTATTGGATATCAAACTCTAAACCTACAACCAAGGCTCTGCTACCACTTGTTGGGGATCAACCAACAATATGATTACACTTATGAAAGCAATAAACCGTGGAATTAAATCAGATAGATAAGTAACTAGAATCAGATAATAGAAAAGAACAAGAGATACAAGAAACCACCCTAAAAAATTGTATTAAAACTCTTTACAAAAGGAATACAATTGAAGAAACTTCTTTCTTCCAAACCTCTCTCAGATGCACAAGATCTCTCTCTAGATCTCTATCCCTTAAGAGCTCTCTCTCTCAAGTACAATCAAATCCAACAACCTGGATTGATACAACTCTGTACTGTTCTTCAACATTCACATACAATGAACTACTACAATAATCACACTAAGCTAAGAAGATCTAATTCTACATATAGAATTAGGAAACTTAAGCATGCACTTACAACCAACAGTTAAGCCTCTTGAACAAGGGCTCTAAAAACAATCTTACTAATAATAGAAACGCGAACTTAAGACTAAGACTTAAACTCATCATGCAAACACTCGCTTCTATCCTCAGAAATAGCATTCTGGACGCACAGGTAATCGACACTGGTTCCTGCCTGCTTGCCTGTGACTGACGTCGACCGATCCACTGCCGACGCTAGCGTCTCTTCAACTGCACCAGACCCATGTTGGTCTCTTCTGACCGACGCCGGTGACTGTGTAAACCTGTAACTTTGGTAATGCGCTCATATGTGAAGCTTTTAGGCTCCACACCTTAACAGGGACAATCTTGATACAAGCATAAAAAATAGAACTTTGAACTTAATGTACCTCAGGATTTTCAATTAGTAATGAGCTAAAGCAATGTGCATTTTGAAAATAAGCTTTGTAAAATGAATGTTTGTCCCTGAATGCCTTCAATGGCCTTTATATATATAAAAGTCATAAAATTTAACTATAATATTAACTGGCACACAAAAGACAACCAAAAGGGACCTAACACATGAAAGAACAATTAAAAGGGAAATGTGCCTAAAATAAATCGACAAAAGAACTCCTGGATAGTTCTATCAATTTTGGTCACTAACATAAATGTCAATGTTCATGATTATTGGAACCATCCTTGAGATAAGAAAGTGTTAGGTCAAATACAATAGGACCAAGGATCCTTTTGATGTGGAAAATGACACTAGCAGTGATAACATAACATATTGCATAATCAAATAAAGTCAATAAGATATAAGAAGATTAAGCCAAATGGGCCAATAAGTCCTTAATTCACAATCGGGATTCAATATGTATTGAGTCACATTTTTAGGTATCTAAAAATTCCCCCATTTAATCTATCATTTTTATTTAATTATAAATATTGGATTAAAGGGATAAATAGGATACAGACCTATGTTGGTGTTGGTAAGCTTATGTATATGCTTGCCGTAGTGTCCATGTGTTTTCATACAAACACAAATGCATACAATCAAATAGATGTTTGTCCATAAAAATATATAGACATCATAAGCAATAAAAGATATCCAAAGAATAACTACACCTGTATGTCCATGTTATGTTGTGCCACTCCTAGAGTATGCTTGTATTATGGAGAATAAATATATCATGGATCATCAATTGACCCAACCAATGGAGAAAGATGTTTACAATCTTGTTCACTTCTTGGCTAGGGAAATGGACAAGGTTCCAAGCAATAATGGGAAAGTAATGTGTAGATCATTGAGAATCACTAAACCTCAACAACATAGTGACTGTAAGAGGAGTCTCCTACTAGACTCATGGAGTGGTGTTAACCTATTGAGCATCATTAAAACTCAACCACACCACTCAAGTAATTAATCTAACACTTATCTTGAAACCCAAGATAAAAGGTTGGAACCACATAATGGTTTTGTTATGGGTGATGCCATCGCCAATGAGTGTTATTAAACCTCAACGTACATTACCTCAAAACTCATGAATTAATCACTATAGGCAGACTTATAGATTTAAGGTGCAAATGTGTAAATATGCATGAACCAACATCATGCCCCACTGAATCGATGCCAAGTATAATATGAAACTATATATATATATATATATATATATCACACACACACATAGAAGTGTGTGTGTGTGTGTGTATTAACTAGCATCATACCCTATTAAATCAATGCCAAGTTTAATTTGAAATAGTATATATGTGCATGAACCAACATCATGCCCCACTAAATTGGTGCCAATCAATATAGGATGTTATGATTCTATATGTTAACTCTAAGAACATGTATATTGAATTTATTTGTTTGTGAAACCCATAACTCACATTTTGGGAAAGTGGACATGTATGCCTCCAAATGTATTTGAATATGTAGTAATATGAAATATGTCACTCATGTCTAGTGAAATGGATCAATATGCCTTGCATATGACCCCCTAAAATATGTCTGTAATATGTAAATATATTATATTTTCACCACCTTGAAATCTCAAAATTGATCTGCATGTACCCATATGAATAATTATATCCTCTGAATATATCATATGAAATGTTGCAAGCCCATTGTACGTCTCCCATTTTGATATGAGGGATGAAGTGATGTTATTAATCTTTTCAAAATTTAGGTGCACTAAATATGTGTTAG
>JARHVA010000859.1:4070000-4314553 GCA_037957365.1 Torreya grandis
ACAATAATAATATGAACATGTGTATGTGCTCTAGATATATGAATGTGGTGTGTATTAGATGAGGATTATATGGAACCTATTATGGATCTCTAATGTAATGGTCTCTCAAATACCAGTCACCTAGTAAATGGGATTGCCTATTACTGACCATTTTATGGTGGATTAGCCTTAGTAGGCTTGATAATTAACTATCTGGGTATAAATTTATCTCATTCAAGAGGGTGATCATATGGAACTATGGAAACTATAATTACCTGATTGGTATGAATGTATTTAAGACATCCATGTACTATCAAAGTTGCTACTCAAAGAGTATGTATCCAAAGGTGTCCCAATAACATACTAAAGGCAGCCATGTAAGGTTTAACTAAAAAGGTAGTAACTTAATGTGTGTGACCCACCTATAAATATAAGTAAATCTCATCAAGAACCTATTATGAGGTCTCATTGAATGCTCTAATTGATTTGGTAGAAGGGTGTAAATCATGATGAGTATAACCCAAGTGTGTAAGTAATGTCATGGTCCAAATGTTCTCACTTTCACCATTATCAATAATAACACTGCATAGAGGATGGTTATCAAGGTATGATAAAATGAATAAAGAATGAATATTGGATTCATCATTCTTAATTTCACTATTATCAAAGGTGATATAAGGTCTCTAAACCATAGGAGGTTTGTACTATCTATAGGTACCAATAATCTCATCTAGTGGGTGTTCATAGTGTGATGGAAGAAGATGTGAATTATATACTATTTTCACTTTTGCATCTTTCTTATAATGGTCTTGTAAAGATTTTTAAAATATATTCTATTTCTAGTGATCACTAGTTTGTGAACCTAATTCATTTGGAGAATCATCAAATGTAATCCTTTATTCATCAATAAGGCCTTGAATCTTATGCTTCAAGGCAAAACATATATCCATAAAATTCCATGGTCCCTAGTGATAATCAAAATAAAAATTCACAACACATCCTTTGGGTAGAGTGTGCTTCATATCAAAACTCTATAGGTTAAGGGAGAGATATAAGATGATACTCTACTAGCTATGGGAGTAATAAAGTGGCAGACTCGGTTAAGCATGTAAATTGTATCCTTAGTGCAAAGAATAAGAGAAGATGATTAGTCTATTATGAAACTGTACTAACCATGGTGGTTGTTTCCTTCTTAGGCTTAGGAGGTTTTACCTCATAACTTGGTTTGATTGTAAATTTGGTATTGGATGTAGATGTAGTTAGTGTGTTTCCTACATACTTAATTTTGTTCAATGAGATAAGTTTCATTTCATAGTCCTAAATAATATGGTGTATGTAATCAAATGATTTAATTTTTTTGAAAATGATGGAATCATGTAAAGGAGCGATAAAATTTAATTTGAAGATGTCTTGAAGTTCTTAATCTGCCATAGGATTGGTCTTTTTATCCAACATTATCTTTTACCTCAAGATATATTGATTGATAGGTTCATTGATTCCTTTTTTGATTTTTGAAATTTGGGTATAGGAAACATTTTTGGTATTATTAATAGATAAGTGTATCAAAAATTGATCTATAATAGGTTTGAATGTTTTCATGTATTTGAGAGGTAAATCATAAAAGCACCTCAAAGTGATAGGTTCATTGATTCCTTTTTTTATTTTTGCAATTTGGGTATAGGAAACATTTCTAATAATATTAATAGATAAGTGTACCAAAAATTGATCTATAATAGGTTTGAATGTTTTCATGTATTTGAGAGGTAAATCATAAAACCACTTCAAAGCATAGTCCTTGAGGCTTCTTATAAATAATTTGGTCAAAAACTTATCATTAGAGGAATAATCAAGGGATGCCACTTAGAAAGATCGAAGATGTTACTCAGGATCACCCTTGCCATCATAAAATGAGAACTTAAGTGCAACAAAACTAGCTGGCAAAGGGTACAAATATATATTAAGTGCAAGAGGGTTATGCAACACATCTTTGGAATCAATAACATGAGGAGACTTTAAAGCCTTTTGTTCAATGTTTGTAACTCTATCCTCTAAGTTATTTATAACTTGAAGGAGTGCTTAAAATGTAGATCCATTGGGATGTAAATTAGCTATTTGAGTAGTCACCAATGGATAAGTTCACATGGTTTGAGTAGTAATATGCATTGAAAATAGTATTTGAGTTGAAAAAATTGGTAATTCCATGGTAGATGTAGAATTAGTGTTTTCAATAAACAAAGGTTTAAATACATATCTCATGGCCCCATTATATGTATGAAGTGGTAATGTGATTAAGTTAAGGGTTGTTGGTATATGGGCATGACCCATAGTTCAAATAACATGATCAATAGATGGACCTACTTGGTCATCTATGATTTTTTACTTTTTAATTTCTAATATAGTTTTTAGGATTTCATCAGGATCTTTGGGGTTTTGATGAATACGCTCATGAAATAATGAAATGGATTGCACTTATCCATGGTCTTTTTGATCATTTTCATTGGTTTCATTAGAATCATGGTTTTCATTTTCAAAGTCTTCCTCCATGGTAATTTCATCAACATGTTGCTCATTCTCAACATGGGTATCATTATAGACAATGGGATTAGGTTCCTAATTATTTTGAGACATATTTGGTTGTAGGAGGGGAACCTCAATGTGTTCAATAGGCACATCTCCCAATTTAGGGCTAGGCCTATGTTGCATACAAAATATTATAAGAAAAAAATAAAAATAAATATAATAATCTGAAATCATAGCTAATAAAAAACCATAAGAATAAAAAAAATATGGGTTATTAAGCACACAATGTCAAACTTCCTTAAATCCCCCTCTGTTAATGAGTGCTACCTATATATCCAATCCTCTGAAGAGAGCCTCAGACTTATGTAGTTCTCCCCTATATGTTGTTTTATGTGTGATAATCAAGTGCAATAGGGACTTAGCTTGTAACTTGGTAAATATAGATCTTAGATTACTTCATTACTACAAACTTGTAGATGTGTTGTACCTATGACTTATATGGAGATAATATAAAATAGGGAAGTTTTCTCAATTGAATTCTGATTGAATGCTATTTGATATGAATATATGTCTATGTTAGGTGAAAAATGAATGAGGTTTGATCTTATATTTATACCAATCCCCTTTCGATAATATATCACATAATAGCACTTAGGCTGACCATTAAGATAAATTTAATTTGTAAATTAAATGACTTTAGGGCACTAAAAACTTGTGTTAGAACATGACACATACATCAACATAGGTGTCTACCTAGGATACAAGTGTCCAAGGAGAATGAAAAAAGGTATAGGTTCAGAACTTGCAGAGGTATAATATAAACAAGTTTTAAGCATTCTGGGTAAGATAGAAGGCTTGGGTCATCAACATAAGACTATTTGGACTAAGATATAGGCCAAGGGGGCATAAGAGAGAGTAGATGCGAGACTTGTGGTAGTGTAAAAGGTCTATAACTAAGAGAAACAACCAAGGTTTGAGTTTTCCAAGTGTACAATATTGAGGTGCTATATAGTTTGTAAATATTATCTACAATCTCATTCATTCATTAATGAAATAATTTTAGTTTACACCATATTCTCATCTTTTATTTTTTCATCCCTTTCTACCCTGACATTGGTATCAAAGCTAAGTATTATTTGATTAATTTATTCCTCCATTGTTACTCCTAATTACATACCTCATTCTTAGCCAATCATACCATTCAAATTAGTCTTTTTCAAATGACAAGGATTGCATATTATTTTTGCAAGAAGTCATTTGGATTCCTCTTGATTGCTTAACATGGTAATTTTTCTTTTTATACTATTTTTCTTATAGTTTAGGTGGTTTTAAAGAGTTTTCATACTTGCATGAGTGCATTTCATATCCCAAGTCCAACATACATCTAAAATATGGCATTTTATCTATTACAAGGCATTTTGGACTAAAAAAATACGTTGTTCAATTGATAGAAATGTGTGTTATATGATTTCAAACTATTATATGGTGATTTTTTATAGTATTAATTTCATTTTGACTAATTGGTGTGGCACTTTGGTTGAGTATGTTAGTTTTTTTACTTATATGACAAGTTAAGTGGTGTATTAACCATTGATTAGGCTACATGGCTATTCATTATCTATTTGACTACGTATTCAAATCTTCTAAGACCTACATAGAACCTATTTAATATATGTTGAAATTTGCAATTCTTCATTAAAGGTGTCTTTTCTAATTATTTTGCTTTTTTTTAGTTTTAAACCAACATGGAGGAGTGAATAGACATTGAAAATCAAGGCCTTTTAGATTGAAAACCACCTTCTACATGGTGTTAAGTAAGTAATAAATCATTTAAAGGTTGAGATAATTCATTTTATTTTATTTTATTTTATGCTTTCTTGTTCTCAAATAAAAGAATAATAATTGAATGGAGAATATTCCCATAAGGGAATAATAAGTGTATCAATAGTGCTTTTTTAAATTATTAAAAATATTTAATAAATCATTTTCAACCAAAACTCATTTTACATTTTTAAATTAAAAGAATGTTTGAAAAATCAATAAAATTATGCAAATAAAAACCAATTTATAACCATCTATATCAATAGTGCCTATTATTTACATTTACTAGACATGTCATCATGTTCTAACTATTAAACTTATGGCCTAATATAGTTTTAACAAGGGAAATTTTGTCGTCTTCTCTTCAAACCATCAATGATAAATAAGGAAAAAATCATTTTATTACTCCCTTTATTACCCATTTATGACTATTAGTAGACATAAATCCTGAAAATGACCAAGCATACTCTGATTATATAGGGTTATCACACCCACATACATGGAATTCTTGTTAAGTGAGTGTCATAGATAGAGGAAATAATTTTAAGATACTACCTAGGTACCACATACCATTATTCTCTCATGTGATTTAGCATCTCTTTCATGTGCTGTTAGGGATATAAAAAGGACAAGCATATTTCACATAATGGTGAATATATAAAAAGGAAAAGTATTTAAATAGGTTTGGTATATCTTTCAGTTAGTATATAAAAAAGGGATTTTTTTTAAAGAGATAAGGAACCATTCCATCTCACTATACAAAATATGAATTTAATAAAAACTATTATTGGCACAACCCTTACTAGGAAAATATACATGGTTATGAATAAGATAGGTGGATAATGTATACACATAATATATTTCACTCTTATCATTAACTAAGTCTCTCTCTTGGAGCATATTACTAAGCTTCAATATCCTTGAGTTCATGCCTTAAATGGTGAAATAGGAAAGGGTTGGGTAGGCATTATGGTGCCTTTTAAAATATTTTATGATGTCATGATCATATTAGTTTTACTAACCGGTCCAGCCTCTTAGTTAATATTGATAACTTACCTCCTCTAATTCTATACTTTATAGATTATGCCAATTTCCTTATATCCTAGTACATAATATTAGATAAATAATATGTTAAATAATGTTTCCCTCATGTATTTTATTGACCAATCTGATGTAGTTATGAGTGTTGTTTTTGACATTTGTACTATATTGGCTTGGTCGACATGGTTCTGTGTCAGGTAAACCTTCTTAGTCATATTGATTTGAATAATCTATAAGATCAAATTAGGATTTTAATTATATATATATATATATAATTTCATTACAACCAAATAAATACATTCATATATACTCATTTTGATCTTCTTTCACTCACACTTTTGCCTAAGTCACATTTAGAGATTTGGAGGAGCTAGTTATCTAGAATCTTGTCTTGATAATATATTGTCTTGTGAAAGTCTTGGAGATTAAATGGGAGGAAATTGTTTGGTCTATATCCCTTTTTTCCATCCCTTAGAGTCTTCATAACCACAAAAATATCTTGAAAATCACCATTGACCAATGGGGAGATTGAGGGTTGGCCAGTCCCCCCAACAAGGTAAGTATTCTAGCCTTACATGCTCTTTCCTTTATTTGTGCTTAGTAGATATATGTTTCTTCTTGTTTATTTATTTAATGTTTATGATTCATTTTATAATTTATATCTACTCTAAATAAGTTGTAGTATCTATAGGATTTCTTATAATTTCCATTATCTACCTAAGGTTGCCTAGATCCCCATTTGTTGACCATGGTACCTTGCAACTAAAGAGGGGGTAAAAATTTATTAAGCACCAAAAAGACGGAATTACACTCTCAAATCCTGCTCAAGCAGTTGAGTCAGTTTTGGAATCAAATCAGCAGGAAGCCTGCACTGATCATGAATGGCCCAATTTGGCCCGTGATCTGTGGCCCATTTAGCTAGACGGTCGGCCACAGCATTCCATTCCTGAGGAATGTGTCTAAAAGAAATTAATTCAAAAAACGGGATTAACTGTCTAATCTGGTTAATAATCACTCCGAGTTTCCAATCCGTACAAATGGAGTATGAGTTGTTAAGCAGGTTAATCACCACCTGCGAATCTGATTCACACACAATGCTGTATATCCCCTGCTTACTGCAAATTCTCAAAGCCTCCAGGATAGCCTTCGCCTCCATACAATTGTTAGTATGGTATCCCTTATACTCCGAAAGTAAAAAACAGACCTTACCTGAGTAATTTCTGGCAATGATACCAATCCCAGCGTCCCCAGGATTCCCATGAGCAGACCCATCCACATTAACTTTGACCACACCTTCCACCGGCGGCAGCCAGCGACCAGCACGACTAATCGGGCGCATTCCTTGCTTGCTGGAGGTCGAAGGGCGAGCTGGGATGCAGGGGCGCGCAGCCAAAGGCACACCTAGGGAGAGGTGGCCCAAAACAGAGGCGTCCGGCTCCTCCAAGACATCGCACCATTCCCCTTTAGCGTGCAGAGTCTCCTGAAGTGCCACCAAAATTCTCAGCCACAACTTGCTTATACACAGGCTGCGCTCCTGAAAAAGTCTTCTGTTCCTTTCAAGCCAGAGGTGCCACAAAATAAAGGAAGGACCCGCTGTCCACGCTTTCTTCAGAAAGGACGCCTTGCTGGGGGGACTATCCAGGCGCTGCCAAAACTCATTCAGGGATCTAGCATGCCAACAGGGGCGTCCCCAAGCGTCCCACCATAAGTGCCAAAGCGCTCTGGCGTAAGTACATTGAAAAAATAAATGTTCTCCATTCTCTTCGCTATCCCGGCACAGCAAGCAGAATGAAGGTCCTTGGAAGCCACGTTTGTTGAGATTATCCCAAGTGAGACACCTCCTATAGGTGAGAGTCCACAAGAAAAAATTGCATTTAGGCCAAGCAGCAGGATTCCAGATTTTCCTACTCCACAGAAAATCCTCAGCTCCAAGTTGCTTCGTAATCAATGTCTGGTAATCGGAAGAAACAGTATAAAGACCACTGGAATCACCCCCCCAAGCCAAGGTATCGTCCTCACGCAGCGAGCTACAGTCTCTTTGTGTCAGAATCTGAAGAAGTTCCTGTCTGTCCTCAATAGTTCCCCCTTGCGGCCAAGTCCTCTCCTGCTTCCACACATACACACTGGCATTTCCCATCTGAACCGCTTCTTTATAATGTTCCACAGTATCCCAACCAGCAATACGGAAAGCCTCCCTCAGGTCTTGTAAATGGGGGTGTGAGCTAGCAAGCGGGAGGAAACCATTCCAAGAATCATCCCAAAATAACGCCTTCGTGCCACTATTGCATATCCAAAAAAGTTTATCTTGCACCAGAGAAGCTCCCAATTTGAGGGTGCTCCACACCATAGAGCCCCTTCCCTCAATGGGGTACCTAGGAATCTCAGTCGGGCGCACCCCAGGTAAATATTTTAGCCAAAGAATACGAGCCCATAGCTGGGGCTGATTAGTACACCACCTCCAGTACAGCTTAGCCGCAAGGGCTTGGCTGGCCAGGATGGCCGACCTTAGTCCAAGACCACCTTCTCTTTTGGGCCTGCACACCGTGCTCCACTTGATCAAGCTCCATTTAGAATTTCTAAGGTTGCCACTCCAAAAAAATTGCCTGGATAGCGCATCATACTCATGGAGGAAGTACTTCGGAGCCACCTGGACCATGCTTCGGTATATGGGAAGAGCTTGGATGACCGACTGAAGAAGTGTCACACGTCCAGCCATCGTGAGCCACCTGTGAGTCCAATGATTCACCTTCTGTCTTAACTTGTCTAGAATGTTTTGCCAGAACAGCCGAGGCTGGCTGCCCACCACGATGGGAATCCCCAAATAAATCACTGGAAGAGACTGAGGTTGGAATCTCAATATAGTAGAAATCCTGTGCTGAATAGAAACAGGTGTATTGAAGAAATAGATGGAGGATTTTTGCTCATTCAACTGCTGTCCCGACGCTAATAAATAAGTGTCCAAAGCGCCCCGAAACGCCTGCGCCTCCCTGATACGAGCGAGCCCAGCTATGATGGTGTCATCCACAAACTGGAGGTGAGTCAGCGTGGCAGCCCCGTTACCCCACTTCCATCCCTGGATCCAACCCTGCAAAGCTTGAGATTTTATGAGCCTCCCCAGGCCCTCAGCCAAAAGAATAAATAGGTAAGGCGATAGCGGATCCCCTTGCCGCAACCCGCGAGAAGCTCCAAACAATCTGGAAGGAGTCCCATTAATGAGAACCGAATATGAAGGCGTAGTCACACAGCTACACACCCAACTAACCCAGTCCTGGCAAAAACCAAAAGCCAAGAGGATCTTTTGCATGAAACCCCAATCAACCCTGTCATACGCTTTAGCCAAGTCCAGCTTAACAAACATAGCTCTCTGTTGGGAAACACTCATAGAGTGGATGGCCTCTGAGGCAATTACCACACCATCCAGAATTTTCTTTCCCGCCACAAAGCCCCCTTGTTCCTCCGAAATAACCGCTGGGAGGCAAGCTTTCAACCTTTCCGCTATGAGTTTAGTAATAATCTTGTACACCGTGTTACAGAGAGCTATAGGCCGAAAGTGATCCATCTGACTAACCTGATCTTTCTTTGGGATCAAGACCAGAAAGGTAGCATTGATCGCTCTGAGCAACTCCTTGTTGCGGTAGGATTCTTGCACAACCTCCACTAAGTCATGGCATATAATCTCCCAAAACTCCTGAAAAAACTCAGCCGAAAATCCATCCGGACCTGGCGCCTTCCCTCTACTCATAGTGAAGATCACTTTTTCCACTTTCGCCTTCTCAATAGGTTTCAAGAGAGCTGAATTCATATCAGCCGTGACAATGTGCGGAATGCAGGACAGCACCTTTTCCCTCTCCAAATCAGCTATAGACCCTTCTTCAGAAAAAAGTTCCGTGTAAAAATGAACAGCTTCCTCCGTTATGGCAGCAGCGGAAGAGGTACTAACGCCCTCCTTGGTAACAAGAGCTGCTATATAGTTCTTGTTGCGCCTTGCCTGCACCGATTTATGAAAGAAGGCCGTGTTCCTGTCTCCCTCCTACAGCCAATCGATCCGGGCTTTCTGCTTCCAAAAGATTTCTTCACGCATTTCCCATTCATTAAGCTCCTTTAAAGCATCAAATTCAGCCTTATGCAACTCTTCAGTCAAGCCATTGTTCAAAATCTTCCTGGTAATACTGTCAAGCCTTTCTTGGGCTGCCTTCTTCATAGTATTCATATTACCAAAATTGGTTCTGTTCCAAACCTGTAACTTCCTTTTGACATATTGAAGCTTCTTAACAAAGGAGTACATGGCTGTTCCATACTCAGGATTCCCCTGCCTCCACCAATGGGGCATAAGTGTATGCAAGGATAAGTCCCTGAGCCACATTAACTGAAATTTAAAGGGGGGTCGCTTAGGTCGACTGATGAAGTTAGTTGTGAGTTTGATGGGCCAATGGTCGGATCCCCGCCAATCCAAGATTTCAGAAGCAATGGAGAAAGCACTAGACAGCCAGAAAGAAGAAACCAAAAATCTATCCAGGCACTCAGAAATGGCATCCTTACCAGGTCTTCTATTGCTCCAAGTAAATCTCCCATTTGTGGGTTTCACATCTGAGAGGCGCAGCCGCTC
The DNA here is from genome assembly GCA_037957365.1 of Torreya grandis. NCBI lineage: Eukaryota > Viridiplantae > Streptophyta > Pinopsida > Cupressales > Taxaceae > Torreya > Torreya grandis. The sequence continues at coordinate 4,079,968 of JARHVA010000859.1, forward strand.
CATGTTTAGTCTAAGAAGCTCTGAAGACGAGTCAAGCCGAGTTATCCCCCCTCTCTTCTCCTCTAAATTTAGGATAGCGTTAAAATCTCCACACATAATCCATGGGAGATAAGGGCAGCAGCTACGAATGTAGCATAAGTGTTCCCACAGCTTCAATTGGCCTTGTGTATCTCTAGGTGCATAAATATTTGTGATCAGAATCATCTCTCCGATTTCCGGCGAAGAGGCAATCATGGATAGTGTCGAGATAGTTGCCATCCAGTGGATCGGTGTAAGCTTTACCGGGTCCCAGCAAATTGCTAACCCACCTGCACTACCAAGCGCCCCCACACATTGGCATTGGCCAGCCTCCCAGATTTTGGAAGACTTTTCTAACATAGCATCAACTGACATCTTCGTCTCCTGGATACATAAAATTTCCGGAGAGTGAGCAAAGATTAGATTCCGCATAGTTTTTTGTCTGGGGACACTATGCAGCCCCCTCACATTCCAAGACAACACAATCATTGAGTAGATTGGGTGAAGTGTTCAACCAAGGTTTTCACCTCTCCAGAATCCACCAGTAAATCACCTGCACGCTTGAGTTTCTCCTGATCCTTTTTGCGCCCTGGTTTGGAAGGTGTAGAAAAGGAAACCTTTTTAAAAGGTTTTTGCATCAGCCCCAGGGCCTCTCCTACTCCTTTATCTTTCCGAGGAGCCTCTCTCTCTTTCACCTGATCGGCCCAGCTGCAATCCTTGGTTTGCTGTTCCAAAATGTCCTCCATGCTTTCAGCGTCTATCCCCTGTTCGCTTCCTTGTCCTTGCTGAAACACCATGTCCTGAGGTTGGTTTATATGAGTGTTGTTTGCTTCATTCCCTGGGAGACCTCCCACCTCATCGAGGATGACACCATCCTCTATAACCATACCATCAAGGACTTCAAACCTGTTAAAACTTGAGCTCGCAGTTCTGTCCTGGTTTCTCCCCCTCTGGCTGCGCCCTCTCCCACGCCGACGAACTTGGGAGAAGCCTTCCCTGTCCAGCCCTGGAGCTCCCCCCTTATCTAAGGACGCCTCTACCCCTTTTGGGGCACCAATGCCTGTCACTACGGTCCCAGGTAAAGAAGTTGAGGCATCTCTCTGAGATGGCATATCAGCAGCCTTTCCTTTCTGAGAATCCACCCCACTGAATCTCCCACTCTGAGGGCATTGTCTATGTAAGTGGCCATATACATGACAAATTCTGCAACGAAAAGGAATGGCTTCATAATCGACTTGTTGTATCCAGGATGTTTCCCCTAAGCAAATCTCTATAGATTCTAGCAGTGGATTGTTTAGATTGATTTCCACACAGATACGGGCAAAAGAAATAAATTTTTTGTCCAGTGACTGATGAGAAACCGCAATTAGCATTCCCAGTAATGCAGCAATTTGGCACAAAATGTCTTCCCGCCAAAACTCCAGAGGCAATCGTGGGAGACGGACCCATACAGGAACACTAGCAGGCAAATCCTCCGCCGAGTTAAACCCAGCATGCCATGGTTTAATGAACAGCCCTATGCGGTCATAAAAATATGGTCCTCCCTCAAAAATGCGATTTCTATCAAAAATGGAAGAGAAATTTACCAGAAAGTAACTGTTGGCAGCCAGCATTATATCAATGTCTCCCTCCACATGCCAAGTGCACCTCATCCAGGCTTCCAAGGCTGACTGTGAAATCTTGAGACCCAAAAATTTGCAAATCAAGGCATGCCCTGTCAAGTATTCCACATCCTCTCTGACCGCTGCTTGAGGGACCACCAGGATCGGCCTGTCATTGCTCCTCGGGAAGCATCCATTAACTTTAGTTATTTTAGGTCTTTCTCCACGGTAAATAGGGTCTCCATCATAGGAAGGCAATGCCGGCCCCCCACTCGCCTCCCCTGTTCCAACAACAGCTACAGCTCCCACGTCCACATCTTCTCCAGCGCCCACGCCCTGGGCGGGCTTTGACTTGCCAAAATTCACAGACATCCGGCTCCTTCCTGTGTTGACCATGGTACCTTACCCCTCATATATTAGTTTAATTTATTTACATGATTTATTAAATTTATTATTTATAATAGTTTATTTCCATTGGGATCTATTTAGAGTTATATCAATTGTGTCATAGGCCTAAAGGATTTAGACTCTTTCCTAGAGGGAATTGCAACATAGGCAACACTTCTAGATCTTGCATAATCAATGGTCATTACCTAAACTTATTGAGTATCTATAAATTCTATTTTGATTATCCTCTTCATATGATTCTAATTATATTGAGATAGGATATGCATATAACAATCATATCCCATGCGCACATTCTAATAAACCTAACATGAACCAATTTTATACCTTCTTACATGTGAACTACATTGACTAGATCGATACAGTTTCTTGTTTCAACTAAATGTATCAGCAAAATTGATACAATTTTCCCTATGTTCATGTATGCTATCAACCAAATCAATTTCATTATTGACTATATTGAATATAAAAATACACTTGTATTTTATGTTTTCAAGTATATCAGTAGCTTGATATGGTTCTATGTGTTTTTCACTTCAACATAATGTAGTTCATTGAATGCCAATTTGCATGTTTATTTAAATTCATTTAATGCTAAAAATTAGCTACTTTATATTTTACCTAATTTATTACTTTTATATTGTATTGACTAGATCAATATAGTTATGTGTTGTGTGTTTTAACTACATCAGTCAAATATGATAAATTTATCTATCTTTATAAACTACATCAAATAGATGGATAGTGCTCCTTGTATTTTTCTCCCTTACTACATTGACAAGTCTACTACAGTCTCATTTTACTATTTTCCAACCTAACTATATCAACCATATCAATACAATTCCTTTTATGTCATTTAATTATATCAACCAACATAATATAGTTCAATTTTTCTAACCTTAATTCATAACTCTATCAACCAACCTGATACACTTTGTTTCCTCCTAATTAACTGCACTTATCACTTCTAGTCTAGTTATTATTTTCTTCTTCACCATGTAATATATATTTTATGCATATGAGGAGAAAACCCAACATGATATGATAGAATTGACCAATTTTTGTAAATCTTATAAATATCATTTTCCTTACAATATATAATATAATATCAATTATCATGTAGTTGCTAGAACCAAAAATTATGAATCACACGATAAAACCCTTGATCCATTCAACTATCCTCTTCTATGCATAACTATAAAAGATGATGAGTATATTTTAGAGTATACTCCAGAAATGGTCATTTATATTAATGAGTATCTTGACCATAGGGGAAAGTACCATGTGGTCATTTATCACCACATGATGTCACCTCATACCGAGGCCCCCTTCCCCTTCCCCTTCCTTTAAATGTTCTACCAGAGTTGGGGTAAGTCATTACATTACTTCCACCCATCCTTCCTCCTCCACCATTAATAGTATTACTACTAATATGGTAGAGATTTTATATAGTGGGCCTACCCACAGTGCTCATATTAACACTTTTATTAACATCACTATTAGTGCCTCTCAAAAAGCTACTTAAGCTTATTATTCTAGCCAACAAGCCATTGATCCTAATCAAATATTGTTGTAAGCCATGAGTCAAATGGATACCTTTCAAACCAATAATACCAATCAAATTATTCAATTGTAAAAACAACTTTTTCAATTTAAAAATCATCCTCAACAACTTTAGTGGGGAGTGTAAAACCCAAATTCCCACCCCCTAGAGATGCTCATGGAAATATCATTCCTCAACCTTCTATTTGTAGTAAAGCAATTATAAATCTTCAAAAAAACAATTAGTTCCTCAAATTTTAAACATAGACATAGGTGGTATCACTCTTACTATCAGTTATAAAGGATCAACCTATTCTACTTTTCATCTAATATATTTTGGAAACTTTTAAAAGGATTGCAATAAACAAAACACCTTTTTAAATACCAAACTTATAGCCCAAACCTTCTCCATTGATGCCCTAGATTGGTAGAATCAACTCAACTTTATCAATTTCTCTAGCCTAGAAGACTTAGTTAATGCATTAATTTAGGAATTTAAAACCAATGATATTCCTAAAAATAGCTTAACCCATTTCATTAATTGTAAGAAAGAAGAATCTAAAACTACCCAAGTCTTTATCAAGCATTGGAAAACATTATCTAACAAGGTTAAACATGACATGTTGAAAGACAACCTTTTCCACTTGTTTACTAATGATTTCACTCCAAAATTATAATACAAACTCAAGAATATCTCTCCAAAATCCTTGGAATAAACCCTTGATCAAGCTAAGTATTGATGTTTCCTCATAAGATAATTTGATCCTTCCTAACCCATGCTTGAAACTCATTTTATTATTAAATATAAAAATAAACATACTACCAATGATGGTGTCATAGATACATATAATTCCTCACACACCATCAATTCCATTTCCTTAATAATCTTGAATGAAGTGACTCTTTCCCAACCACTACGTAGAATTCCCTTCAATAATCCTCATCCTTCATCATAAGTTAACCATATTGATACTCATCATCCTCTTTATTTAGATGAAATTATGAAACATCTTACTAAGACCTCAACATGAGTGTTACATTACTCTCAAGTTATGGCTCATTGGTATGATCATAATAGTTTTTTCTACTTCCATGCAAATTGGGGGAATTCACTAGTCTTATAGGTCCCTTAGAAACCTTTATTATAAATTCCTTCTTGGTTCAAACTTTGATCATGAATCTATGATCTAAGAGCATCAACAAGACTTTGAAATGGTAGTAAAATCTCATGACTCCAAAGTCAAGAGTAATTATCTTCAATATAAGCTAATGTTAACCTTAAAATCTATTCAAATCCACTTCCTAAACATAATCAAGATCAACCACCTAATAATCCTAAAAATAATCATATTATTAAAAACATGGTTAATACTAACTTTTATACTAATAAATAAAACATAGTTAACATGAAAAATATAAGGCACATAATATCTTATATTGATCCTTAACCTCATTCCACTCATACTTATTATCTTTCCTAAAAAACTATTTAGGATACCTCCCCACCTCATCTTACAAGTGTTGAGTATAAGTAAATCATTACCTTAGATATTACAACTATATTGGCAAGATCTATGCACTCCTCTACTTATATAACCATTCCAAATATATTAGATAGTTTTATATATTTTTTATCTAAGTGTTTAAACTGTATTAACTAGATCAATGTAGTTTTTTAGATCCTAGTTCTCTATTACAACTGTATCTTTACACATGCAATTCCTAACACCATTTGTGTTGAAATTGTCAATCTTACGCAAATTGCACTCAAATGCACATTTTAGGTCAAAATCCATAAAACATCCTAAATGGTTTGAACATATCATTTACAAGTGCCATTTTAGGTCAAAGTATCCCTAAATAGGGAAATGCATTTTATGGGCCAACTAACTTTGATCAGATCATTTTGAGCCAAAATAACCATTTTGCTATTTAGTGCTTTGGATCACTCTTTTCTTCTAATTCATTGGTACACATCATGTACCTTTATTATTTGTTATTGGCAACATCCTAAATGGGAATATGGTTTAAATTCATATAACATCACCTTCTAATTCCTCTCGAGTCAAATTATAACCCAGTAATATGACTTTCTAACCATTTTGATTAGTTGAGGGCCAATTTTCAAATAATTGCACAAATGTTGATTAACCTTGTTTAAGTCTAATTAATCCAAATCAAGAGATTAAGTGGATTTTCCATGAGAGTTGTTGAATATTTGTTTTTGAAAATTGATTCTTATTATCTACATCACCTAGTGACATCATCTATGGGGTGGCATCCATCAAGCCATAAGTGCATAAAATATCAGGATTATGGGTCACCCATGCCTATTTAATGCCTCCCATGCCTCTTCAATGCCCCTTCTTCTAAGGTCATATTCAGGATATTTATGGATTTAATTCCAAATATTAGGATTGTCCTCAACCACACATCTCAATATTGAGATGGATGGTTGAGTTTGATCCTGACCAATCTCAAAAATTTATAAATAGAGAGGCCATGGACATCATTTATAAGCTATTTTGGTGCAAATTTATTATGATCAAATATCTTCAAAGCTTAAACATTTCAAAGTTATAATGCCAAATCATTTCCACAAAGCTTCATTGATAGGCTAGTTAGTGGTTTACAATCAAGAGCCTAGGTTTTATGGAGTGTTCTTAAGGCATTAGAGGAGCTTACCGACATTCTTGACAAAGACAAGGATGTTTGATTAACGGAGAACATGTTTTTGAGCCACATAGGCATGGTGAATCCATTTGGAAATGTAATATGGTGATTTATTTCTTTCATTTATTTCTTGCTATCCTTTGTAATTCCCATAGGAATAGATAGGCTTGGTTAGTTAGTTCTTTATGCATGTTTCATTGTTTATGGACTAATGCTTAACTAACTTGTTTTGTAATCCTCTCTACACTTGGCACACCCGGTGGAACAAGATGCATCCTACACCTAAAGGAGATCCTTTTGCAACCTTAAAGAACTTATTTAAGCTTTTAAAACTCTTACAAATTGGTTTTTTAACTTTTTTTTGCCATTTTTGGTTGTCACAATTTTTACACAGTAACCGACATCGATAGAAATAATAACATTAGTTACTTAGATTAACTAATTTTGATCAGTAGAACTGACATTGGTCAGATCTCAATTGGCTATAACTGACATTGGTGGTATTGATCGACGTCAGTCACTATGTTTTTCAAAAAAACATAGACTTGAGACCTACTTTTCTAAAGTTTCTTGTTTCAAATTTAAAAGGGCTTCAAAGCTAAAGGACATGATAATAATTTTGCTATAGGATCAAGTTTAAAATTTTATTAAAACATGTTTAAATCACTTTTTCATGATTAAAATTTGATTAGGAACTTTGTTTTGGTGTTTAACAAAAAAAATTAGATGTTTTTGGTTAATGTTTTTCAAAGTTTACAACTAAGACCAAGGGGTCAAATGAACACCACCAAATATTTTATTTGGGTTTAAAATTGAACACACTTGTTAATTATTGTTTTCAATAGTTGATTAGATTAATCTTGTTTGGAAAAAAGAGGAATGTTGCATGTATGCTCTTCCATTTGTCCCCTATAGGGAACCCTTGGAATCAAAAGCACCATTCCTATTACAAATAGCCTAGTCTAAGGCTTAGAAAGAAAGCAACTTGAGCCACTCCCTAAAAACTTGCTAAAGTTTTGGTGATCTTGAAAACAACCCTAAAGTATTTCTATTTTCATGCTTTCTTTTTTTTATGCAATTTGGCTTGCGAGCGGGACTTCATCACCTCGCACAAGTTCTTTATGGAAGCTTTAACCCAGGGTTTCATCTCCCATCATTGAATTCATTTGACTCTTTTTAGAGTTGCACATAGGATGTAGTGGCACTTTGGACATCACACTACACTGAGTGAACAACAGGATATAGTGGTTGCATAAAGGACTAGATGTTTATGCAATAAGTTGAGTGATATGGACCCAAAATCTATGCTTTTCTTTTGCATTGTTTGGCATGAAAGTTATTATGCAATTGATTCCCCTAGAACATTCAAAACTTGATAGTTTGGTAGACACCACTTTACCATACCTTGTAATTTTAGATTTAAGATATTTGTTTTTTGTTATTAGCTTACTTGGTCTTGATTTGTGTCTAAAACTGCTTGTTAACCTAATGAACTTAACCAAAACACATTGTCCTCAATTTTCTTAAGCGAGGGAGGCGTTACGTTGTCCAAATGGAAAATTCATTTTTTATTTGTTTAATTTGTTATCAAAAGCTTTGTGTCATGACACCCACTTTGGCATAGTCATGTTGCCTAATTGAGTTTAGAACTTTTACCCAATTTGTTTAAATCCTTCATTTATAATCCACATTTGAAATTGGACCTTTATGAGTTCTAAGGGTTGGTGTGTCAAAGTGGGTTTGCCATTTGTGCACTAGGATTGTTTTAACTTGGGTTTAATTTTCTATTTGGATTGAAGGTCATTTATTAAGACTCAAAATCACATCATCATCTTGGTGGACTCAGGTCATCTTGAGTATCACTCATGCTTTGGGTCCTAGAATATATTTTATCCTACTAGAATCATGTGGCAATGTTGTGCTACCTATTTGCTCCTAGATTTATACTTTGTGATTCATGTATGTCTTTATTACTTGAGTTGCTTATTTCATTTTGTCTTCTTCATAATCTAGAGAGCTTTCCTCTAAATTTCTAAGGTCAACTTGTCAAAGTTGAAACTAGCTTTTGTAGTGTGGGTATATCACAAAGATCTAGGCTTTGATGTATTAGTTTTCACCTTGGGTATTTGAGTTACCTTACTCTCATCCAATTTATATGATTTCAACTTTACCAAATGTTGACTAATTTCATGAACCAAATCTTCTAAATTGTGCATGGTTTTAAACCACCCTCCCTTATAGTTTCATTGGTACCTTGGTTATTTGTTTAAAAGGAGTTAGGGCATACTTTGATTGGTTACTAAAAATTGATCCAAAGTTAGTCAAATATACATAACAAATCTTTTTAGACATGACTCAAAGGTTCACTCATAGTGGGGCCTCTTATGGCCTTAGTTATGAGGATGAGCAATTTTATGATGGTCAAGATAACCCCATTATTTTTGATGATATCCTTGTAACAATAGGATTTGAAGATGATTACAATGAATATAAACCCTAAGAAGATCAAGATGAAGCCCTTATTATATTGATAAAATTAGGTACTAGACTACCTTCTAACTTTCCTATGGAACATTTGCATACCTTGGTTAGAGAAGGAGAACAATGATGGTAAGAGCAAGCTTCTACATAAATAGACATACCTTCTTCTTCTAAAAAAGGAAAGGAAATAAAAATAGATTTAAAACCCACAAATTTGGATCTTCTAGCTAAGATCAAGATAATAATTCAATGATATGTAGATCAACTTATCACAGACTTGACTGACTCCCTAGTTTCCACTTTAATTCACAAAAAGGCTTCAAAAGAACACAAAGATATGGTGGATAGTACGTAACAAATATTGGATGAGAATATTACCATAGTGGATCAAGGTAATCTAAACGAATAGGTAAAGTCACAAGAGACCTTACAAGATGTTCCATTTGACATGGAATATACATTTTTCAATCATCAAGAACCTCTTGTTACTTTATAAACTTAGAAACCCAAACATTCAGTTCAAATTGAGGAAATCCCTCAAACAAACCAAAGATTGGTAAAAAAACACAGACATTTCCAAAATCAATAAAATGCAAAATAGCCAAATTTAGGGAATGTTTTACAATCCAATAATCAATGGCCTATGTCCTCAACTCAAGCAACAAATTAGAACCAAATCATGGATCGAAAGTTATACGCTCCCTATAGATCCATACAAAACCTGGGGCACATTCCACCCCAATAACAACAAAACTAGGGACACATTCCTCCCCAACAACAATAAAACTAGGGGCACATTCCACCCCAATAGCATAATATCCAATCCACAAATGCACCAAACATGCAAGAATAAAATTCTATGAAGGAAATTCTCCAAATATTAGAGAATGAACAATAAAGTCAAAAATTATAAATTTGATGAGATATGCCCATATCCATTTGACTTATCTATTATCCAAAACCCCTTTCCACCTCACTTTGAGGCACCCAAATTTTAAAAATACAAAGGGAAAGGAGACCCGTGTGAACACATACAAGCATTATTTGTCTTGTGTCAATAGGTTGCCTATAGTAATGAGTACTTATTATGACTATTTATATGAAGTTTAGTGGGACAAGCTCTTAATTAGCTACTTAAACTACCCAAGGGATCAGTTATGGATTGAAATGACTTATTATAAAAGTTTGTTAACCATTTCTCATATAACATAGACCATTAATTGACCATTGTTGACTTATGTAAAGCTAAACAATGTGATGGTGAAAGTTTCACTACATATCTACAAAGGTGGAGAGCATTGGCGGGCCACTTTCAACACAATTTACTAGACAAATAGTTGGTTGATATCTTTGCACAAAACTTGCATCCTAAATTTGCACATAATCTACAATTAGCTTGTGTTAACTCATTTGAAGAAATTATTGATAAAGGAGTGTAGATTGAGGAGGATCTTATTGTTAGGGGCCTTGTTAAGATCTTTGTACAAGGACAAGTGTCTAATCAGACTAAATCACCAGCTCCTCAAATAGTTATGTAGGATAAGTCTAAGGGATTTCATAAAAATAAGAACATGGTTGAAAATGGGGTGATAGAAACAAGACATGTATAAATGGTACAAACTATGCCTCCTCTAGATGTATAATTAACTCCCTCAAATCCACTACCTACTTTGAAAAGATAACCTCCACAAAGGACATTTCATAAAAAATTTAGAGTCTTTAGTAAGTTAGGAGAATCTATTGAAGTAGTATTACAAAAGCTCATTGCAACTAACTTAATTATATAGCTAGTATCAAGGCCATTTTCTCAAGATCAGCCAAAACTAGATTGGTATAAAGAGAATGAATAGTGTAACTTTCATCATGTTGCTAGTCATGGTGCATATCATTGCATTCAATTATGACATATTATTGAGGACTTTATTGAAAATGGTGAGTTGTAGATTAATTTGGTTCCTAATCAAGACATAAATCAAGATATGGGAATCTACAAAGACCCCTTTCCTTGACATGATCCACCACCACCAAGAAATAATCAAAATGGTCACAATCAAAGACAAAGGCAGAATCAAAACTAATGATAGGGTCAGAATCATAATGAGAATAATTGAGATCATGATCCCCACACTAATAATTTGGCTTATAATAATATGCCTTATGACTACAATAACACTGTGGGATGTATTTCTTCAACCCACATTGCCACTGTTATTATGACATCACATGTCTAACCTCATGTTCCTCACAACATGAGACCCATAATTATAGGGTCAACACCCTCTCCTCCTAGTAATACCATGATGAGTTCACATCATCATGTAGCTACTCCATTTGCATGGGTTACTAATCTTGAACAATAGTACCATTCTTCTAGAGGCTCCTCATTGACCCAAAATTATAGCAATATTGTTAATCACCCATGAATCACTATCTAAGGCCCTTTACCTTGTCCTTCTAATTATAATGACTCTTTTCCACCTCTAGGTTGTGTAGTCACAACTAGATGATTATGAGTTACCATCTAGGGCCGTTCACCCACTTCTTTCCATAAACCCAATGAGAACATTATACCAATTTTTCCAAAGCTAGATATTGTCCCAATAAAGACTAAAATAGTTCAATCCACAATTCAAAGGCCTTATAATCTAATAGATCAATTAGATAAAACCCCTATGAAAATTTCCATATTAGAACTCTTGTAGACATTTGATGTCCATAGAACCATCCTCAACAAACTTTTACAAGAGTTTATTGTGCCTAATGATATATACCTTAATCAGTTCCATAACCTAATTGGACATTTGTCTTCATTTTAGTAAATCACATTTGATCAAAAGGACATGTCCACCCTTGGCCCAAACCACAATAATCCACTATACATTGAGATAATCATTTTGGATCATAATATCAAGTGGGTTCTTATAGATAATGGTTCAGGGATGAACATCATATCTCTTAAATTGGTGCGACTATTGGGTTACATGGACAAAGACATTTAGCTAGAGACTATTACAATCAAGTCTTATGATAACACCGAGAGGGCATCATCTAGTATAATTTGGTTGCTAGTCATGGTTGGGGCTATTTCTCCTCACATGTTATTCCATATTATGGATATTAAGCTTCCTTATAACATAATTCTTGGTCATCCTTGGATCCATGAAGTACAGGTAGTTCCATCTACTCTTCACTAATGCCTTAAGTTTCCCCATGATGGGATCGAGGTTACTATTCCAATTGATCAATAACCATACTACTATTACAAACATCTCAAAGTAGAGTTTTAAAATTATAACTACTACCTAGGTTCTAAATTCATTACAAAGAAGAACAAAGCCATCATTTCTCACCCATCTCCATCTAATTATATAGACCCTAGTGATCTAGCCTCCACCTCAACTAATCCATTTCCTAAATCACTAGCTAAGTAGGTAATTATTAGAGACGTAGGCATTCCCACATATCATCTGAAGGATGTCCTCTATATTGAAAAATTACCAAAATACCCTAAAACATTTAGTAGGCCTAAAACTTCCCAAACTCCTAACAGACCTGATCAGATTTGGCAACCAAAGAAGAAACAACCAAAACCTCCTATGGTTTTTATGCCTGCAATTACACCAAATAAAGATTGAGAGGCTTTTACTGAGGGAGATTGGTTATATTCTGAGGGCCTTGTGGATTTTTTTTAGAATCCAAAGTATCCTGTCCCTAAAAAGATAATGGATCATCTTGACTATATAGGGAAAGGCCTTGGCCCCTAGGTGTAAGGAATTTTAGAGCCCTTATCAACTGGAGTTGTCAATAGGAATCATGGTCTCAGATTTAAACCACTAGAGGATGACCTCATAACATTTGGTAGTGATTCTTCTGAAGTGATTGGTAGTGAGACTCCTAGCAGTGACATAACATCCTATTATAGACTTTTTGATGAGCTTGTTGCTTTAGATTTGTTTGATTCAAATGCCATATTAACCATAACACCTATTGGAGCTTCCCATCCTAAAGAAAAAAGTTGTCCTATTGAAGATTCCCATCTTGAAGTAAAAAGTTGTCTTATTGGAGCTTCTCATCCTGAAGCAAAAACCCATCCTAGTGGTGCTTCACATCCTAAAGCAGGGCATTATGTCTTTACCATTGGTGCTTCCCATCCTAAAGCAAACCCTCATTTTAACCCATGCCCTTGCCATCTTAAACTCATAGATTGGGATCAACATAATTTAGTCATATGCCTTGATGAGTTTCAAAATGAAGAATCAATTGCAGAATACATAGGCCTATGAGATGCATTCCCCATTGGTGATCATAAATAGGGTTTTGATTTTTCATTGAATCCTTCTAACTAATTTGGAGAGTATGAAAACTTTCTTGTTCATAATAAAGAACAAACATCAAGATCTTCAGGTGAAAACCTCTTTGAGGTGCTTGTTGATCAAGGAAAAAGTAAAGAAAAAGATAAGCCTTTGAGTGAAAACCTATTTCAAGTGCTCCCAAGTGGGAAAGTTTGATCATCCCCTCAGGACGTAGAAAGTCCATCTAACCCAAGTTCCATAGCTAGTATAAGCATATCTTCAAAACAACATCAAATATTTGAGCATCTTGATCTTGAGTTTCCTGAGGTCTTTACCAATTGGCCTTTACCTGAGAAGGTAGATTTTGATTCTTCATATTATCCAAATCTTTGGGAGGAATAAAAAGAAGATATAGTAGAAGAAGATGATCATGACCATATATTGCCTACAATTCTAAAATATGGATCCACACTCCTTTTGGAGAGCAAAATAGAAGTGAATTTGGGAACCCATGAGGATCCCAAAAATATTTATCTTGGAGCTTCCCTTACTAAAGCAGATTAAGAACATATTATATCCATTCTTAAGGATTATATAGACATATTTGCATGGGTATATTCTAACATGTTAGGCCTGGATCCAGATTTAGTTGTACATCATCTAGTTGTTCACCCTAATGCTAAACCAGTCAAGTAAAAGTTAAGAAAGATGCATCCATGCATTACCCTTTTGGTTAAGACTAAGTCGGAGAAGTTGTTAGGAGTCAATTTTATCAGACCACTAGACTAATCTGAATGGATTTTTAACATAGTGTCAGTAAGTAAAAAGACCCTATGCATACGTGTTTGTACTAATTTTTGTGATATCAACAAGGCATGTCCCAAAGATTATTGTCCTCCGCCCAACATTGACATGATTATCAACTCAACTATTGGGTACGATATTCTATCCTTAATGAATGGATTTTATGGTTATAATTAGATCAAGATAGCCCCTAAAGATCAACATAAGACCAATTTCACCACTCCATGGGGAACATTTTGTTACCAAGTCATGCCATTCAGTTTAAAGAATACTGGAGCCACATATCATCCTAAAATGACTATCAGCTTCCATGACATGATGCATGCCATTGTCAAGGACTATGTTGATGATATAATAGCAAAATCAAGAATAAGAGTTGGACACCCTGACATTATATGAAGAATATTTGAGAGGCTTCATGCATATAAAGTCTACTTGAATCTTAAGAAATGTGTCTTTGGAGTCACATTAGGGAAATTGCTAGGGTTCATTGTATCACAATGAGGGATTGAAGTCTACCTTGTGAAGGTCACTGCTATTATGGAAATGCCTCCACCCAATAATCTTAAATAGTTGTAGGGTCTACAAGGCAAGATCCAGTCTATACGCAAGTTCATTTCTCAACTGGTAGATAAGTGTCACCCATTTACCCATATCTTAAAGAAAGGGGTGACATTTAAGTGGGATGAGGATTGTTAGATATAATTTACAAAGCTTAAAACATACTTGGCCAATCCACCGGTCTTATGCCCTCCAACACAAGGAAAGCCATTACTTCTTTACATATCAGCCATGAAATATACAGTAGGGGCACTTTTGGCTCAAAATGATGATCATGGTAAGGAACACATGGTTTATTATTTAAGCCACACATTGGTAGCCTATGAACATAATTATATGCCTATTGAGAAGTCATGTTTAGTTATGGTGTTTGCCACTCATAAGTTATGACATTATATGCTAAATAACAAAACTTTTGTTATCACCAAGGTAGATCCTCTCAATTTCCTCTTATCTAAAGTAGATATCCAAGGATGCATGGATAAATAGATTATGCTCCTCAGTGATTTTGATATTGAATACCAAAATTAGAAGGCAATCAAAGGGTAGATTCTTGTAGACCAACTTGTAGAATCTCCTATTACAGCCACTCAACCTCTCAACTTTGACCTTCTAGATGATTCTATCATGGCAATAGAAAAAGCATCACAAGAACCTGAATAGTGGACACTCTATTTTGATGGATCCTTCACATCCTAAGGATCTAGAGTTGGCATATTGTTGATAATTCCACAAGGGGATTTGATCCTCAAAGCCTTCCACATACAATTTCAGTGTATAAATAATATAGCCAGATATGAGGCTTTGGTTTCAGGGCTCCATCTTGCCATACAGTGGGATATTCAAAGCTTAAAGGTATATGGAGATTCATGGCTAATCATAAATCTGATAATTGATCAATATCAAAAAAGAGATGATAAGCTTGTCCCTTACAAGTAAATTGTTGATAACCTTAAAAGACATTTTAAATCTCTACAGTTTGAGCAAGTTTCACAAGTCAACAATAGGTCTACTGATGCCATGGAAACAATGGTTCCATGATTCAAATTCATGATAATTCTAAAGAGTATTAGTTCTTGATTGAAAATCTTCTTTAGCTAGCACATATTTTATCAGATTCAGAGAGGATATGCACCATTGTTGATCCTAATCTCTTACCTGAGCTACCATGGTACCAAGATTTTTATAACTATTTCCATAGCCATGTCTTTCTCACCAACCTTTCCAATAAGAAACAAAACTTTTACTTCATCACCTAACACATTATATCTTCTTTGGAAACATGCTTTATCAAAAAGGCTATGATGGAATGATTCTTCAATTTTTATCTTTGGGAGAATCCAAGCTGGCACTTAAGGAGGTTCATGAAGGAATGTGTGGGGCCCATACTAATGGTGTAGTCCTAGCAAAGAAAATTATCATAATAGGTTATTATTGGCCCAAGATGGAGATAGATACTTGTAATTATGTAAAGAAGTGTGTTCCTTGTCAGAAACATGGCAACTTGATACATGCACCTTCTTTACCATTACATCCAATTACAACACCATGGTCATTCTCAACATGGGGTCTTGATCTCATTGGGAAAATTAAGCCAACATCTTTAGATGGCCATAATCACATTTTGACTACAACCAATTACTTTACCAAGTGGATTGAAGCCATTCCCCTCACTTTTGTTACTAGGAAATAAATAACCAAATTCATTCATAACCATATCAACTGTCGATATAGCATCCCAGCGCATATTATATCTAATAATGGTGTATCCTTTGTAAACCAAGATGTGAAAGCTCTTTGTGCAAAATTTAAGATCAAACATAATAAATCCACTCCATATAACCCACAAGGAAATAGACAAGTTGAGGCATCAAATAAAACTATTCTATCCATCTTTACAAAGATTATCAATGATGTTGGCCATAATTGGTATTTACAACTCTTTCCTACCCTCTAAGCTTATCGAACCAATCATCGCACCCCAATTGGAGCTAATCCATACTCCCTTATTTTTAGCACTAAATCTATCATCTTGATCGAGATTGAGATCCCATCATTAAGAATATAATTAGATCACATTGAAGATGATGAAGACTATAGAGCCTCACTGTTGCAAGAACTAGAACTTCTTGATGGTAAGCGTTTGGTTGCCCTAGAAAACTTACAGGCATATTAGAATAGATTAAAAAGAAGATACAACAAATGAATTCTCCCTCAAGAATTTGAGATCACTGAATTAGTTTTTAAATAAAACCAAAAGAACATGAATGTTGAACATAAAAAGAAAGACAAGTTCCAGTGTTATTGGTTAGGACCATACATTGTCATGACAAACTATGGATCAAGAGCATATCAATTAGCTAAACCTAATGGTGAAGAACTTTCAGAGCCCATGAACATCATACACCTTAAGATATTATACGCATGAACAACTTTGAAACATTTTCTATAAGACCTCTAACTTGGGGGAAACTTGTGTTATTGTAATTTTATCCCACCCATTTATCTTACCTTGAATATATTTTATACTACCCTGGCCTATTTTTCATGAATCCCGATGGTAAAGGCTTTGAACTCTTGGCACTCTAAACACATTATCCATCCCATTCTAGGTTACTCTCTTCAAAGATGCATATTCTTTGTTATGTCTAGGACATGTTATAAGCTTAAACACTTTTTTTCCCTTGACCAATTATGATCTCGATTATGTCTCATAAGCATTATGAACATCTTTAGCAACAGTTATACAAAGAAATTCATCCAGAACAATCTTATGAAGCTTTTGAAAGGTGAACAACCAAGTCTTCTTATTTCAAGTATTTTTTACTCGAACCCCACTCTCACTGATTTGTGAACATGGGCCATTGTAGCTAGCTTAGCTATTTAATTGGAACCTCTACTCTCAAGATGTACATTTCCTCAACTAGATGGTCCCACCTTGTGCATCTTTTATCCCAAAAACACCAAAAACATTAGAAAAACTTTGAAAATATAAAAAACATTAGAACATAATCCATAAAAGAACAAAAACATTATCTCACACTTCTATAAATTTGTACATTCCCATTCCACCATCCCACACTCTCATCATTTTACAAGTAACTGTTAAGAAAGAATGCTCTCACCATTTTGTGAGCAACTGTTAAGTTTGAACACTCTCACCTTTTTTTTGAGAAAATGTTAAGAAAGAATGATCTTGACATTTTGCAAGCACAAAAACACCAGTTCATTTCATCTTGTCCCATGCACTTGCCATTTTACAAGATCATTCTTTCTCATCTCATCAGCTTCTTGTTTACCAAACCATTCTCATTTGTTTATCATGTCTTCCATATTATACTATAACATTAATCAGTTGGTATAATCATCATTTTTTTCTTCTATCCAATTTCTTGGGATAACTACATTTTGCTTAAAGTTCATGTTGGAACTAGCATCCATGGAACTATGTAGGCAGTGTCCACTTGTCTTATACATCTAGAGTCAGCTCAGCCAACCCCTTCCTTTTCTTCTCTTCCCATTTATTCTATCATTATTCCTCTTTGATTAGGGAACAATTTTTGTGTCATTTTCTTTGTTATGATGTGGTAGAAAGTAACTCCCCTACTACACATGTATGAACATTTATATTTAAACCGCACTAACTTGGTTTTTTGTTTATGTGTGTTCATTTGAGTTTTTCTTTCATTTGTTGTGTTTTCTTGGTGTTTTTTTATGATTTCACACCTCTCCTTTTCTCTTTTTATTATTTCTCACTCCATTCTTGGTCTTGTGTTTCTTTGTCTTGTTTTACTATTTGATTTTGCTTTTTTCTTTTGTGTTTAAGAATACCTTGATGGTCCACATGGATCTTGATTATTCACATCTTGGTCTCATGTTGTTAAGATGTTCTTGCCTTTTGTTTTTAAACTTTTTTTATTCCTACTTAAGTCTTGATAGATCATATCTTGATTTCAAGTTAGGTTCATTTATGTATATCTTTTTCTTTGTTTTTTCTTTTTTATTTAAATGTAAATCATTGTAACTATGGTTTTAGTCATTGTTTTACCATTATACTTAATTATAGATATTCACATTTAAACTAACTCAGTGAAATTAGAATCTTATATCATTCTAAGTTATTTATACTTATGATGCCTATTTTATTTTGCTATATCAAGCACTTTGTGCTCAGGTCTCAAGGTCTTAACATCAACATCAGCTTCGATGAATGATTTTCAAGAACACTTTGCAAAACCTAGGCTCTTCATGTGGAATTATGCTTCTAGGTAGCTTGCATTTCAAGCTTCTTTGTCTATTATTAGATGGGCATCTCTTCACATACATTTTAAGTCTAATCAATTCTTGGTCATTTTTCATCATTCCTCATTCCATTCTCTCCCAAACATGGGTGAACTACCTTGGCCTGAAGTTCATGTTGGAACATGAGTCTATAGAACTATGTAGGTAGTGCTCAATTTGTATTGAGGTTAGCTCAGCTATCTCCATTATTCTTTTCATCTCTCTCATCACTTTGTGCATTCTCATATGATTGGTTTTATATGACTTTCTAGGCCATTACACCATCATATGAATGTTTGTGCCCACTCTCTTTGACCTATCTTTTCGGTTATATCCTTGAGCTAATTTTCTTGTTAATTGCCCATGCTAGGGCACAACTTCTGAACCACATCCATATAAAATCATCTCTAGTCAAAATTATTATTTATTCTTTATCAATGATTAAAATTTTCCCTACTGGGGCACAACTATTTTATCAGGATCAAATCTACTCTACTAGGGCACTTCTTATTATATTCTCTTTAGAGACCCCATTCTAGTGGTGCTTCCCTACCTGAAGTAGAACATGTCTCTTTTCCTCTAATTATAAGCTCTCCATATTAAAGCCCATGATGGCAATATTTTAGTGTGCAACTTGTCTTAGGATTGATCAATGCCATAATCACATAGCTTGTACTCTCAAATTGGGTACATTTAAAGTGTGTCCCTTACATTTATGGATTATATCTTTTCCCTTCCCCCCATATCTAGGCCTATTATATGTATAATTATATTTTGATCATTAATGGTAATCAAGTGTGCAAGCATTAGCTCATCTAGATGTGATCTATTCTATGGGTTAATCCCTCACTTTCTCTCTCTTTTTGAGATTCCATCCTTCTCTTTCATCCTAGTATGTCCTCTCGAGGGGGCATCATGGGTCTATTCCAATTTATTTTTGAAAACTCTTTTATTTGAAAAGATGTTGCTTCACCTGAATGTCTCGCTACACCTTCTCAAATAGGGGTAAAATGTATACATCCAATTCCTAACACCATTTGTGTTGAAATTATCAATCTTACTCAAATTGTACTCAAATGCACATTTTATGTAAAAATCCATAAAAAATCTTAAATGGTTCAAACATATCATTTATAAGTTCCATTTTAGGTCAAAGTATCCCTAAATAGGGCAATGCATTTTATGTGCTAGCTAACTTTGATCAGATCATTTTGAGCCAGAATGACCATTTTGACATTTAGTGCTCTGGATCACTCTTTTATTCTAATTCATTGGTACACATCATGTACATTTATTATTTGTTATTGGCAACATCCTAAATGGGAATATGGTTCCAATGCATCTAGCATCACCTTCTAATTCCTTTCAATTCAAATTACAACCCAATAATATGACTTTTTGACCATTTTGATTAGTTGAGGGCCAATTTTCAAATAATTACACAGATGTTGATTAACCTTATTTAATGCTAATTAATCCAAATCAAGAGCTTAAGTGGATTTTCCATGAGAGTTGTTGAATATTTATTTTTGAAAATTGATTCTTATTATTTGTATCACCTACTGACATCATCTATGGGGTTGCATCCATCAAGCCATAAGTGTATAAAATATCAAGATTATGGGTCACCTATGCGTAGTCAATGCCTCCCATGCCTCTTCAATGCCCCTTCTTCCAAGGTCATCTTGAGGATATTTATGGATTTAATTAAAAATATTAGGATTATCCTCAAGCACACATCTCAATCTTGAGATGGATAGTTGAGGTTGATCCTGACCAATCTCAAAATTCTATAAATAAAGAGGCCATGGACATCATTTCTAAGCTATTTTGGTGCAAAGTTATTATGCTCAAATATATTCAAAGCTTAAACATTTCAAAGTTATAATTCCAAATATTTTCCACAAAGCTTCATTGATAGGATAGTTTAGTGGTTTACAATCAAGAGCCTAGGTTTTATGGAGTGTTCTTCAGGCATTAGAGGAGCTTACCACCATTGTTGACAAAGACAAGGATGCTTGATCACGGGAGAACATGTTTTTGAGCCACATAGGCATGGTGAATACATTTGGGAAGGTAATATGGCCTGAAGTTCATGTTGAAACATGCATCCATGGAATTATGTAGGTAGCATCCACTTGTCTTATACATCTGGAGTCAGTGCAACCAACCCCTTCCTTTTTTTCTCTTCTCATTTCTTCTATCAGTGTTCCTCTTTAATTAGGGAACAATTTTCATGTCATTTTTATTTGTTATGATGTGGTAGAAAGTAACACCCCTACCACACATGTATGAACATTTGTCTTTAAACCACACTTAGTTTTTTGTTTGTGTGTGTTTATTTGAGTTTTTCTTTCATTTGTTGTGTTTTCATGGTGTTTTGTTGTTCTTTGGCACATCTCCTTTTATCTTTTTATTATTTCTCACTCCATTCTTGGTCTTGTTTTTCTTTGTCTTATTTTACTATTTGATTTTGCTTTTTTCTTTTGTGTTCAAGAATACCTTGATGGTCCACATGGATCTTGATTATTCATATCTTGGTCTCATGTCGTTAAGTTGTTCTTGCCTTTTGTTTTTAAACATTTTTTTGTTCCTACTAAGTCTTGATAGAACATATCTTTATTTCAAGTTAGGTTTATTTATGTTTGTCTTTTTCTTTGTTTTTGCTTTTTTGTTTAAATCTAATCCATTGTAACTCTAGTTTTGGTCATTATTTTACCATTATCCTTAGTTATAGATATTCACATTTGAACTGGCTCAATACAATTGGAATATTATGTCATTTTAAGTTATTAATACTTATGATGCCTAATTTATTTTTCTATAGCAAACACTTTGTGCTCAGGTGTCAAGGTCTTAATGTCAACATTAGCTCTGATGAATGATTCTCAAGAATACTTTGTAAAACCTAGGCTGTTAACGTGGAATTAGGCTTCTAGGTAGCATGCATTTCAAGCTCATTTATCTATGCTTCGATGTACATATCTTCACATACATTTTAAGTCTAATAAATTCTTAGTCATTTTTCATCATTCCTCATTCCATTCTCTCCCAAAATTGGGTGAACTACATTGGCCTGAAGTTCATGTTAGAACATGAGTCCATAGAACTATGTAGGTAGTGCTTAATTTTTATTGAGGTTAGCTCATCTATCTTTATTCTTCTTTTCATCTCTCTCATCACTTTTTGCATTCTCATAAGCTTGTTTTTATATGACTTTCTAGGCCATTACACCATCACATGTACGTTTTCACCTACTCACTTTAACCTATCTTTTTAGTTATATCCTTGAGTTAATTTTCTTGCCAATTGCCCATGTTGGGGCACAAATTCTAAACCATGTATGAATAAAATAATCTCTATAGGGGTAAAATCATTCTTTATTCTTTATCAATGATCAAAATTTGCCCTACTGGGGCATAACTATTTTATCATGATCAAATCTGCTCTACTAGGGCACTTATTATTATATTCTCTTTTAATACCTCATTCTAGTGGTGCTTCCTTTCCTGAAGCAAAATTTTCTCTCTTTTCCTCTAATTCCAAGATCTCCATAGTAAATCCCATGATGGAAATATTTTAGTGTATAACTTATCTCAGGATTGTTCAATGTTGTAAGCGTGTAGCGTGTACTCTCAAATTGGGTATGTTTAAAGTGTGTCCATTACATTTATGGATTATATATTTCCCTTTCCCCCCATCTCTGGGGCTTATTAAACCTCTAATTATATTTTGATCATTGATGGTAATCACATGTGCAAGCATTAGCTTATCTAGATGTGATATATTCCATGGGTTAATCCTTTACTTTCTCTCTCTTTTCGAGAGTCCATCCTTCTCTTTCATCCTAGTATGTCCTCTTGAGGGGGCATCATGGGTCTGTTCCAATTTTTTCTTGACAACTCTTTTCTTTGAAAAGATTTTGTTTTTCCTGAATGTCTCGTTATGCCTTCTTAAATAGGGGGAAAATGTAGACATCCAATTCCTAACCCCATTTGTGTTTAAATTATCAATCTCACTCAAATTACACTCAAATACACATTTTAGGTCAAAATCCATAAAATGTCCTAATTGGTTCAAATGTATCATTTACAAGTGCCATTTTAGGTCAAATTATCCCTAAAAAGGGCAATGCATTTTATGGGCCAACTAACTTTGATCATATCATTTTTATCCAAAATGACCATTTTGCCATTTAGTGCTCTGGATCACTCTTTTATTCTAATTCATTGGTACACATCATGTACATTTATTATTTGTTATTGGCAACATCCTAAATGGGAATATGGTTCCAATGCATCTAACATCACCTTCTAATTCCTTTCAATTCAAATTACAACCCAATAATATGACTTTTTGACCATTTTGATTAGTTGAGGGCCAATTTTCAAATAATTACACAGATGTTGATTAACCTTATTTAATGCTAATTAATCCAAATCAAGAGCTTAAGTGGATTTTCCATGAGAGTTGTTGAATATTTATTTTTGAAAATTGATTCTTATTATTTGTATCACCTACTGACATCATCTATGGGGTGGCATCCATCAAGCCATAAGTGTATAAAATATCAAGATTATGGGTCACCCATGCGTAGTCAATGCCTCCCATGCCTCTTCAATGCCCCTTCTTCCAAGGTCATCTTGAGGATATTTATGGATTTAATTCCAAATATTAGGATTATCCTCAAGCACACATCTCAATCTTGAGATGGATAGTTGAGGTTGATCCTGACCAATCTCAAAATTCTATAAATAAAGAGGCCATGGACATCATTTCTAAGCTATTTTGGTGCAAAGTTATTATGCTCAAATATATTCAAAGCTTAAACATTTCAAAGTCATAATTCCAAATATTTTCCACAAAGCTTCATTGATAGGATAGTTTAGTGGTTTACAATCAAGAGCCTAGGCTTTCTAGAGTGTTCTTGAGGCATTAGAGGAGCTTACCACCATTTTTTACAAAGATAAGGATGCTTTATCAAGGGAGAACATGTTTTTGAGCCACATAGGCATGGTGAATCCATTTAGGAAGGTAATATGGTCATTACTTTATTTCATTTATTTTTTGTTATCCTTTGTAATTCCCATAGGAATAGATTGGCTTGGTTAGTTAGTTCTTTATGCATGTTTCATTGCTTATGGACTAATGCTTGAATAAATTGGTTTGTAATACTCTCTACACTTGGCACACCCGGTGGAACAATATGCATCCTACACCGTAACGCCTCCCTCGCTTAATAAAATTGAGGACAATGTGTTTTGGTTAAGTTCATTAGGTTAACAAGCAGTTTTAGACACAAATCAAGACCAAGTAAGCTAATAACAAAAAACAAATATCTTAAATCTAAAATTACAAGGTATGGTAAAGTGGTGTCTACCAAACTATCAAGTTTTGAATGTTCTAGGGGAATCAATTGCATAATAACTTTCATGCCAAACAATGCAAAAGAAAAGCATAGATTTTGGGTCCATATCACTCAGCTTATTGCATAAACATCTAGTCCTTTATGCAACCACTATATCCTGTTGTTCACTCAGTGTAGTGTGATTTCCAAAGTGCCACTACAACCTATGTGAAACTCTAAAAATATTCAAATGAAGTCAATGATGGGAGATGAAACCCTGGGTTAAAGCTTCCATAAAGAACTTGTGCGAGGTGATGAAGTCCCGCTCGCAAGCCAAATTGCATAAAAAAAAGAAAGCATGAAAATAGAAATACTTTAGGGTTGTTTTCAAGATCACCAAAACTTTAGCAAGTTTTTAGGGAGTGGCTCAAGTTGCTTTCTTTCTAAGCCTTAGACTAGGCTATTTGTAATAGGAATGGTGCTTTTGATTCCAAGGGTTCCCTATAGGGGACAAATGGAAGAGCATACATGCAACATTCCTCTTTTTTCAAAACAAGATTAATCTAATAAACTATTGAAAACAATAATTAACAAGTGTGTTCAATTTTAAACCCAAATAAAATATTTGGTGGTGTTCATTTGACCCCTTGGTCTTAGTTGTAAACTTTGAAAAACATTAACCAAAAACATCTAATTTTTTTTGTTAAACACCAAAACAAAGTTCCTAATCAAATTTTAATCATGAAAAAGTGATTTAAACATGTTTTAAGAAAATTTTAAACTTGATCCTATAGCAAAATTATTATCATGTCCTTTAGCTTTGAAGCCCTTTTAAATTTGAAACAAGAAACTTTAGAAAAGTAGGTCTCAAGTCTATGTTTTTTTGAAAAACATAGTGACTGACTTCGATCAATACCACCAATGTCAGTTATAGCCAATTGAGATCTGACCAATGTCAGTTCTACTGATCAAAATTAGTTAATCTAAGTAACTAATGTTATTATTTCTATCGATGTCGGTTACTGTGTAAAAATTGTGACAACCAAAAATGGCAAAAAAAAGTTAAAAAACCAATTTGTAAGAGTTTTAAAAGCTTAAATAAGTTCTTTAAGGTTGCAAAAGGATCTCCTTTAGGTGTAGGATGCATCTTGTTCCACCGGGTGTGCCAAGTGTAGAGAGGATTACAAAACAAGTTAGTTAAGCATTAGTCCATAAACAATGAAACATGCATAAAGAACTAACTAACCAAGCCAATCTATTCCTATGGGAATTACAAAGGATAACAAAAAATAAATGAAATAAAGTAATGACCATATTACCTTCCTAAATGGATTCACCATGCCTATGTGGCTCAAAAACATGTTCTCCCTTGATAAAGCATCCTTATCTTTGTAAAAAATGGTTGTAAGCTCCTCTAATGCCTCAAGAACACTCTAGAAAGCCTAGGCTCTTGATTGTAAACCACTAAACTATCCTATCAATGAAGCTTTGTGGAAAATATTTGGAATTATAACTTTGAAATGTTTAAGCTTTGAATATATTTGAGCATAATAACTTTGCACCAAAATAGCTTAGAAATGATGTCCATGGCCTCTTTATTTATAGAATTTTGAGATTGGTCAGGATCAACCTCAACTATCCATCTCAAGATTGAGATGTGTGCTTGAGGATAATCCTAATATTTGGAATTAAATCCATAAATATCCTCAAGATGACCTTGGAAGAAGGGGCATTGAAGAGGCATGGGAGGCATTGACTAGGCATGGGTGACCCATAATCCTGATATTTTATACACTTATGGCTTGATGGATGCCACCCCATAGATGATGTCAGTAGGTGATACAAATAATAAGAATCAATTTTCAAAAATAAATATTCAACAACTCTCATGGAAAATCCACTTAAGCTCTTGATTTGGATTAATTAGCATTAAATAAGGTTAATCAACATCTGTGTAATTATTTGAAAATTGGCCCTCAACTAATCAAAATGGTCAAAAAGTCATATTATTGGGTTGTAATTTGAATTGAAAGGAATTAGAAGGTGATCCTAGATGCATTGGAACCATATTCCCATTTAGGATGTTTCCAATAACAAATAATAAATGTACATGATGTGTACCAATGAATTAGAATAAAAGAGTGATCCAGAGCACTAAATGGCAAAATGGTCATTTTGGATAAAAATGATATGATCAAAGTTAGTTGGCCCATAAAATGCATTGCCCTTTTTAGGGATAATTTGACCTAAAATGGCACTTGTAAATGATACATTTGAGCCAATTAGGACATTTTATGGATTTTGACCTAAAATGTGTATTTGAGTGTAATTTGAGTGAGATTGATAATTTAAACACAAATGGGGTTAGGAATTGGATGTCTACATTTTCCCCCTATTTAAGAAGGCATAACGAGACATTCAGGGAAAAACAACATCTTTTCAAAGAAAAGAGTTGTCAAGAAAAAATTGGAACAGACCCATGATGCCCCCTCAAGAGGACATACTAGGATGAAAGAGAAGGATGGACTCTCGAAAAGAGAGAGAAAGTAAAGGATTAACCCATGGAATATATCACATCTAGATAAGCTAATGCTTGCACATGTGATTACCATCAATGATCAAAATATAATTAGAGGTTTATTAAGCCCCAGAGATGGGGGGAAAGGGAAATATATAATCCATAAATGTAATGGACACACTTTAAACATATCCAATTTGAGAGTACACGCTACACGCTTACAACATTGAACAATCCTGAGATAAGTTATACACTAAAATATTTCCATCATGGGATTTACTATGGAGATCTTGGAATTAGAGGAAAAGAGAGAAAATTTTGCTTCAGGAAAGGAAGCACCACTAGAATGACGTATTAAAAGAGAATATAATAATAAGTGCCCTAGTAGAGCAGATTTGATCATGATAAAATAGTTATGCCCCAGTAGGGCAAATTTTGATCATTGATAAAGAATAAAGAATGATTTTACCCCTATAGAGATTATTTTATTCATACATGGTTTAGAATTTGTGCCCCAACATGGGCAATTGGCAAGAAAATTAACTCAAGGATATAACTAAAAAGATAGGTTAAAGTGAGTAGGTGCAAATGTACATGTGATGGTGTAATGGCCTAGAAAGTCATATAAAAACAAGCTTATGAGAATGAACAAAGTGATGAGAGAGATGAAAAGAAGAATAAAGATAGATGAGCTAACCTCAATAAAAATTAAGCACTACCTACATAGTTCTATGGACTCATGTTCTAACATGAACTTCAGGCCAATGTAGTTCACCCAATTTTGGGAGAGAATGGAATGAGGAATGATGAAAAATGACTAAGAATTTATTAGACTTAAAATGTATGTGAAGATATGTACATCGAAGCATAGATAAATGAGCTTGAAATGCATGCTACCTAGAAGCCTAATTCCACGTCAAGAGCCTAGGTTTTACAAAGTATTCTTGAGAATCATTCATCAGAGCTAATGTTAACATTAAGACCTTGACACCTGAGCACAAAGTGTTTGCTATAGAAAAAGAAATTAGGCATCATAAGTATGAATAACTTAAAATGACATAATATTCCAATTGTATTGAGCCAGTTCAAATGTGAATATCTATAACTAAGGATAATGGTAAAATAATGACCAAAACTAGAGTTACAATGGATTAGATTTAAATAAAAAAGCAAAAACAAAGAAAAAGACAAACATAAATAAACCTAACTTGAAATAAAGATATGTTCTATCAAGACTTAGTAGGAACAAAAAAATGTTTAAAAACAAAAGGCAAGAACAACTTAACGACATGAGACCAAGATATGAATAATCAAGATCCATGTGGACCATCAAGGTATTCTTGAACACAAAAGAAAAAAGAAAAATCAAATAGTAAAATAAGACAAAGAAAAACAAGACCAAGAATGGAGTGAGAAATAATAAAAAGATAAAAGGAGATGTGCCAAAGAACAACAAAACACCATGAAAACACAACAAATGAAAGAAAAACTCAAATAAACACACACAAACAAAAAACTAAGTGTGGTTTAAAGACAAATGTTCATACATGTGTGGTAGGGGTGTTACTTTCTACCACATCATAACAAATAAAAATGACATGAAAATTGTTCCCTAATTAAAGAGGAACACTGACAGAAGAAATGAGAAGAGAAAAAAAGGAAGGGGTTGGTTGCACTGACTCCAGATGTATAAGACAAGTGGATGCTACCTACATAATTCCATGGATGCATGTTTCAACATGAACTTCAGGCCATATTACCTTCCCAAATGTATTCACCATGCCTATGTGGCTCAAAAACATGTTCTCCCTTGATCAAGCATCCTTGTCTTTGTCAACAATGGTGGTAAGCTTCTCTAATGCCTGAAGAACACTCCATAAAACCTAGGCTCTTGATTGTAAACCACTAAACTATCCTATCAATGAAGCTTTGTGGAAAATATTTGGAATTATAACTTTGAAATGTTTAAGCTTTGAATATATTTGAGCATAATAACTTTGCACCAAAATAGCTTAGAAATGATGTCCATGGCCTCTTTATTTATAGAATTTTGAGATTGGTCAGGATCAACCTCAACTATCCATCTCAAGATTGAGATGTGTGCTTGAGGATAATCCTAATATTTTTAATTAAATCCATAAATATCCTCAAGATGACCTTGGAAGAAGGGGCATTGAAGAGGCATGGGAGGCATTGACTAGGCATGGGTGACCCATAATCCTGATATTTTATACACTTATGGCTTGATGGATGCCACCCCATAGATGATGTCAGTAGGTGATACAAATAATAAGAATCAATTTTCAAAAATAAATATTCAACAACTCTCATGGAAAATCCACTTAAGCTCTTGATTTGGATTAATTAGCATTAAATAAGGTTAATCAACATCTATGTAATTATTTGAAAATTGGCCCTCAACTAATCAAAATGGTCAAAAAGTCATATTATTGGGTTGTAATTTGAATTGAAAGGAATTAGAAGGTGATGCTAGATGCATTGGAACCATATTCCCATTTAGGATGTTGCCAATAACAAATAATAAATGTACATGATGTGTACCAATGAATTAGAATAAAAGAGTGATCCAGAGCACTAAATGTCAAAATGGTCATTCTGGCTCAAAATGATCTGATCAAAGTTAGCTAGCACATAAAATGCATTGCCCTATTTAGGGATACTTTGACCTAAAATGGAACTTATAAATGATATGTTTGAACCATTTAAGATTTTTTATGGATTTTTACCTAAAATGTGCATTTGAGTACAATTTGAGTAAGATTGATAATTTCAACACAAATGGTGTTAGGAATTGGATGTATAGATTTTACCCCTATTTGAGAAGGTGTAGCGAGACATTCAAGTGAAGCAACATATTTTCAAATAAAAGAGTTTTCAAAAATAAATTGGAATAGACCCATGATGCCCCCTCGAGAGGACATACTAGGATGAAAGAGAAGGATGGAATCTCAAAAAGAGAGAGAAAGTGAGGGATTAACCCATAGAATAGATCACATCTAGATGAGCTAATTCTTGCACACTTGATTACCATTAATGATCAAAATATAATTATACGTATAATAGGCCTAGATATGGGGGGAAGGGAAAAGATATAATCCATAAATGTAAGGGACACACTTTAAATGTACCCAATTTGAGAGTACAAGCTATGTGATTATGGCATTGATCAATCCTGAGACAAGTTGCACACTAAAATATTGCCATCATGGGCTTTAATATGGAGAGCTTATAATTAGAGGAAAAGAGACATGTTCTACTTCAGGAAGGGAAGCACCACTAGAATGGGGTCTCTAAAGAGAATATAATAAGAAGTGCCCTAGTAGAGTAGATTTGATCGTGATAAAATAGTTGTGCCCCAGTAGGGAAAATTTTAATCATTGATAAAGAATAAATAATAATTTTGACTAGAGATGATTTTATATGGATGTGGTTCAGAAGTTGTGCCCTAGCATGGGCAATTAACAAGAAAATTAGCTCAAGGATATAACCGAAAAGATAGGTCAAAGAGAGTGGGCACAAACATACATATGATGGTGTAATGGCCTAGAAAGTCATATAAAACCAAGCATATGAGAATGCACAAAGTGATGAGAGAGATGAAAAGAATAATGGAGATAGCTGAGCTAACCTCAATACAAATTGAGCACTACCTACATAGTTCTATAGACTCATGTTCCAACATGAACTTCAGGCCAATGTAGTTCACCCATGTTTGGGAGAGAATGGAATGAGGAATGATGAAAAATGACCAAGAATTGATTAGACTTAAAATGTATGTGAAGAGATGCCCATCTAATAATAGACAAAGAAGCTTGAAATGCAAGCTACCTAGAAGCATAATTCCACATGAAGAGCCTAGGTTTTGCAAAGTGTTCTTGAAAATCATTCATCGAAGCTGATGTTGATGTTAAGACCTTGAGACCTAAGCACAAAGTGCTTGATATAGCAAAATAAAATAGGCATCATAAGTATAAATAACTTAGAATGATATAAGATTCTAATTTCACTGAGTTAGTTTAAATGTGAATATCTATAATTAAGTATAATGGTAAAACAATGACTAAAACCATAGTTACAATGATTTACATTTAAATAAAAAAGAAAAAACAAAGAAAAAGATATACATAAATGAACCTAACTTGAAATCAAGATATGATCTATCAAGACTTAAGTAGGAATAAAAAAAGTTTAAAAACAAAAGGCAAGAACATCTTAACAACATGAGACCAAGATGTGAATAATCAAGATCCATGTGGACCATCAAGGTATTCTTAAACACAAAAGAAAAAAGCAAAATCAAATAGTAAAACAAGACAAAGAAACACAAGACCAAGAATGGAGTGAGAAATAATAAAAAGAGAAAAGGAGAGGTGTGAAATCATAAAAAAAACACCAAGAAAACACAACAAATGAAAGAAAAACTCAAATGAACACACATAAACAAAAAACCAAGTTAGTGCGGTTTAAATATAAATGTTCATACATGTGTAGTAGGGGAGTTACTTTCTACCACATCATAACAAAGAAAATGACACAAAAATTGTTCCCTAATCAAAGAGGAATAATGATAGAATAAATGGGAAGAGAAGAAAAGGAAGGGGTTGGTTGAGCTGACTCTAGATGTATAAGACAAGTGGACACTGCCTACATAGTTCCATGGATGCTAGTTCCAACATGAACTTTAAGCAAAATGTAGTTATCCCAAGAAATTGGATAGAAGAAAAAAATGATGATTATACCAACTGATTAATGTTATAGTATAATATGGAAGACATGATAAACAAATGAGAATGGTTTGGTAAACAAGAAGCTGATGAGATGAGAAAGAATGATCTTGTAAAATGGCAAGTGCATGGGACAAGATGAAATGAACTGGTGTTTTTGTGCTTGCAAAATGTCAAGATCATTCTTTCTTAACATTTTCTCAAAAAAAAGGTGAGAGTGTTCAAACTTAACAGTTGCTCACAAAATGGTGAGAGCATTCTTTCTTAACAGTTACTTGTAAAATGATGAGAGTGTGGGATGGTGGAATGGGAATGTACAAATTTATAGAAGTGTGAGATAATGTTTTTGTTCTTTTATGGATTATGTTCTAATGTTTTTTATATTTTCAAAGTTTTTCTAATGTTTTTGGTGTTTTTGGGATAAAAGATGCACAAGGTGGGACCATCTAGTTGAGGAAATGTACATCTTGAGAGTAGAGGTTCCAATTAAATAGCTAAGCTAGCTGCAATGGCCCATGTTCACAAATCAGCGAGAGTGGGGTTCGAGTAAAAAATACTTGAACTAAGAAGACTTGGTTGTTCACCTTTCAAAAGCTTCATAAGATTGTTCTGGATGAATTTCTTTGTATAACTGTTGCTAAAGATGTTCATAATGCTTATGAGACATAATCGAGATCATAATTGGTCAAGGGGAAAAAAGTGTTTAAGCTTATAACATGTCCTAGACATAACAAAGAATATGCATCTTTGAAGAGAGTAACCTAGAATGCGATGGAGAATGTGTTTAGAGTGCCAAGAGTTCAAAGCCTTTACCATCGGGATTCATGAAAAATAGGCCAGGGTAGTATAAAATATATTCAAGGTAAGATAAATGGGTGGGATAAAATTACAATAACACAAGTTTCCCCCAAGTTAGAGGTCTTATAGAAAATGTTTCAAAGTTGTTCATGCGTATAATATCTTAAGGTGTATGATGTTCATGGGCTCTAAAAGTTCTTCACCATTAGGTTTAGCTAATTGATATGCTCTTGATCCATAGTTTGTCATGACAATGTATGGTCCTAACCAATAACACTGGAACTTGTCTTTCTTTTTATGTTCAACATTCATGTTCTTTTGGTTTTATTTAAAAACTAATTCAGTGATCTCAAATTCTTGAGGGAGAATTCATTTGTTGTATCTTCTTTTTAATCTATTCTAATATGCCTGTAAGTTTTCTAGGGCAACCAAACGCTTACCATCAAGAAGTTCTAGTTCTTGCAACAGTGAGGCTCTATAGTCTTCATCATCTTCAATGTGATCTAATTATATTCTTAATGATGGGATCTCAATCTCAATCAAGATGATAGATTTAGTGCTAAAAATAAGGGAGTATGGATTAGCTCCAATTGGGGTGCGATGATTGGTTCGATAATCTTAGAGGGTAGGAAAGAGTTGTAAATACCAATTATGGCCAACATCATTGATAATCTTTGTAAAGATGGATAGAATAGTTTTATTTGATGCCTCAACTTGTCTATTTCCTTGTGGGTTATATGGAGTGGATTTATTATGTTTGATCTTAAATTTTGCACAAAGAGCTTTCACATCTTGGTTTACAAAGGGTACACAATTATTAGATATAATATGCGCTGGGATGCTATATCGATAGTTGATATGGTTATGAATGAATTTGGTTATTTATTTCCTAGTAACAAAAGTGAGGGGAATGGCTTCAATCCACTTGGTAAAGTAATTGGTTGTAGTCAAAATGTGATTATGGCCATCTAAAGATGTTGGCTTAATTTTCCCAATGAGATCAAGACCCCATGTTGAGAATGACCATGGTGTTGTAATTGGATGTAATGGTAAAGAAGGTGCATGTATCAAGTTGCCATGTTTCTGACAAGGAACACACTTCTTTACATAATTACAAGTATCTATCTCCATCTTGGGCCAATAATAACCTATTATGATAATTTTCTTTGCTAGGACTACACCATTAGTATGGGCCCCACACATTCCTTCATGAACCTCCTTAAGTGCCAGCTTGGATTCTCCCAAAGATAAAAATTGAAGAATCATTCCATCATAGCCTTTTTGATAAAGCATGTTTCCAAAGAAGTTATAATGTGTTAGGTGATGAAGTAAAAGTTTTGTTTCTTATTGGAAAGGTTGGTGAGAAAGACATGGCTATGGAAATAGTTATAAAAATCTTGGTACCATGGTAGCTCAGGTAAGAGATTAGGATCAACAATGGTGCATATCCTCTCTGAATCTGATAAAATATGTGCTAGCTAAAGAAGATTTTCAATCAAGAACTAATACTCTTTAGAATTATCATGAATTTGAATCATGGAACCATTGTTTCCATGGCATCAGTAGACCTATTGTTGACTTGTGAAACTTGCTCAAACTGTAGAGATTTAAAATGTCTTTTAAGGTTATCAACAATTTACTTGTAAGGGACAAGCTTATCATCTCTTTTTGGATATTGATCAATTATCAGATTTATGATTAGCCATGAATCTCCATATACCTTTAAGCTTTGAATATCCCACTGTATGGCAAGATGGAGCCCTGAAACCAAAGCCTCATATCTGGCTATATTATTTATACACTGAAATTGTATGTGGAAGGCTTTGAGGATCAAATCCCCTTGTGGAATTATCAACAATATGCCAACTCTAGATCCTTAGGATGTGAAGGATCCATCAAAATAGAGTGTCCACTATTCAGGTTCTTGTGATGCTTTTTCTATTGCCATGATAGAATCATCTAGAAGGTCAAAGTTGAGAGGTTGAGTGGCTGTAATAGGAGATTCTACAAGTTGGTCTACAAGAATCTACCCTTTGATTGCCTTCTAATTTTGGTATTCAATATCAAAATCACTGAGGAGCATAATCTATTTATCCATGCATCCTTGGATATCTACTTTAGATAAGAGGAAATTGAGAGGATCTACCTTGGTGATAACAAAAGTTTTGTTATTTAGCATATAATGTCATAACTTATGAGTGGCAAACACCATAACTAAACATGACTTCTCAATAGGCATATAATTATGTTCATAGGCTACCAATGTGTGGCTTAAATAATAAACCATGTGTTCCTTACCATGATCATCATTTTGAGCCAAAAGTGCCCCTACTGTATATTTCATGGTTGATATGTAAAGAAGTAATGGCTTTCCTTGTGTTGGAGGGCATAAGACCGGTGGATTGGCCAAGTATGTTTTAAGCTTTGTAAATTATATCTAACAATCCTCATCCCACTTAAATGTCACCCCTTTCTTTAAGATATGGGTAAATGGGTGACACTTATCTACCAGTTGAGAAATGAACTTGCGTATAGACTGGATCTTGCCTTGTAGACCCTACAACTATTTAAGATTATTGGGTGGAGGCATTTCCATAATAGCAGTGACCTTCACAAGGTAGACTTCAATCCCTCATTGTGATACAATGAACCCTAGCAATTTCCCTAATGTGACTCCAAAGACACATTTCTTAAGATTCAAGTAGACTTTATATGCATGAAGCCTCTCAAATATTCTTCATATAATGTCAGGGTGTCCAACTCTTATTCTTGATTTTGCTATTATATCATCAACATAGTCCTTGACAATGGCATGCATCATGTCATGGAAGCTGATAGTCATTTTAGGATGATATGTGGCTCCAGTATTCTTTAAACTGAATGGCATGACTTGGTAACAAAATGTTCCCCATGGAGTGGTGAAATTGGTCTTATGTTGATCTTTAGGGGCTATCTTGATCTAATTATAACCATAAAATCCATTCATTAAGGATAGAATATCGTACCCAATAGCTGAGTTGATAATCATGTCAATGTTGGGCGGAGGACAATAATCTTTGGGACATGCCTTGTTGATATCACAAAAATTAGTACAAACACGTATGCATAGGGTCTTTTTACTTACTGACACTATGTTAAAAATCCATTCAGAGTAGTCTAGTGGTCTGATAAAATTGACTCCTAACAACTTCTCCGACTTAGTCTTAACCAAAAGGGTAATGCATGGATGCATCTTTCTTAACTTTTGCTTGACTGGTTTAGCATTAGGGTGAACAACTAGATGATGTACAACTAAATCTGGATCCAGGCCTAACATGTTAGAATATACCCATGCAAATATGTCTATATAATCCTTAAGAATGGATATAATATGTTCTTAATCTGCTTCAGTAAGGGAAGCTCCAAGATAAATATTTTTGGGATCCTCATGGGTTCCCAAATTCACTTCTATTGTGCTCTCCAAAAGGAGTGTGGATCCATATTTTAGAATTGTAGGAAATATATGGTCATGATCATCTTCTTCTACTATATCTTCTTTTTATTCCTCCCAAAGATCTGGATAATATGAAGAATCAAAATCTACCTTCTCAGGTAAAGGCCAATTGGTAAAGACCTCAGGAAACTCAAGATCACGATGCTCAAATATTTGATGTTGTTTTGAAGATATGCTTATACTAGCTATGGAACTTGGGTTAGATGGACTTTCTACGTCCTGAGGGGATGATCAAACTTTCCCACTTGGGAGCACTTGAAATAGGTTTTCACTCAAAGGCTTATCTTTTTCTTTACTTTTTCCTTGATCAACAAGCACCTCAAAGAGGTTTTCACCTGAAAATCTTGATGTTTGTTCTTTATTATGAACAAGAAAGTTTTCATACTCTCCAAATTAGTTAGAAGGATTCAATGAAAAATCAAAACCCTATTTATGATCACCAATGGGGAATGCATCTCATAGGCCTATGTATTCTACAATTGATTCTTCATTTTGAAAATCATCAAGGCATATGACTAAATTATGTTGATCCCAATCTATGAGTTTAAGATGGCAAGGGCATGGGCTAAAATGAGGGTTTGCTTTAGGATGGGAAGCACCAATGGTAAAGACATAATGCCCTGCTTCAGGATGTGAAGCACTACTAGGATGGGTTTTTGCTTCAGGATGAGAAGCTCCAATAAGACAACTTTTTACTTCAAGATGGGAATCTTCAATAGGACAACTTTTTTATTTAGGATGGGAAGCTCCAATAGGTGTTATGGTTAATATGGCATTTGAATCAAACAAATCTAAAGCAACAAGCTCATCAAAAAGTCTATAATAGGATGTTATGTCACTGCTAGGAGTCTCACTACCAATCACTTCAGAAGAATCACTACCAAATGTTATGAGGTCATCCTCTAGTGGTTTAAATCTGAGACCATGATTCCTATTGACAACTCCAGTTGATAAGGGCTCTAAAATTCCTTACACCTAGGGGCCAAGGCCTTTCCCTATATAGTCAAGATGATCCATTATCTTTTTAGGGACAGGATACTTTGGATTCTAAAAAAAATCCACAAGGCCCTCAGAATATAACCAATCTCCCTCAGTAAAAGCCTCTCAATCTTTATTTGGTGTAATTGCAAGCATAAAAACCATAGGAGGTTTTGGTTGTTTCTTCTTTGGTTGCCAAATCTGATCAGGTCTGTTAGGAGTTTGGGAAGTTTTAGGCCTACTAAATGTTTTAGGGTATTTTGGTAATTTTTCAATATAGAGGACATCCTTCAGATGATATGTGGGAATGCCTACATCTCTAATAATTACCTACTTAGCTAGTGCTTTAGGAAATGGATTAGTTGAGGTGGAGGCTAGATCACTAGGGTCTATATAATTAGATGGAGATGGGTGAGAAATGATGGCTTTGTTCTTCTTTGTAATGAATTTAGAACCTAGGTAGTAGTTATAATTTTAAAACTCTGCTTTGAGATGTTTGTAATAGTGGTATGGTTATTGATCAATTGGAATAGTAACCTCAATCCCATCATGGGGAAACTTAAGGCATTAGTGAAGAGTAGATGGAACTACCTGTACTTCATGGATCCAAGGATGACTAAGAATTATGTTATAAGGAAGCTTAATATCCATAATATGGAATAACATGTGAGGAGAAATAGCCCCAACCATGACTAGCAACCAAATTATACTAGATGATGCCCTCTCGGTGTTATCATAAGACTTGATTGTAATAGTCTCTAGCTAAATGTCTTTGTCCATGTAACCCAATAGTTGCACCAATTTAAGAGATATGATGTTCATCCCTGAACCATTATCTATAAGAACCCACTTGATATTATGATCCAAAATGATTATCTCAATGTATAGTGGATTATTGTGGTTTGGGCCAAGGGTGGACATGTCCTTTTGATCAAATGTGATTTACTAAAATGAAGACAAATGTCCAATTAGGTTATGGAACTGATTAAGGTATATATCATTAGGCACAATAAACTCTTTTAAAAGTTTGTTGAGGATGGTTCTATGGACATCAAATGTCTACAAGAGTTCTAATATGGAAATTTTCATAGGGGTTTTATCTAATTGATCTATTAGATTATAAGGCCTTTGAATTGTGGATTGAACTATTTTAGTCTTTGTTGGGACAATATCTAGCTTTGGAAAAATTGGTATAATGTTCTCATTGGGTTTATGGAAAGAAGTGGGTGAACGGCCCTAGATGGTAACTCATAATCATCTAGTTGTGACTACACAACCTAGAGGTGGAAAAGAGTCATTATAATTATAAGGACAAGGTAAAGGGCCTTAGATAGTGATTCATGGGTGATTAACAATATTGCTATAATTTTGGGTCAATGAGGAGCCTCTAGAAGAATGGTACTATTGTTCAAGATTAGTAACCCATGCAAATGGAGTAGCTACATGATGATGTGAACTCATCATGGTATTACTAGGAGGAGAGGGTGTTGACCCTATAATTATGGGTCTCATGTTGTGAGGAACATGAGGTTAGACATGTGATGTCATAGTAACAGTGGCAATGTGGGTTGAAGAAATACATCCCACAGTGTTATTGTAGTCATAAGGCATATTATTATAAGCCAAATTATTAGTGTGGGGATCATGATCTCAATTATTCTCATTACAATTCTGACCCTATCATTAGTTTTGATTCTGCCTTTGTCTTTGATTGTGACCATTTTGATTATTTCTTGGTGGTGGTGGATCATGTCAAGGAAAGGGGTCTTTGTAGATTCCCATATCTTGATTTATGTCTTGATTAGGAACCAACTTAATCTACAACTCACCATTTTCAATAAAGTCCTCAATAATATGTCATAATTGAATGCAATGATATGCACCATGACTAGCAACATGATGAAAGTTACACCATTCATTCTCTTTATACCAATCTAGTTTTGGCTGATCTTGAGAAAATGGCCTTGATACTAGCTATATAATTAAGTTAGTTGCAATGAGCTTTTGTAATACTACTTCAATAGATTCTCCTAACTTACTAAAGACTCTAAATTTTTTATGAAATGTCCTTTGTGGAGGTTATCTTTTCAAAGTAGGTAGTGGATTTGAGGGAGTTAATTATACATCTGGAGGAGGCATAGTTTGTACCATTTATACATGTCTTTTTTCTATCACCCCATTTTCAACCATGTTCTTATTTTTATGAAATCCCTAAGACTTATCCTACATAACTATTTGAGGAGCTGGTGATTTAGTCTGATTAGACACTTGTCCTTGTACAAAGATCTTAACAAGGCCCCTAACAATAAGATCCTCCTCAATCTACACTCCTTTATCAATAATTTCTTCAAATGAGTTAACACAAGCTAATTGTAGATTATGTGCAAATTTAGGATGCAAGTTTTGTGCAAAGATATCAACCAACTATTTGTCTAGTAAATTGTGTTGAAAGTGGCCTGCCAATGCTCTCCACCTTTGTAGATATGTAGTGAAACTTTCACCATCACATTGTTTAGCTTTACATAAGTCAACAATGGTCAATTAATGTTCTATGTTATATGAGAAATGGTTAACAAACTTTTATAATAAGTCATTTCAATCCATAATTTCTAGTGAGCCTGTGTAATAGAATACCTTGACATTATAAATGCAGTTTGTTCTCATTGATCTAACTATATTAGCCAGGTTGAGACCACACAATTATTTTCATAGATAATTTTTGTTTTTATCAGCCCCTTCTTCTATTTATCTTCTCCAATATTATGCACCTTTATCTTAATCATATCCAACTCTTTTTTAATTTGATGAATGGGATCCAATTACAAAAATTTGTAGCTCCCTTCACAAATTCCTTTCCTTGAGATCATGAGTATTTCCCCATGTCATTGTAACTGACTAATGTAGTTTTTATTCAAAGTGAATGTCCTTAAACCTCTACCTATGGTGAAAGAATCTACCTTTCTCGATCTAAGGAAAACATATTACAATAGTTGTCAGAAATGTCCATTCAAGTTGACAAAACTTTGGATGCTTCCCTCTCACTTAAGTTTCCTATTACTTCCATGATCCCTAAGGAAATATTAATTCATGCAGATGATCCTCCCCTTTTCATTATTATCCAAGTTGCTGACATTAATGTTAAAAATTCCTTAATAGATGAATGGTCCAACACCTATGTCACTTCCCTTGAGTTCATCAATACCCTTGGATACTTTAAATGTAACCTTAAGTCAACCCAAAGCACATGCCAAGGATATGTTAAGAGATGCATGCCTCTTCTAGGATATATTTGGTTCCCTATCACCATTATTCCCATCATAGTTAGAGTTAAGGTCATGATATTTAACTTTCCTTTATCTTTTAACACTTTACTCAATTGACCCTAGACCCATCACATGAGAGAATTCACCTCTTTTTATGCCAGTGTGTAAATATTCCCAAAAAGGTGCTACCTATAAGATTCATGGTGATAATAGCCCTATAATTTCAAATAATTCCAAGAACATGGTATCTTTAAAATTCCTATCCTTGAAACATTACCTATCATCCCATTTTATGAATACCAACACTTTAAATATCTTGTCGAATCTAACTGAGGTTATCATAATCACCCCAAGCTTATGTGAAATTTACCTCCTAACCTATTAGAATTTTATGATGATGAACTCTAAAGATCAACCTTAATATAAAAACATTTTTCTTCTTCCTAACATTAAATATCAATTTACTCCTTTGCAAACTTGATCTCGTAAAAAATGAATGATGAGTTATTTACTTCTATCATGATGCTTAAGAATTATAATTCCTATTATTTCACTAGAAACATAATGGTTGAAGATATTCACATTGATGTTAATATAATATATTACAATGATGGTTATTCCCTTGATGACCCATTCTTAGTTGTTTATGCACAATCTAAGGATGTGGAAATCCTTTGTTATTGATCCTCTTTTCAAAACTCTTATGATCCCCCTTTATATTCTCATTCAATTAACTTAGTTGATGTCATGCATCCTCATTCTACTTCCCATAATGTTATTCCTCCTTTAGTTATGTTCATATGTTAGATATAGAGTGCATTCTAGTTTCTAGTTCATGTATCAATATTGTTACTTTCGAGCCTCTTCAGAGCATGCTCCTTGATCGTGTTATGATAAAACCATATAGGTTTTGTAGAGTATATAATCCCATGGGTTTGATTCCTCCTAAGATGTTATAAATTATTTCACAACCCATACCTATATTAACTTTGAATATTATAACAATTCCCTTTTTCTCTTTTCATAGAGTTTATGGTTTGCACAATAGGATTGTTGATCTCACTAGAAACAATTGAAATATATATGAGTGCGAAATATTATTTCCATATCTCTTGATAATGATGACTTATTTGACAAGGTTCATGATCAAACTCACTATGATTATCCCCTAAATCAGATGTGGTACCACACCTAACCACCCAAGGAGAAGATCCATATTATGAGTTACACAAGGTTGTTGGCCATTAGTACAAATATTTTTGAGCATAGCAAAGATTATTAACATAATAAAAATTTCAAGGTTTAGTATCCACCATAGATAATCAAACACCTCATTTAACTACTCCTAGGTTAATTTATTGTTTTCATGGTATAATTCACATTATTAAACTTATTATTAATCTATTTAAAACTATTTAGATGTGCTCACATTAAAGAAACTAAGTCTTCTAGTTTATAATATTTTCCACCCTCAAGGATATGTCAAGAGTATTCCCCAAATGAGGGAAAGTCTATTTCTTTTGTCACTCATGTGCTACACACCATGGAAATAGGTATTGAACATTACAACAAAATATTCATGATTTTTCAAGTAATTTAATTCTTCCTTTACAACATCCTCATAACCTTTTGAGGCCTACGCCTCAAGCTTCTCAATAACATTGAAAATATCATTCTTGTATGAAGTGTTAGCCTTCTTCTTGACCTAATCCTTCTAGTAGATTAGAGTAGATATGTGACTTAGAGTTATATATTTATCACATTGAGTTTAATTCACAAGAGGCCCCATATCCTCATCCTTCTAGTGTTCCTAATTTATCCATAGATCTCATTCATCAAGTAGTCCTGACACAAATTTCAAAGAGAGTAAAAAAGACTATGGTTAGATCCAAATATCAGTTATAACAAGATATATCAACATGTATAGATGATGTATATTGAGAGTTTTATCAACATTTATGAGCATATATTTGAGTCATATAATATTAATCTTCACATTTTAATATTATTGGTTCTCATGTTAATCATTATTATCAATTTTGATATTTTTTGTACATATCTTATTTATATGATGGTTCTCTTTCATTTTGAGCACTTTAATTTTTATATATTTATATCTCATGCCTTATTATTTAATTTTTACACTTATTAAATTTTTTTTTTCATTTATGGATATTAGGTATCACCTTTCGGTTTCATTTATTTCATGTTATTTTCAATTTAGCCTTTATTCATTGGTCCTTATTTCTTACTCTTTTATGATGACCATTTACTTTCCTCCTCTTTTGGGATGATTTTTCTTACTCTAACCCTCTTTTGGGATGATTAATTATTTCATTTTTGCTTGTACTAGATCCCTTATAGGTTACTATGACTTTCCTAATGGCATTACTATCATAACATATCCCATCCCTTTTGGATCATTGTTTTCTCTCCTTGATGAACTATTGATGTAGGGGCATCTCATGAGGACCCAAAAAAATGATCCAATTTTTTTTTAGTTGACATATTATGTGTAAAATAGGAGTTAGAGGTCATAATTAGTCCATTTTTGGAGTCTTGGTAGTCTTAAGATGCATAGATTTCAAATTCTAGTGTTTCCTGCCAAAAGCATTATTTGAATTTTCAAATGTTGTCAAGCCTTGTAAAAGGAATTTTATGAAATTTATGTAGGTGGAAGATGTGATAACTTGTATAAGGTTATTTGGAAATGTAATAGGTTTATAAATTTTCATTATACTATTGTAATAATTCTAGATGTTTTATATTATGTAAAACATGAATAATGCAATGTGACCCAAAGAGACCATTTAGAGAGAAACAACCAAGATTCAGTTATTTGTATTTTTATAGGAGTCTTGGAGTCAATTTTTGATGTTATATAGTTAATACATTCACATAAAATTAATTTATAATATATAAAAGTTTTTATGGAGAGGTGAAAGCTCACTTTGATGATTATAACCCTTGTTTTGAATGAATACAAAAAATAGACCGTGTTAGAGGTCAATGAATGTTGATACATAATGTATGAGTTTTGATTATTTAAGGAATGAATTTTAAGATGATTTAACGTGTGCTTGAATATTTATGTATTATTTTTTTATTCAATACTTTAAATTAATAAATAAACCCATGTTTTTAATAATTATTGCAGACTATGTAGTTTTTTTGGTAATTGTGTGAAGTTGGAAATTGGTCACAACATGCCTGAAGATTATGTGAATGTTGTAAGAGAATGTATTTTATTTTCAGGTATGTTAATATACTAAGTTTTTATTGTTTTAATAACATTTTTTTCAAGAAACAAGGAAAAGAGGTCTTATTCTAGAGACTACAGAGACAAACTTTCCATCTGAGATGCTTAATAGATTAAACATTATGTATTCCAAGATTGACATGCAAAGGAATTGAGAATTGGTAAAAGAAATTTATTTTAGACTCTTTATTTATTTTTGATCATCAGTTTTTGATAAATAATTGGTAAATAATATGGTGTTTAAATAAATATGGAAAGAAAACCCTATTTCCTGTGTTGACATTGTTATCGTGGACTGTGAATTGATCCTTTGAAAAGACAAGACTTAAGAATCAAGTTGTAAGTATTCTATCAGGTTCTATCATGTATATTTGAGTATAATTAATTTATTTATAATATTTACAAGTAAAATAATGATATTATATGTTGAAAACCTTAATTAATACATGTAAACAGTCATTGGCTTTGCACAATCATGTGTGTTTTGGTATAGAAATGTTTAACAGTGGAGTGGAATAATAAATCCAATGCTTGGGATAGTTAAGGGAGGTTAAAAAAAGATCAAATAAGTTTACATAGACCCTTGAAACCTTGTATAACATTCTCAATTGTATTTTATGTGATCTTAGCTAGGATAGTGGACATGTAAGCCCTAACCTAGGGTTTTGGGAGTTTAGAGAGAATCCATTGTACAAATTCAAGATTGGTAAAAGTCTCAGTAACAAGGCTAGTGAAGATATTTTAAATTTATTTTGTGAGAATGTAATTCTAAGTACGTAAATTCAAGATTGTTTATAAAAATAATCTTAGGAGGCCTAATTAGGGGGGGCATAGTGTAAAATAGGATTAGTTAAGTGCTTAAATGGTGCAAACATGTGATGAAAATTTACACAAAGAAAAATAAAAATATAGGGTATCTCCATTAAGTATTAGTTTTCAAATTTGAAAAGGTACAGAGTCATATAATCAATAATACAATAAGAAGAGGGATATAAGGACTGAGATAGTTGGCAGAGTTGAGTAAGGTAAATACTTAAATGTGGAAAATTGTGATAGGGTTGACTAAGAGTAAAGTGAGAGTGATGAAACCTTTTTGTAATAAAGATCATAACAATTTAAATTAAAAGAACCAAAGTGTATTGGTTAACCATTGTATGAAGTATTAAATTAAGAATCATAGTCCAATGAAGTGAGTTAAACAATAAGAGTATAGTGAGGGAATGGTAGTTGAGGGCGATCGATTTAATTGGTGTGTGTGAAAGGAGGAAATGATAGGTTAAGAAATTATATAAGAATATAATAGAACACAAGAAGAGTGGAATTTAGATGAAGAGATATGGAACCTCAAGTTAAAGAAGACAAGTAACCATATTTGAAGATAGTCAAATAAATAAATCAGAGTTAGGATTTTTTTTAAAGGTAGAGTGGTTATAGGTAGAGTGTGGAATGTTAAATGAAGATCTAGATAATTTAGTATCAGAGCGAGAATATTATTCGATAAGAGAAAGATAGAAGCAAGCATGAAAAGGTACT
This sequence comes from Torreya grandis, assembly GCA_037957365.1. NCBI lineage: Eukaryota > Viridiplantae > Streptophyta > Pinopsida > Cupressales > Taxaceae > Torreya > Torreya grandis. The sequence goes on from JARHVA010000859.1 coordinate 4,124,560, forward strand.
TATTAATTTTATTTTGATTTTGAGTTTTGATTTGATGTATTGAAGTGTGCATGAAGATTAAGAGAATTTGGTACCAACCCTCTAGCCAAGTGTGGCTTATTGATAAAGAGAATTATTAACAAGATCAAGTGAAATAAAGGTTCATAAATATATCTCATAAGAGAGAAAGATTCCTATATTTAGGAATAGAGGAGAAGTCCCAAGTGAGGATAAGAAGAGACCCAATTGAGGTCAAGAGAGAGAAGATAGACCAAGTGAATGGTAAAGATGTGGCAAGTGAGTGAAAGCTTGTCAAAAAGAGTTATAGGTCCAATTGAGGCCAAGGAGTTGATAGAAATATTCAAGGAGATGATGAAATAAAAATTTAAGAATAAACAAGGCATAGTTGATGAGAGAAGCTACCACAAGGAGAAGATGGTGCAAGATGACACCAAGCAGAGAATAGAGATGGAGAGAGAAATAGTTGAGATGAGGTAGAAAATGGATAGGATGTTGGTTATGTTAGAGAAAATAAGAGAAATGAGAAGCCCACATATTTATGGGTAATGAAGAACAATCCACTGAAGTGGCCAATCAGACTATTGATGAAGAGAAGAAAGGTACAAGAAAAAAGAGAGGAGAGAGAGCAGAAGACGTTGCTATGTAAGCAATTAAAAAAAGAAATAAAAATGTGATGGTTGAGAGGAAAAAATAAGGAATAAGAGGAAGAGCATCACCTTGATGTGTATGAGGTGAGTTTGATTGAAGCAAAGGAGAAAAATTACAGCCAACCAAGTTTTGAACATGACAAAGAAGATTAAGATTAATTGGGAGGCCTCATTGAAGGCTTGAACAAAGGAATGAAACCCCATGAAGGTATGAATTCTAATTTTATGTTTGTATATGAAAGTAATGGTCAATTAGAGGTAGAATTGGTATACATAGGAAAGGATTTGAAAGGTGAAGTGATATAGAATGAAGAGAAAGAAGTGCAGGTTGTAGTGGTTAAACCTCGCATGAATGAGGGAAAAGAGCATGGAGAAGCAATGATAGCATTAATACAATAGGTGGAAGATGTGCAGCCCTATGGAGGTTTGAATTTTGTTAAGACAAAAATTATCCAAGATATTATTTTGTGTTAGTTATAGATATGAAGATGGAAGTAGAAGAATTTGAAAGTATAAGAGTTGCAATAATATATTAGGGCATCTAAAGCCCATATGATAGAGGTAAAGAGTAAGAAGAGAGTATACATGCAATGCAAGATGATACAAGCAAGCAAGGAGGTATAATAATGTATGATAGATGTAAGGTTGAGTACAAGGAGGAACAACTGAGGTATGAAGGAGGAGAAAAATACAAGGATGATGCAAGAGAGATAAATTGGAAGAGATGGAAGAAGCTAGCAATCTATTGGAGCTCAATTTCTATCTCCCCGAGGAGTATGATGTAGGGGCATCCCATGAGGAAATAAAAAATGATCCAATTTTGTTTTTAGTTGGTTTATTAGGTGTTAAATAGGTTTTAGAGGTCATCAATAGTTTATTTGTGGAGTCTTGGTAGTCTTAAGATGCATAGAATTCAAATTCTAGTGTTTCCCACCAAAAGGATTATTTGAATTTTCAAATGTTGTCAAGCCTTGTAAAAAGAATTTTGTGTAATTTATGTAGGTGGAAGGTGTGTTAACTTGTCTAAGGGTTTTTTAAAATGTAATAGGTTTATAAATGTTCATTCAAATAGTGTCATAATGATAGATGTGTCATATTATGTAAAACATGAATAATGCAATGTGACCAAAAGAGACCATTCAGAGGGAAACCACCAAGATTCAATTATTTGTCTTTTTATAGGAGTCTTGGAGTTAGTTTGTGATGTTATATAGTTACTCCATTCATATAAAATGTAGGGACACACTTCCTATCCTAAAACACAATTTTTTTTGTTTAATTACTATTTGTCTATGAATATATCTTAGGTATACTTTATCCTATCAGATATCCTTTGCCAACCGGGTAAGCATCTAACCATATAGATTAGGCATCTATTATCCTATGCCAAATGGGCAAGAATCTAACCATACAGGTTAGGCATCTATTATCTTATGCCAAATGGGTAAGAATATAACCATATGAATTAGGATTTCCTTTACTAAAATGGCAAGCATCTAACCATAAAGGTTAGGCATTTTACACATGAGTAGGTTATGCTCTGTCTAGAGACTTGACTCATTGGGATCAACCAGATATTAAGTAGCTCACTGTTCACCACTTATCTCTACTAGATAAGAACCAAGGTCACCATGATAGGAGTATGAAACATATAACAAATAGTCACATTATACCTTAGAATTTGGCTTAAAGCCTCAGGAACTATGATGATCCAGCCAAAATCCTTATGAGTATATCATAGAGTTCTTATATTTATTTTTTTAAATATAAACTAGGGTCTTATTAAAATGGTCTTGCATTTTATTTTAACTCTAATATTGTTTAGCACACAACCCGAACCCCATCCTAATCACCTGCATACTAGAAGCATCCTTTGCTTTCCAAACTGTCTACATACCTACTTTTGAATAGGATCAAAGTGTAGTATGCATGTAGTTCTATTTTATATTCTATGTTTCATGTGAACTATAGTTCTAGGTATACAACCCTTTCTAGGGCCTTGTTACCAAAATAGTTCCTCTATGATTGCTATCCAAATGGGAGCATAAAAAGGATCATTTTAAGTAATTAGATACTTGTTTAACTAAACTAACCCTAAATCTTAACAAGAAATATAAATTAACATTTTCAAGATATATCCCCTTTCCACTTTTATTTACATCAACAATGTTTTTGATCTTTGATTTAGATAAATTAATCCTTATAATTGTTGTTGCTAAGGTTTTGTTATTTGAGAGCCATATGGTTGGTGGTTTCTTGATATTAACTGGTTTAACATTCTTAATTTAAGTTTTTATTTCTCCTTTTTGGTGGTATTGAGTTTTGAGCAAGAATGTACTTTCTCCATTTCTATTTCATAAGTTCACAATTCATAATCATTTAAAGTAATCAAAGTCATTTTCTTTTCTTAATTAGTGTTGTTGACCAAGAGGGATTATCCCACCCCTTGGTCTTAATGACATGACATGGTCCTTATTTTTACCTAATGGTTTATAGGGATGCTACCCAAACATAATTATTGTAGTTGTGTTAGGATATAGATGTAGTAGCTCAAGCATGATGGCATGCCCATAAACATGAGCCAAAGACACCGCTTATACCAAACACTACATAGTTTTGTTTAACCTTAAATTCTTGGTTTAATTTGAGATTTGAAAAGTAAATAATACTTGAAATAAATTAATGCATCATATTTAAAAATCAAAATCTTGAGTAGGAAGGTAGAAAACAAATCTATAACATGATCTTCTAGTTTAGTCCTTATGTCAATTTTCAAAAATGATATTTTGGACAATTACATCTTCAGTCTACTTAGGTAAAATTTTATAGAAAATAACTTATACACAAAGAGTTTAATAATATGATATTGAACTTGAATTTTAATGTTAAATAAGTCTTTTATACATACAAATTCAAAATCAATCATCAAGGCACATTCTTTGACACATTTTTATATTTATCTCACTGTAAATGAATATTTATAAAATAATTATTATTTTACCCAAAATAACACACCCGTTAGTTATCCAATAAATATTATAAATAAATCACATTATTTTTATGATAATAAATACCATGATTTAATTTTATTATAAAATAAAAATTTATTATTATTAGGTAAATGAATACTAAGAGCACTTATTTGATTTTTTTTATTATCACATAACATATGTGATTATTAATGATTAATGATTTTGGATTGCTATTAATGGAGGGGAATGGTGGAATGTAGATGTGGAAGTTGTTGTAAATGAAGCTATTAAATATAGAGGAGTACTAAATGTATCTCATACTTACACCAATATTAATGGGAAGCTAGGGTTGTTAGGCATATTCACCTTTTCTATCAAAGATGAGCAAGAAAGATGTCTTGATTAATATAAATACTAAAAATTGTTGATTTATTTTATGAATGATGAAATTGAACTAAACTTCAAATCACTATGTTTTCCAACCAAGATCTAAGGTTCTAAACTAACCAAAGGTGAGATAGACATGGCTAAAGCCACTATTACCTCTATGAATTGACCAAACCACTCCTTTACTATTGCTCACTCCTTCCTTATGGGTCGATCTACTACTCCCTTATTCCAGTGATTAACTACCCTTCCTACTTATAACTTTGATCTACTCCTACATCAACTCACAATAAATTAATGTATTATATATATATATATATATATATATATATATATATATATATATATATATATATATATATCATGCCCAGTTAGGGAGATAAATGCATATTTGAAGTCTATTGAAAATAATAAAACTTGATATGGAAATAATATTAGTGTTTTTGGATGAAAGGGCTACTTCACATGGTGATAATAGGGATTTCATGAAGGAAATGAAGAAGGTAAAGAACCTCTACTGATCCCTTTCCAAGCATCGATTCTACTCTCCTTCCCCTTTATGTCAATATTCTTTTCTCTAAAGCATTGATCAATCTACTGCCTTCCTTTTTTTACAAAGCATTGATCCTTAAAGTATTTATAAACTTATTTCACACGTAAATCTCTCCCACTTTTCATTATCACTCTTTCTATTTGGATTTTAACTACCAACGCTAAGGGGTCAATGAGGCATATGATGTGACAATTTTTCTTTTGCATTACATGAGTTAAGTGGGTGATGCTTAAGGGAGATGGAGCGTAGAAATTAGGGAGGTGGAGTGGGTAAATTTAAATTGAAATAAGATATTTTAGAACATAAAGTTATGATTGAATTTCATTGTTAGTTGATTTTCACAATTTTGGCAAACGCTTCATCCACATGACTCACATTTGCTAAGAGATTTGCATGATAATAATATAAGATTATACATATATATATATAATGGTGGTTTATTAAAACTAATTAATAATCTAAAATTATATGCGATAATATAATTTATTTAAAATTTTAAAATCAACAATAAAATAAAAACTCTATTAATTAAAACAACCTTTGGTGATTTCTAAATATTAATACGTAAATATTAAATTCATTCATTATAAATGCAATTATTAAGATAAGAATAAATTTCTATCCCATTAAATTTTCCTCGATCATAATTGTAAACATTGAATATAATTATATGAAAGGAAATATCTTTAATATTTTAACGATTTAATTTCCTAACTCTTGGAATTTTGAAAATGAAATTAAATTCATACCTTGCTTTCTTGTGAAATCCTGTTGATGACTTGATAGCTCTTTGAAATCAACACAAAAGTTAACTTAAAAATCAACTCACCTTGACATAAAATAATAAATGAAGTCCAAATCAACGTAAAGTATGATCACGAGTCCATAGTGTAGGAAGAGAGGTCGCGACATCCTCCCCTCTTAAATTGTGCATTATCCCAATGTACTACAAAAGTTTGATTAAGTTCACAAATTTTAAAATAAAAATGGAAACATGTTTTTCATTTCTTCAGTGTCCTCCCCAGTTACACTTCCTTCACCATATTGATCCCACTATACCTTGTATTGATCAACCTCTCTATTTCATAATTGGTATCGGTGCCTCTCCAATACTTTGTATGGCTCTATTGTTATTCTATCATATTCTTGGACCTGCAAAGCATTCTAGTTTAAAATGTGTTTATTATCAAGCACATATTTCTTAAGAAGTCACACATGGAAGACATCATGAATGTAACTTAGTTGTGGGGGTAAGGTCAATCGATAAGCTATTGGGTTAATTCTCTCTAGGATCTCAAAAGGTCCTATAAAGTGAGGAGCTAAATTTAACTTTTTCCAAAAGGGTATGGAACTTTTGTGTAGTCTAACCCTTAAAAATACCTTGTCACCAATCAAAAATTCTCTTTGAAATATCTTCCTATCTACATAGCTCTTTTGTCTGTCTGATGCTTCCTGCAACCTCTACCTTATAACTTTCACTTGTTCCTCCATGTCTTTTAGAATTTTAGGACTAGTTACTATTATATCCTCAAGGTTATCCCAACTTAGTGGTGTTTAACATCATCTCCCATATAGAGCTTCAAATGAAGCCATACCTAAAGACATTTGAAATGAGTTGTTTTAGGAAAATTCTACCAATGGAAGATAAGCTTCCCATTTGGTTTGTTGATCCATATAGTGCATCCTTAGGAGGTCTTAGACAACCTAATTTATCCTTTCTATTTTCCCATTCATCTCAAGATGAAATGCAGAGGTAAATTTCAATTATGTACCTAAGGCTCACTGTAAGGTTATCTAAAATCTTGAAGTAAACTTGGAATCTCTATATGATATGATCTTTTTTGGAACCCCATGAAATATAACCACTTCACAAATCAGTTGGCTAAGGTTGGTACATCATCAATCAAGTTCCTGGGTATGAGATGCACCACCTTAGTAAGCTTGTCAATTACCACCATAATAGAATCATGCCTGTAAGGTGTCATAGTAATCCTTATATGAAATATATATTGACAACTTGACATTTATATTGTAGAATGTCATGTGGATATAAAAGTCCTATAGGATGATGATGTTCTACTTTAACCCTCTGACATTCCAAGCATCATGCTACATATAATACAATATCTCTTTTCATCCCTTGCCAAAAATAAGTTTCTTAAGATTGACATATAGTTTGTTTACACATGTACATCATGATCTTCAGTCAAAATTATCTTCCTTAGGTCTTCTACATCTGAAACATAGATCCTATTTTTATATCATAGCAAATCTTCACCATCCAAGAAATATCTTTCAGTTCTTGGGTATTATGAATTTTCTTCTATCATTATTCTCACTTGATTATATCAAGGATCTTATTTGTGTCCTTTAAATATTTGTCCTTTTAGATTAAATCTAAGCATTGTTATATTCATCAAGTTTCTTCTCCTACTCAAAGCATTGGAAACCCTATTCTCTTTTCCCTTGATATACTCAATTTCAAAATCATACTCACTCAAGAATTTCAACCACCTTATTTGCCTAGCATTTAGATTGGGTTGAGTGAATATGTACTTTAGACCTTGATGGTCAGTTTTTAGTTCAAAAGTTTTCCCAATAAGGAAATGTCTCCACTTCTAAAAAGCATGAATAATTTCTACCAATTCTAAATCATGAGGTTCATAATTTACTTCATGGGTTTTCAATTTCCTAGAGTCATATGGAATTATGCCATCATTTTGAATGAGAACTCCTCCAAATCCTTAGATGGGCATATTTGATACAACCATGAAATGTCCATTTGGATCAGGTACCTTCAAGATGGGTGCCATCATCAACTTTTCCTTTAGAATCTGAAAATATTTATCACATTTCTCTACCCATATAAGATTCTTACCTTTCCTTTATAATGTCATAATCAGGTTGGTAATCCTAGAAAAACCTTCAAAAAATATCCTATAATAACCTACTAACCTCATGAATCTCCTTACTTCTAATATGTTCTTGGGGATTGGCCATTCCAATATTGCCTTTATCTTATCTGGATCTACTCAATTCCTTCTTTATGATTTAGCCTAGGTAGTGGATTTCCTTCTTAAAGAATGCACATTTGGACAACTTACCATATAGTTTAAATTCTCTCAACCTTTGAAGATGTGATAAGTGCTCTTCTTCATTTTTAGAGTATATAAAAATGTCATCTATGAACACTAAGATGAACTTATTGAGGTAATTATGGAACACATTATTCATTAAGTTCATAAATGATAAAGGATCATTTGTTACTCTAAAAGGTACAACAATAAACTCATAGTGTCCATATCTGGTCTTGAAAGCAATTTTTGGAATATCCTTCTCCTTAATTCTTAGCTAATGATATATTGATGAAAGGTCTATCTTAGATAAAATTGTTGCTCCTTTCATTTTCTCAAAAAGGTCTTTTATTTGAGGTAGGGGATATCTATTTTTCATTGTGACCTTATTCAACATTCTATAATCAATCCATAATCTTAGAGTTTCATCTTTATTTTTAACAAATAAGATTGGTGATCCCCAAGGAGACACACTTGGTATAATCAATCACTTACGCAAGAGTTCCTGTAGCTAAATTTTAAGTTCCATCAACTCAGTGGTGTTTATTCTGTAGGGTGATCTAGAGATTGGCTCAACTCCAGGTAAAATATCAATTGAGAAATCAAATTCTCTCTTAGGGGCATTCCAAGTAATTATTTAGGAAGCATGTCCTTAAATTCATTTAGGAAAGGATAAAGTTCTATGGTTGGTTCATCTTTCCTATCATCCTTATCATCTATCACTACCATGAAAATTAGAGTTCCTTTCCTTCTCTCCTTCTTCAAATGCATAGCTAATATGGTTTCTACTTTTATGGGATTATGACCCACTTGAATCATGACCCATCTCCCATTGTCACTATAACACCTAATCAGCTTGATATAACAATCTATTTCAGCTTGGTGTTTGGTGAGCTAGCTCATCCCTATTATTACATCATAGGATCCTAAGGTTGATACAAATAGGTCTAATCTTGTCTCAAAATATGGAAATTGTATATTTTTCTTAGGTAGACATTGAGAAACTTCCTTGAATACGTTATCCCTATACTAGACTTTCCATGATGAATTCATGTGATTCACTAGAAGAGACATTTTTCTTAGTAATTCAGGAGAAATGAAACATTTTGATGAACTAGTATCTATGAGAATTGAAATGGGTTAAACCAATGATATACCTATAGCTTCAATTGGTATATTTTGGTATCTATTTTGGAAATTCCTTAATATAGAATAGATCCTTTTTTGTGGTCCCCTATAAGTTTTATTGTCCCTTATTTGTCCCTACATCCTTGGGCACTCTTAGGTAAAGTGATTTCCTCTACAAGCAAAACATCCTCCTGATGGATATTTTGGTACTAGGTTCCTTGGGGCATCACTAGAAATCCATGGAGAATACATTCGGTGATTGTAATTCCTTTGATCATTCCTATTATTATCTCTTCCCTTGTTATTATACCTTCCAAAAGTATTTATCTAATTTTTATTTGGTGGAGGTGCTCTACCTATTAGATTTTTTCTTGGGTTTTTATCCACAACTTGCTCTCTCCTAAAATTTGGTTTCCCTTTGAAGGCTATGTTTTTGTTATTGTTAAATTTTTGTCTTTACACAACTAGGGATTTCAAATTTCATTCCTATTTGAGTTATTTTTATATCACTTCATTCATGTTCTTAGGGCTATGCATATCTACTTCTACTCCTATGTTTGCATTCAGTCCTAGGATGAACTTTCTAGTCTGACCTCTTTCATCTTTTTAGTAAATGGGCACATACTTAAGTAATTTGGTGAATCTATCCTAATAATATCAGAATGACATGACTCCCTACCTTAGGTTGTGAAATTTAGTCATCTTCTCATCAAATAATAACTAGGGTAACCATCTCTTCCTAAAATGGTAGTCAAAACTAATCCCAGGTCAAAATTTCCTTGGTTATTCTATTTAATTCCTTCATGTTAGTCCACTAGCTATCTACCTCTCCTACCAATTGGTAGGATCCCCACAACACCTTAGTTTCATCATTGTATTTTATCAATTCAAAGTATTTTTCCATCTCATTTAGCTAATTTCAGCTCCTTCACCTAACTATTTCCCATCAAACTTAGGGGGTAAAATCTTCTTCAAATCCTTGCTTAGATTAAAAAATGGAACTTCAATTTTGGGAGATATAAACTCCATATCATTAATTGGTGGTGGATCTTATTTGGGTGGATTATCAAAGTTAGGTTCAATTATGTTTTCTATATTTTCTTATCTTGACCTAAGATCATTAATCACCTACTTAAGTGAGCCTATTTTATCCCTTTTCTCGGTCAACAAATTGAAAATAACATCTATCCTTGGTTATATATTTTTTGGAACCTATTGTTTAGCATTTTCATTATTGGGTTCTACATTTCCCACATTTTCCCCTCAATTCCTAGCTGATCATCTAGTTCTTTCCATTTGGTTTCCTAATAGAAATAACACAATCTTCTAAGTTTTTATTCAAGATAATTAATAGCAATTTTTTTTGGATAACTCTAATTTTTATCATACATTTTATTATTGATTGTAGTCACACATAGGATTGAAAAAAAGTAAGCATTTGATAATCTCATTCATCTTTTTATTACATAGAGTTATTATCTTTATAGAGGATAAGATTTATGACTATAACATATAGATGTTTACATAACATTGATTCAAAATTATTCTAAATAGAATCTTCTTCATCTATTTCCATTTCTTCAGGAACTTCATCTTCTGAGCGAACCACAAATCGGTGGTAGCAGTTATTTTCCTTACACACTTCAGGGATTATGTAAGGTGTGTTAGGACCCATTCCAAATAGAAAATCTCTCATTGTTGAGGGCATCTTAAATAAATAGTTTACTATAGGTTCAATCATAGCTAGTTTTGTTTTAACTGGCTCCACTTTCAAAGGTTTGAGTTTACTCAAGATTGCAGCTATTGTTTCTAAGTCATAAGTGTAAATGGGTTCTTTCAAAGTGGAGGGAAGTTATATTTTCCCCTTCTTATTTGTTCCTTTTCCTTTCTTTGAAGTTTTTTGATGAGCCATGTATGATCAAAAAGTTTTAACCAAATTAGTTTCTCATAGTTTTCAGTTTTCTCAACAAGTTATCATCAATAATTAATCTTTTACTAAGCATAGGTTGTAGCAGGCTTAAGGCCTAGATTTCAAACCTAGGCTCTCATACCACAATGTAGAGACACACTTCCTATCCTAAAACACATTTTTTAAATTTAATTAATGTTTTTTTGTGAATATATCTCAAGTATACTTTATCCTATTAGATATCCTTTACCAATCAGGTAAGCATCTAACCATATAGTTAGGCATCTATTGTCCTATGCCAAATGAGCAAGCATCTAACCATATGGGTTAGACATCTATTATCCTATGAAAAATGGGCAATCATCTAACCATATGGGTTAGACATTCCTTTACCAAATGGGAAAGCATCTAACTATATGGGTTAGGCATCTTACACATGAGTAGGTTATCCTTTGGCTAGAGACTTGACTCATCGGGATCAACTAGATCCTAAGTTGCTCACTATTCACCATTTATCTCTAATGGATAAGTACTGAGGTCACCATGATAGGAGTATAAAACATATAAAAAATAGTCATATTCCATTTCAAAATTTGGCCTAAATCCTCATAAACTACGATGATCCAACTGGGATCCTTTTTTGAGTATATCACATAGTTTTTATCTTTGCTTTGCTTATGTAAACTAGGGTCCTATTATAATGGTCATACCTTTTTTTTAACTTTAATCTTGTTTAGTGTACAAACCTAGCCTCATTGTAATCACCTGCATACTAGAAGCATCCTTCGCTTTTCAAACTATCTACATACCTACTTTTGAATAGAATCAAGGTGTAATATGCATGTAGTTCTATTTTCTATTCTACATTTCATGGGAACTATAGGTCTAGGTATGCAACCCTTTCTAGGGCCCAATTCCTCAAGCAGTTCCTCTCTAATTACTACCCAAATGGGAGTGTAAAAGTTATTAGTTTAAGTAATTAGATACTTGTTTATCTAAACTAACCCTAAATATTAACAAGAAATAGAAATTAACATTTTCAAGCTACATCCCCTTTCCACTTTTATTTACATTAACAATGTTTTTGATCCTTGCTTTAGACAACCTAATCCTTATAATTATTGTTATTAAGGTTTTATTATCTGAGAGCCATATGATTGGTGGTTTCTTGATATTAACTGGTTTAACATTCTCAATCTGGGTTTTTATTGCTCCTTTTTAGTGGTACCAAGTTTTGAGTAAGAAATGTACTTTCTCCATTTCTTTTTCATAAGTTCACAAGTTAGAATCATTTAAAGTAGTCAAAGTCATTTTCTTTTCTTAATTAGTGTTGTTGACCAAGAGGGGTTATCCCACCCCTTGGTCTCAATGACATGACATGGTCCTTATTTCTCCCTAATGGTTTATAAAGACAATGCCCAAAAGTTGTTGTTGTAGCTGTGCTAGGCTATAGATGCAGTAGCTCAAGCATAATGACATTACCGACAAACGTGAGCCAGAGGAACCACTTATACCAAATGCTACGTAGTTTTGTTTAACCTTAAATTCTTGGTCTAAGTTTAAGATTTGAAAATTAAATAATACTTGAAATAAATTAATGCATCATATTTCAAAATCAAAATCTTGAGTAGGAAGGTAGAAAATAAATTTGTAACATGATATTTTAGTCTAGTCCTTATGTCAATTTTCAAAAATGATATTTTGAACCATTACATCTTTAGTTTACTTAGGTAAAATTTTCTATAAAATAAATTGTAAAATAAGAGTTTAAGAATGTGATATTAAACTTGAATTTTAATGTTAAATAAATCCTTTATACATACAAATTCACCATCAATCGTCAAGGCACATTTTTTGACACATTTTTATATTTCTCTCACTGAAAACTAATATTTATAAAATAATTATTATTTTACCCAAAATAACACACATGTTATTTATCTAATGAATATTATAAATAAATCACATTATTTTTATGGTAATAAATACCATGATTTCATTTTATTATAAAATAACAATTTATTATTTTTAGGTGAATGAATACTAAGAACACTTATTTGATTTTTTTTATTATCACATAACATATGTGATTAATAATGCTTAATGATTTGGGATTGCTATCAATGGAGGTGAATGGTGGAATGTAGACATGGAAGTTGTTATAAATGAAGCTATTAAATCTAGAGGAGTACCAAATATGTCTCATACTTACACCACTATTAATGGGAAGCTAAGACTGTTAAGCATATTCACCTTTTATATCAAAGATGAGAAAGAAAGACGTTTTGATTAATATAAATAATAAAAATTATTGATTTATTTTATGAATGATGAAATTGAACTAACCTTCAAATCACCATGTTTTCCAACCAAGCTCTAGGGTTCTAAACTAACCAAAGGTGAGATAGACATGGCCAAAGCCACTGCTGCCTCTATACGTCGACCAAACCACTTCTTTACTACTGATCACTCATTTATGCATCGATATACTACTCCCTTATTCTAGTTATTAACTACCCTTCCTTCTCCCAATATTGATCTACCCCTTTCATCAACTCACAATAACATAATTTATTTTATATATATCATGTCCAATTAGGGAGATAAATGCATATTTGAAGTCTGTTGAAAAGAATAGAACTTGATATGGAAACAATGTTAGTGTTGATGGATGAAATGGATACTGATAACAGGGATCACATGAAGGAAATGAAGAAGGCAAAGAACCTCTGTTGCTCCCTTTCCAAGCATTGATTATATTCTCCTTCCCCTTTGCATCGATCTTCCCTTTTATAAAGCATTGATCAATCTACTACCTTCATTTTTTAACAACCTTAAAGTATTTATAAACTTATCACACATAAATCTCTCCCACTTTTTTCTATCACTCTTGCTGTGTGGATTTTAACTACCATTGCTAAGTGGTCAACAAGGTAGGTGATGTGGTAGTTCTTCTTGTGCATTGCATGAGTTAAGTGGGCGATGACTAAGGGAGGTGAAACATATAAATTAGGGAGGTGGAGTGGGTAAATTTAAATGGAAAGAAGATATTTTATAATAGAAAGTTATGATTAAATTTTAGTGTTAGTTGATTTCCACAATTTTGGTAGAAGCTTCATCCATAGGACTCACCTTTGCTAAGATATTTGCATGATAATAATAGAAGATTATATATATATATATATATATATATATATATATATATATATATATATATATATATATATATATTCTTGAATAATTATTTATTAAAAATTATTAATAATCTAAAATTATAAACAATAATATAATTTATTAAAAAAATTAAAATCAACAATAAAAGAAAAACTCTATTAATTAAAACAACCTTTGGTGATTTCTAAATATTAAAATGTAAATATTAAATTCATTCATTATAAATGTGAGTATTAAGATAAGACTAAATATTTATCCCATTAAATTTTCCTCATTGACAATTGTAAACATTGCATATAATTCTACGAAAGGAAATAGCTTTAATATTTTAATGATTTAATTTCCTAACTCTTGGAATTTTGAAAATGAAATTAAATTATTACCTTGATTTCTTGTGAAATCCCATCAATGACCTAATATCTCTTTGAAATCAACACAAAATTTAAGTTAACTTAAAAATCAACTCACCCTGATACAAAATACTAAATGAGGTCCAAATCAACTTAAAGTATGAGCACGAGTTCATAGTTAGAGAAGAGAGGTCATGACATAAAATGAATGGATAAGATAGATAAGTTTTTATGGAGAGTTGAAGGGGAACTTTGATGATTACAACCCCTATTTTGAATGAATACAAAAAATAGACCCTATTAGAGGTTAATGGTTGCTATTACAAGATGTATGAGTTTTGATTATTTAAGGAATGAATTTGAAGATGATTTCAAGTGTGATTGAATATTTATGTATGATTATTTGATTTAATACTTGAAGGGAATAAATAAACCCCTATTTTTAACAAGTATTGCAGACTGTGTAGTTTTTATGGTAATTATATAAAGCTGGAAATTGGTCACAACACAACTAAAGATTATGTGAATGTTGTTAGAGAACGTATTTGATTTTTAGGTATGTTAATATACTAAGGTTTGATTTTTTTAATAATATTTGTTTCAATAAATAATGAAAAGAGGTTGTAGATACCTAAATTTGGCCACTGATAACCTCCAACCAAGCTTTTGACCAATTTCCACCAAAATGCACAATTTGGCCTAAAAACACTAAAACACATTAAATGAGTTGAAATTGATATATTCAAGTGCCAATTTTGGTTAGGGTATCCCTAAATTAGGCAATACAATTTATGGGCTAGCTAACTTTGATCAAATCATTCCGAGTCAAAATGTCAATTTTCCACCTAGGTGATCTAGTTTGCTCTTTTCTATCAAATTTATTGTATAGGACATGTGCTTTTGTTATTTTGTGTTAACAACATCCTAAATTCAATAATGTATCTAACACATCTGACATCACATTTTAATTCTAATCTAGTCAAATTTTGGACCAAAAACAAGGCATTCTAATCAATTTGAGTAATTTATGTACAAAGTGCTTAATCATGCTTAAGAGCTAATTAAACCAAATTAGGACCTAATTAAAAATTCCATGGAAAATTTTTGAATACTAATTTTTAGAAATAGATATTGAATATCTACCTCATCAGATGACATCATTTCTTGGGAAGACATCCCTAGGCCATAAATACATAGAATATCAAGGTTAACCCTTCCCATCCCTCATCAATGCCTCCCATGCCTCTTAAATACCCCTTTATCCCAAATATTGATGAGCCTATTTATGGATTTTTAATTACATAATTATATTAATCCTTAGCCACACATCTCAATCTTGAGATGGATGGTTTAGGTTGATTCTAGACATTTTCCAAAATCTATAAATAAGAGGCCTTACCACATGAATTTTAAGCTTAACTTGTGAAAAGTTACCATGCCAAATTAATTTCAAATATCTCTCACATGACAAATTTATGATGCCAAAATATTGAAGCCAAATCTAAGCAAGGTACCAAGGAGAGATGGAAGTATTCAAGCTTCCATTGATATAGATTTCATGAGCACAAATCAAGTAAGCCACTACAAAAAAGCATTTGGAGCATCCAAGGAAGGTGAATGATTCTTGTTTTTCCTTACTTTTTAGTTGTGATTTTTCATTTTTTTGTTATTAATCTCACCCTAGTAACTAGGCATGAAAGTGTTAGTTTATTGTACTTTTGATTTGATTTATCCACTAACACAATACTAATCTCCCCTTCATCATCAAATTCCTAGTTCATATAATGGCTCACTCGATGGGACTGCAACCCAAAAATTTTCTCATAAATCCTTTACAAGCAACCTACTAACTATTGTCATGTAGGCTCTTGTAGTATGGAAGTAAAGAAAGCAAAAATTTGAGCAAAAAAGTTCATTTTTATAAACTATGGTTTTGTTCTCTAGATGACCCAACTCAACTCTAGTTCATCCCAACTTAGCTTTGGTTCATCTTGATTTAGGTCTGGTTCCTCCTGACTTGACTCAAGTTTGGCCCAACTCAGCTTTGGTTTAGCCCAACTGGACTCTAGTTCATCTTGACTCAACTCTGGTTTGTCCCAACTCGAGTCTAGTTCATCCTAACTTATATTTGGTTCATCCCAACTCTACTCTGGTTCATCTTGACTTAGCTTTGGTTCATCCTAACTCAGCTCTAGTTCATCCCAACTTAGATCTAGTTTGACTCGACTCAGCACTAGTTCATCTTGACTTAGCTCTAGTTTAGCCTAGCTTAACTCTAGTTTGGCCCAACTTGGCTCTAGTTCATCCTGACTCAGCTCTGGTTTGGCCTAACTCAACTCTGGTTTAGCCCAACTCAGATCTAGTTCATCCAAACTCGACTGTGGTTTGTCCCAACTTAGCTATAGTTCATCCTAACTTAGCTTTAGTTCATCCCAACTTGAATCTAGTTCATCCCAACTCAGCTTTGGTTCAGCCTAACTTAGATCTAGTTCATCCCAACTTAGCTCTAGTTCATCCTAACTTAGCTCTAGTTCATCCCAACTCAACTCTGGTTTGTCCCAACTCACTTGTTAACCCAAATCCCCTATCCAATCCAACTCACCTATCCAACCCAACTTGACTGTCAACCCAACTCAACTGTCAACTGGAGAGCTAAAATTCTTAATGTAATTTATTCAAGCTCTTAAGTGCTTCAAATCAGGCCCTTATAATTGTGTTTTTGTAGGTTGAGGGGGTAGTTTTGAAGTTGGTTTAAATGATTTTGACTAACCAAACACACTTTCATTTGGGTTTAAAATGAACATGCTTGATTTCACACATTTGAATTAGTGCTTAAAATGAACCTATGATTTGGCTAAGTCTTAGATACAGTTCATTTAGTGATTAAAACATATCATAACTCTTTAAACATTTTAAAATTTGGTGTTTTAAACATGAAATTAGGCTAAATCTTGAATCTTTAATTTGGGATTAAAATGAACTTAGGTATTTATTGCTTCATGTGGCATTTTTTGTGCAATATTTTACCATTTTAGTAACTAAGGCCAAGAGCCAAAAAGAACATCACCTAATCTCTTATTTGGTGCTTAAAATTGAACTCATTTTTCAAGTTTATAGGCAATAGGTGATTAATTAATTGATTGGAAAAAAAGGGCGTTATGTGTATGCTATTCCATCTGTCCCTTTTAGGGAACTTTTGGAATCAAAAGAGCCATCCTTATTATAATCAAACCTAGTCCAAGGCTTATAAATAATATTATCTAAAGCACTTCCCAAAAACTTGTCATAGTTTGGGATGATCTTAAAAATGACCCTAAAGTCTTTCTTTTTATGTCTTTCATTTCATTACATCTTAGCTTGCGAGGGGGACACTATTACCTCCCATGAGTTTTTTAGGGAAACTTTGAACTAGGGTTTCATCTCCTAACATTGAATTAATCCACTCCTTCCGAGTTACACATAGGACATATCTGCATTTGGACATCACACTACACTGAGCGAACAACATGATGTAGTGGTTACAAAAAGGACTAGACATTTTTACAACTAACCAATGCCATGGTCACCCAATTTCCATGCTTGTCTTTTGCATCGTTTGACATGAACATCATTATGTAATTTATTCCTTTATAAATGTTTCAAATATTGTTAGTTTAGTCAACCCCACATTACCATACCCTTGCTAGGATTTGGATGATTATACTTAATGTATTTTGGTCACTTTTGCTTGTTATGTTTTGAGACTAAACTTGTTTGTTTGTCCATAAGCCATGTCAAAACAATGTATTTGAGTTGAGGAGGGCAGTGTTATGCTACCCAAAACATTTTGAGCCTTTTAAGTCTTTGAAACATAATATAGATCACATCATTTGATTATGCTTACGTCGTTAGGCTACTCAATTTGTTTCAAGACTAGTTTACCTTGTATCAAAAGCCATTATTTCAAACCATGTTATGTATACCATTTAGACCTTTGTCTTATGTTGTCATACTATCTAATCTTGTCTAGCTTATTTGGTCAAATCTTAGTTTTTAACATTGAGTTTTAAATAGCCTTGTCAAGTTTGGATTCAAACATTGATTGATTTTTATTTTAGCCTTAATTCATGGGGCTGATACATAGATCTTTCTCTTTTAGGTTTCATAACTTCGATTAATCGATTACCTAAATTTGAAACATATTGATGGTTTGTTTGTCTAGAGCCTATCATCATCATTATTTGTGACTTTTTTTGGGAGAAACACAACCTTTCTCCAAATGCCTTTTGTTTTATGTGTTATGTCAATTGATCATATTTATGTTTGATTCTATGTGTTAGGTCTATGTCAAATCCATTTCCAAACTTGTTAGATTAAATCAAATCACATCATACCTTTGTTTCAACTCTATCTTTCGACACCATTTAGCCAAAATTTCTATCATAACCTATTTTAGCCTAGCTTTTGACTCTATGTTTACACAAAATACCTTTCCTAGTTTATACCTTGTTTGAAACATTTTGACCTAGACCTTTAACATGCCAATTTTTATTTAGATGCTTGACCTTTTTTGAATATGACATTTGACATTAGTTTTTTTGATGTTAGATTGTTTTATGCCAAGTCTTAGCACAAATCATTTTAGAGATAGAGCCCCACTTTCAAACCACATTGGAGATACAACTCCACCCCTTCAACCAAGTTAGACCAAGTTTGAGCCATTTGTCTTTTAGACATAGTTTTTCAGAGTTTTTAGAACTCTAAGATTTTTTGTTTTGGAGATTTCATCATTTATGTAGATATGTATAACTACACTTATGGTGGAGTCATGTACAATCCAATGTATGATATAATTTCCGCATAAAATCCCATTAGGAACCCCTATAGAGAAAGATTTTCTAATGAGTTTTATTATTCTCCCTATAATACTCCATATGGGGAACATAGTCAAAAACTACAAAATTCAAATCAATTTATCAATTGGGATGATATGGTTTATGAGGAGGACTTTGAAGACCCAACTACATATAATGTCATTTTCGATATGAATCCATACCCTCTTTATGATAATCACTACATAGAACATAGTCAAAAAATAGATTTTGATCCAACTCAAGATTGAGATGATATGGTTTATGAGGAGGACTTAGATGCATTAGCTTTTGTGAGTAATCAAGCTCCACAATGCCCCATTATCATTTTAGGACCTCATCCTTTGGCTTATGCAAGAAACCAAGCTCCACACCACCCTATCATTACTATTTTAGGACTTCATCCTTTGGCTCATGTGAGTGATCATGTTCCCCAATGCCCTACCATTATCCAACCATAAACCATTCCTCATCCAGTACCAATCCCATCAAAACCTCAACTGATTCAATCATTTAAAGACCAATTTGTGTTTAAAATTGATATTTTCCAACTCATTAGAAACCAAGGCCAAGATAAATAACCAATCTGAGATGTTTTTGTTGAACCAACCACTTGTGATAAGTTAACCTATGATGAATCACCTATTGATCTTATACCAGTTATCGAGGAGTCCCATTCTGATAAGCCAATTTTTTTTGAGTCACTTTTTAATGATTATAATTGCCTTGGGTAAATTATTACCTTTACTAAATGCCTATTTTTCAAGAGCCTCCTATTGACAAGCCTATCTCTAAGGAGTTGTCTCTTGACCTTTTTTCTATCCTATAAGAGTCCCATTCTGAAAAACCAATCTTTGTAGAGCCCATTATACCATCATAGGCCATTACTTGTCCAATACCAAGAATTCAATAAGACATCATCATAAAATTAAGAATCAAAGTTAGAGTCAAGTTCTATTATTGAACTAATATTAGATTTAACATCAGAATCAGAGTCAACATTAGTCTCAACATCAAATTTAGAGTCTATTAAGTTTGAATTAGATTTAGATATAAAATATGCTCATGACTATTATAATATTGGTTATGCATGCCTTACATATCAATTTGAGTATATTTGTGATCCTTCTATGGTTCTTGAGGATGATTACTTTATCTTCGACACAAGTTATCCTAGTATCTTTTATAAGGATTATGCTACCTCTCCCCATTCCATTACCATTACATAGGCCATTATCATCAACCAGCATAGCCATATTATTGGCATTCCATCTCCTATAAGTGTCTATTGTGACTGATAAAATCACACTTTGTTGAACTACATCCATGGTGACATAGTAGTTGAAGAAGAGCAAGGATGCCAAGACCACACTCATGTAGCAGAAGAACACTCTCCTAGTGAAACCTTTTCAAAGGCGCTAGGATACAATCAAAGTTCCAACTCAGCATCTTTTAGTGAAACTTTTTCATAAGCACTAGAATAAAATCAAAGTCAAAAGTTAACATTCCTTAGTGAAACCTTCTCAGAGGCACTACAGGACAATCAAGACAAATTCATTAGTAAAAACCTCATCAAGGCATTAATAGTTGAGCACAAAAATTCTTCACTGCTTGATGAAGATAAAATCAAAGATCAAATCAAAATAGCTTCCTATCTATAGCATAATCAGATGATAGCTACTATTAGGCCCAAAAAATATAAAAATTTGATGGTCCTATCAAGAGAACAAGTCTTCGACCCTACCAAATCCAAAGTTATGTCAAATCCAACATCAACAATATTATGTGAGACTGAAAGTCCCAATATTTAATTCTTTCCCCCATTAGACATTCCATTATCATCCACCATTCCATTTCCAAATCAAACCTACCATCCATTATTTATCCCTATTTACCATCCATGGTCACACTTTCCTTTGTAGAGGCTACAAAGATACATTATCTTGACATTCAAAGGAATCACAATCAATGACCAATGAAGATCACAAAAGCATTATTGATAACCAAATCTGCATTGATTTCTTGATAGAGTAGCTATTTAGATGAGGTATGGGCTAGAAATTAACATGATCAAGTATTATATTTGTATCATTTGTTGATTAGGATGTGCATCTCCCCCTCAACAAGAACAATAGAATCAAAAACCACACCTAGGCCAAAAACATGTACCATACCATTTCACATTACCATGTCATTACTATTATTACATATCCTTTTTCCATTGTCATGTATCCTTCTATTTACCCCATCACTTGGGGGTAACCCTTTTACCATTTTATCCAATATATCAAAACCCATTATTATCCTTAGCAAGACCATAACATCCTATCATACCATTCTTATCTAGACCAAAGACTATTTTTAGTCATCCTACCCAATCCTATTTTGATCTTGGTTCCTTTGGTTCTTCTCACACCTTTTGTGAGGGGATTTTGATCAAGTTTAAACTATTATCAAATTTTTGTTTACAATGACAGTCTATGAAAGTAGTGTGACAGTTGATCTGGCAAGATATCTTTCATTTTCCATCTTGTATCAAGTTTTAGTTGTGTGAGCCTAATTATAACCACCTATGGACAAATCAATGTCTCACCAATCTTGATACTAATTATAACCACCTATGGAAAATTTATTATCATTTACCTTATTATATTGTATCCTAGTTATAACCACCTATCAATAAACTAGGGGTAATACTTGTTTACCATGCATTGTCGCATCACCTTGCCATCATTGTTTTGATTTGACTGGCCATTTGCAGGATTTGAGAACTTGTTATGACTTAGTTGGTTTTTCCCCACCTTTTGTGTGGATATAATTACTATAAGTTGAGGTCATTTTAAGACTATGTGGGTCATGTTCAATTCATGTTGAGGTCACCTCGCTCCCACTTTTCATATGCTCTCACTATTTTGTGAGCAACCTGAACCAAACACTCTCGCTATTTTGTGAGCAAGTATCTTGTTATTCTCGACTGAGTTAAGATACCTAAAAATTCAAAAAATATTCAAATATTTAAAAATAATAAAAACATTTGTCCTGTATAAGCCTAGTTAGTTCTCCTCAATCCACCTTATTGGGGCATGGTCATTGTTAGGATGCATTTTTTTGCTTTTGTTTTCAAGATTTCTATTTGTTTGTTTGTTTGTTTTTATATTTATTTGTTTGTTTGTTCACTTGCCTATTTGTTTGGTTTTAGGTACTTTTGCCTTGACTCAGTCTATATGTGTTCATTGGGTGATTCCTTATGCACATTATTCTTGAGTCCATCCGTATTCATAAATCAACATTATCATCATGGTTTTTATCATTGGTGTATTATTTTTGAATGTTTATTGGATTAAGAGTCAGTCCTTATGAAAATTTTGGCCAAGTCTTCATGGTGTTCTATCATGATGCCTACTGTCACATGCTACAGTAAAAATTAGCTTCAATAATGTCTACAATAAATGGAGCCATAGAAGTTTATCCTTGGTACCTTGACAAATACTTTCACCCATCTTGATCAAATCAACCCATTACCCATTCTAGTTATATCATTGCTAATCAGGATGAGATCTCCTCATTGGTAGGTATAACTAAATCATTTATAATGAGCAATATTATTCTTATTTTCATCTCTTTCCTCACTTTATGTCTACTCATCTTTAATCTATATTTGAGGTTATATCCTTGAGTTATGCTTGCTAACCAGTCCTAACCGGGGCACAATCATCTTTAGCCAATCTAGGTCCTCTTAATGATTATAATTGCCTATGGGCAAATCATTATTTTGACTTTTATTCTTGATTATAACTACCTTTGGGAAAATCAATATCCTTTTTACATCAATGCATGCAATAATTTTCTCATTTGGATTAATCTCACCACAGGTTAATTCCACCTTTCTTTTTTTTTTTTTTTTGAGGGATCATCCATCAACAAATCTAATGACCACTTCCTCAAGGGGGTATCATCATAGGCTTCCCAAAACCATTTAGAGCTCTAATCTTTAACCATCATCTTCTTTTTGGCATACAATCCTTTCTCATTATTTGAGAAGATATTGCTTTGCCTATGGTTTGCAACACCTTCCCAAATATGGGCAAATTATAGACACCTAAATTTGGCCACCGATAACTTCCAACTAAGCTTTTGACCAATTTCTACCAAAATGCACAATTTGGCCTAAAAACACATTAAATGAGTTGAAATTAATATATTCAAGTGCCAATTTTGGTTAGCATATCCCTAAATGGGGCATGTAATTTATGGGCCAGCTAACTTTGATCAAATCATTCCAAGTCAAAATGCCAATTTTCCACCTAGGTGCTCTGGATTGCTCTTTTATATCAAATTTATTGTATAAGACACATGCATTTGTTATTTTATGTTTAAAACATCCTAAATGTGATAATTTATCGAACACATCTAACATCACATTCTAATTCCAATCCAGTCAAAATTTGGACCAATAACAAGGCATTCTGATCAATTTGAGTAATTTGTGCACAAAGTGCTTAATCATGCTTAAGAGCTAATTAAACTAAATTAGGGATTAATTAAAAATTTCATGGAAAATTGTTGAATACTTATTTTTAAAAATGAATATTAAATATCCACATCATCATATGACATCATTTCTTGGGAAGACATCCCTAAGCCATAAATGCATAAAATATCAAGGTTAACCCCTCCCATGCCTCATCACTGCCTCCCATGCATCTTAAATGTCCCTCTATCCCAAATATTGATGAGACTATTTATGTATTTTTAATTACATAGTTTGATTAATCCTTCGCCACACATCTCAATCTTGAGATGGATGGTTCAAGTTGATTCTATCCATTTTCTAAAATCTATAAATAAGAGGCCTTGCCACATAAATTTTATGCTTAACTTGTGCAAAATTACCATGTCAAATTGATTCCAAAGAGCTCTCACATGCCAAAGTTATGATGAAAAAATATTGAATCAAAATCCAAACAAGGTACCAAAGATAGATGGAGGTATTCAATCTTCCATTGATGTAGACTTCATGAGAACAAACTGAGCAAGCCACTACAACAAAGCATTTGGATCATCCACGGAAGGTGAAGGATTCTTGTTTTTCCTTACTTTTTAGTTGTGATTTTTCATTTGTTTTTATTATTAAGATCACCTTAGTAACAAGGCATGAAGGCGTTATTTTAGTGTGATTTTTATTTGATTTATCCACTAACACAATACTAATCTCCCCTTCATCATCAAATTCCTATTTCATAGAGGTCATGTTTTAGAGACTACAGAGACAAACTTTTTGTCTAAGATGTTTAGAAGATTAAACATTATGTATTCCAAGATTTACATGAAAATGAATTGAGAATTGATCAAATAAATTTCTTTTAAACTCTTTATTTAGTTGTGATCATCATTGTTTGAGAAAGAATTGGTAAATCATATGGTGTCTAAATAAATATGGCAAGAAAACCTTGTTTCTTATGTTGACATTGTTGTGGTGGATTGTGAGTTGATCCTTGAAAATACAAAACTTAAGAATCAAGTTCTAAGTTTTATATTAGGTTATTCCATGTATATGTGATTCTATTAAATGTCTTTAGAATATTTATAAGTACAATAACGAGATGAGAGGTTGAAATCCTTGATTCAAACCTGTAAATAGTCATTGGCTTTGCACAGTCATGTGTGTTTTGGTATAAATTTGTTTAAAAGTGGGGTGGAATAATAAATAAAATTCTTTGGATAGTTAATTGAGGTTAAATCAATATCAACAAAGTTTACACAGACCCTTGAATCCTTATAGAATGTTTTCAATTGCATTTTGTGTGCTATCGACTGGGATAGTGGACATGTAAACCCTAACCTAGGGTTTTAGGAGTTTAAAGAGATTTCACCATAAAAATAAGGTAAAATTTGGTTAAAGTCTTATTAACAAGGTTAATGAATATATTTTAAAGTTTTTTTTATGAGAATGTACTTCTAGGTATGTAAATTTAAGACTATTTGTAAAAACAATCTTAGGAGGCCTAATTAGGGGGGACAGAGTGCCAAATAGGACTAGTTAAGAGATTAAATGGTGGAAACATGTGATGAAACTTCAAATAAACAACAAAAATAATATAGGGTGTCTCCATTAAGTTTTGGTTTTCAAATTTCAAAAGGTATAGAGTTTTACAATCAATAAGATAGGAAGAAGAGGGCTATAAGGACTGAGACAGTTGGTAGAGTTGAGTAAGGTAAATACTTAAGTGTGGAAAATTGTGACAAGGTTGACTGAGAGGAAAGTGAGAGTAATGAAACCTCTTTGTAATCAAGATCAAATTACTTGAAATTACAAGAACCAAAGTGTATTGGTTAACCATTATATGAAGTGTGAAATTAAGAATCATAGTGCAAGGAAGTGAGTTAAATAACAAGAGTATAGTGAGGGAATGGTATTTGAGGGTGACCAGTTTAATTGGTATGTGTGAAGGAGGACATGACAGGTCATTAAATGACATAAGGATAGAATGGAACATAATAATAGTGTAATTTAGATGAATATATTTGAAACCTCAAGTTAAAGAAGACAAGCAACCATATTTGAAGATAATCAAACAAACAAATTAGAGTTAGGATTTTTTTTAAAGACATAGTGGTTATAGGCAAAGTGTGTACTATTGAATGAATCTCTAAATCATCTATGAGCATATCTATAATTATATCATTTATTACATGGATAGATCTTTCACAATTCGCATTTTCCCCTTTGTTCATTTCACTTGAGGCATATGTAGGTTAGTTTTGAGGTTGCACACTTAATTTTTTTAATACTAGGACTCTTTAGAGACCATGGTATTTAGTTTCTCCCTTCTAGTGGTCGATTGTAAGTTATCTTGTGTTAGATATCTATTTTCATCCATATTTTATTTTTACATATCCATACAAATAAGGAAAAATTGAAACATAAAAAAGAGTTTAAAGCCATTAATAATAAAAGGCAAATATTACAAGGCATATTTATATCTTAAAAGTTTTATGACACCAAAATATGGTCTTTTTCTGGCACATATCTTAGTCTAGTCAAAGCTTAAACTACATAGTTTGCCTTATGAAAGAGACAAGGTCTATTGGGGTGAAATAGGCTAGTAGACTAGGGTAGGAGGTATTATCTCTTTATATCATTAGTCCTTCCTACATATTAGTGCCACCTACCTTCTCACACCAATACCCAATATTCATAATAGGAAAAAAAATATATAGGGGGTCTTAAGGAATGGGGGACACATTGTGGGAAGGTATGATCCATTTTAATTTCATTCATATCATATTCATGAGATGATATATGTACTTCACTAGTTATCCCTAGCTTTGTGTTCACTAGTTATATTATCTTAGGTTATTGATGTTGATAGTTATTATCCTTATCCATTTTTTAGACTGTATCATTCCCACTAAAGATATATATATATATATATATATATATATATATATATATATATATCATATGTGGTGCCTTGCATTCCCTTATTTCATCATTTCTTCTCTGATATTACCTTGTTGTATGTCACTTTTGTATATTAGGAATCCAAGATAGATTAGCCAATTGTTACTAAATCAAAATCCAAAAAACCTTGAAGACATAATTTATCAATCCTAATCCATAGGTTGAAATATGGAATAAAAATAAGAAATACAAATGACCATGTATTTTACCTCTATGGAATATTCATTTGAAGACTGGTCTAAAGAGGTTGAGCTTAGCTTGTAGATTTGGAAATTTTTATTAATTCTTGAATCCTTGCATTAGTAACATCTCCCCTTATCTACACATGATTTGTCTTTGGCTTGATGAAACTTCTTATAATAATCTAGTAGAGTAAGTTTACATTAGGAAGCTTGATGAAATGAGAGGTGCAAAGGTTCTATTTATATATTTCTTGAATGAATATGGACCTTTCATCTCATATTAAGATGGAGGGTTGAGGATCAATACTCAAATCCATGATTACTCACATAGAATGTGTAAGAGAGGCCATTTAAAGACTTTTTAGATTATGAAAATCATTTTGGAAGGAAAATGCAGTCATTAGTCCTATTTAGTGTGTGAGAGGGGTATAAGAGGAGGAGTGTGTAAGAACATGTCTTGAGTATGTAAGTGATGTGTAAGACATGTCATAACCTTTGATTTATTACATACTTTGCTTAATGATGTCATCTTTGGTGAGGCAATATTCTTATTTTTGAATTTAGGAAAATATGATAATTTAAATCCATGGACTTTCCTATTAGAGGAATAATTAGGCTTGATTAAGTGGATTAATCAATAATTAGAGGAAAGGTGGATTTTGCAATGTTTCTATTTATCAATCAAGTATTCACTTAATTGCCTTGTGAAGACGCTTGTGAAAGGGATGATTTAATTTTAGATGAAATATATAATATAAATGATGCAATATAATCCATTTCCCTAATAAGGGATGTATCACTATCATTTTGATTTAAAATGACAATTATGCAGGTAAATTAGGTCCAGTGGTAATTTCTAGTTAAACTTGCATGTGAATACAAAATTCATTATGAACATAGTTTAGACATGAAAGTGATTATAATGAAGTGTCTACATTTTCCCCCTGCTTGATAAGGCATTGTGAGACACCAAGAATAGTAACACATTTTCAAATATTTAAAAGGTCATTTAGGAAAAAATTGATAACACTTGAAGAATGATGTCTTCAATCTTATCTTTTTGAAAATTTTACAAGTCAATAAACTTAGATTGATGCCATAAAGGGAATTTGATTATACTTAGATTCCCCCATGAGGGGATGATTGGGGAAAATTTTGAAATAGATGGGCCCTCAAAAAAGAGAGGAAGAAGCAAGATGTATTAGAAAAAATACCAGATGATGTACATGATTCCAAAGAGGATGGTTTTGGTTAATCATAATAATGTGCCCGAACAGGGAAAATTTCATCATTGATTCAAGGAGCCACCCTTGTAGGGTAAATTTGATTGTTGATTTGTCTCAATGGCTTGCCCTAGTAGGGAATATTTTCATTCTAATAAATGATGATTAGTAATTTAATGATTTGGTTGGAGTGTAGTTGATAAAGAGATCTATTATTGTAACATTGTTGATTAGACTTCCAACATCTTGATTTTTGATATATCAAAAAATGTTATGCATAATGATATAAACCATCATAATGATCACATCATACTATGCATAAATACCAACCCTCAATCCAATAGACAAATAAAAACAATGCACATTGATAAAAAATGATAACAATGCCAACATATGACAATAAATAGACTCAAGTATGAATGTGTGATAGGAAGCACCAAAATGGTGACCCTACCAACATAATGGATTAAATAAAGGTGATATAAAAAAAATGTAAAAAACATGCATGAAAATAAATAAGCAAACATAAACTGAAATAAAAGTGAAAAAAAGCATATAGTTGCTCAAGGAAACACACCAAGAACAATTACAAATAATCATTATAAAAAACATTCAAATAAACCATAAAATATGCAATTAGTAAATCATTTCATTTGTTCATGTGTGAAATTAATGAGTTAATCCTAGGTATTTATCCTCTAAGCTCTAGAGGAAATATGATAGGTCAATATGGTAACTTGAATGAAAGGGGTGGAATAGAAGAAAAAGGAAGGGGTGTCTGAGTTGACTCCAAATGCCCCAACAAGTGGACACTATCTACATAGTCCTATGGACTTTAGGCCAAATGTAGTTATCCTAGGGATATGAGATAAAATAAAAATGATGACAAGTAAAATATTTGATTTTATAGAAAATGGGAAAAGGAAAACACACAAAATGACGAAAGCATTGTAAGGCAAATGGAAATGAGATTGATATTGCTAATGAAATTGGTTGAGCTGACCTAAGATGCCCCATATATACAAGCATTACATACATAGTGAATGTGCCTTAGGATAATTTAATTCTCCTTAAAATGGGTTGGAATACAATTAATAAATCATCATGGTTAGATAAGGGGTTCCCACCCAAAAAATGTGGCAAATTGCATCATCCAAAATAGAGAAAATGCCACTAATGAACATGATGACAAAATAAGAAAAAAGTTTGTATCTTAATATCTCTCATGGATATTTTAAACCATTTTAAAAACTTTTTTATTTTTATGTTGTTTTCATAAGTTTCAAATTTCTAGGGTTTTTGACATCTCAACTCAATGGAGTATTGTGAGATGCATAATAGTTTAATTCATAAAATAGTGAGAGCGTGGCTTAAATTGCTTGTAAAATGGAGAGAGTGTAGACTAGGTTACTCAAAAAATAGTGAATTCATGGATTAGGTTGCTATAAAAATGGAGAGAGTGTGGAAAAAGGTGTGATGGAACTATCCTCAGAAATTGAATGCTACTTACAAAGTCTAAATGGACCTTAGGTCAATGTAGTTTAACCCTAGAGGAAATTTATATGAATCAACAACAAGGTTGAAAATAAGAATGTCATATGAATAAAACAAATAATACATGATTTAACAAGATCTAAAATATGAATTTCAAATAACATCATATAGGAAAATCATGCGTAAGCTACTATGAGATAATGCTCATCTTGGATGTGTTGATGGTGACCAAATTTGAACAAGCTACTAGAAACTTTCTCTGAATTATGGCATCTAAATCATCTATTATACTATAAACTAGAATAAATATCAAGAATGATAATAGGATAAGGTAATAATATCAAGATGGACTGAATCAATGGGAAAGTGAGATGAAATCAAGGTAGATTTTAGGTCATGGCCCCAAGCAGGGGTCCTCATAGACAATGTTCAAGTAAGTCAAGTGTAAAAGTGCTTGAGGTGCATAATATTCATGGTCTCATCCATATTTTCTCTATATCATGTATCCAATTTATATGCTCCATATCCATAATTTACTATGATGATGAATGGGCCCAACCAATTAGGCTCATATTTTCCCTTCTTTTCATGGGCAACATTGGTATTCTTTTGATTTTCATTTAAGACTAGATCACCAAGTTCAAAGTCTATATGTTTGATTCACTTATTGTAGCTATTTCATAACCTATTTTGATATGCCTGGATATTTTTCAAAAAAGATACACATTTTTCATCAATTATTTCTAATTCTTATAGACAAGAAACTCTGTATTCTTCTTTTTCAATGAAGTTCTACAATGAGATTGGGGTGTGGGTATTGGTACTATATTCCCAGAGGGTAGAAAATAGTTTTAAATGCAAATCATATCCAAAATAATTAATGATATTTTTTAGGATTTGTATTAGGATTTTTTAATATGCTTTGGCTTGGCCATTGCTTTGAAGAAAATAGGTAGAGGAAAAATGTTGTGTGATCTTGTATTTGGCACATATAACTTTGAAATCCTTATTTTTGAAGGATTTGAATTTATAATAAATGATATTAGAGGGAAGTTTGAAGTGTCAAATGAGATGGTTGAGGATGAATTTTGAAATTTGATTCCTAGTTATGTGAGGGGAATGGATTCAACTCACTTAGTAAAGTATTCAGTTATAATAAGGATATGTTTATGGCCATCTGATGAAGTAAGATTGATTTTCCATATGAGATTAGGTCCTCATGTGGAAAATTGATATGGCATAGTGATCAACTAAATCAGTAGAGCTTTTGCATGAATGAGATTGACATTCTTTTGACAAGTCACACATGTTTTTACATATGTGCATGCATCAAATTTCATAGTGGGCTAGTAATACCATGCATGTAGGAGTTTTTATCAATGACCATGCCATAAGTGTGGGCCACAAAAATCCCTTTATGTAATTATTTAAGTGAAAATATAGACTCTACCAAAGCTAACCAATGAAGTATAGTTCCATCATATCCTCTATGATAGAGAGTGTAACGAGAATGATATAATGAGAAGCGGTATGAATGAAGGATTTTTATTTCATAAAAAAAGGTTTAAAGGGAGAATATTATCATGGAGGTAGGCATACACATGTGCATGTGCACGTGCACGCACACGCACACACACACGCACGCACATGCGCGCGCGCACACACACACACACACACACACACACACACACACACACACACACACACACACACACACACACACACACACACACACACACACACACACACACACACACACACACACACACACACACACACACACACACACACACACACATGCCCACACACACACATTAGAGTACCAAGGTGAGCTAGGATTGATAATATCACATACCATTTTAGATTTTGATTATTCAAGAGCCAGCCTTAAGAGACATTCAATATGAAATTGGTAATCTATAACATGATCTATAATTTATATTAAGGAACCAATTGTTGTAATTGCATCATTGAATTTGTTATTAGATCTTGAAATCTATTGAAATTGAATGTATTCAAATCTCTATTTAATATGGTCCACCATACTCTTGTAAGGAATATGCTTATCATTTTTCCTCTAGTATTTATCTGTTACCTAGTTAATAATCAATTTAGAGTCTCCATGAACATATAATTCTTGATGTTCCATTGTACTTGAAGATGAAGTCCTATAATGAGTGCTTAATACTCTTAAATATTTTTGGTATAAGTTAAACCAATATGAAATGCCTTAGGAATGAGTTCCCCCTACAATGTTATGAAGGGAGTAATGGATCCTAATCCATGATAAGTGTAGGAATAATCAAAGTAAAGGATATAGTTTTGAGGCACATAATAAATGCCATCTAGAGTCATGATTGAGTCATCAAGAAAAATGAAAATAAGGGGCTTGGTATTTGACCAAAGTGCTTCAACAAGCTAATATGCAAGTGCCTTCCCATCAATGGAATTTTTATTAGCATATTCAATCTCAAATTCACTTAATATCATGATCCACTTAGCCATATGAATATTCAAGGCTACCTTAAAAAGTAGATATTTGAGTAGGTACACTTTGGTGATGACAATGGTCTCATTATTGAGAAAATAATGGCACAACTTTTGGGCTGAAAATACCATGGCTAAACATGATTTTTTAACTAAGCTATAATTATGTTTGTATGAAACCAATGTGTGGCTCAAATAGTATACTACTCGTTCTTTATCATGCTTATTATATTATGCCAAGAGTACCCCCAAGGCACAATCAGTTGTTGAGATGTATAGAAGTAATGGATTTTTAGGTGTAGGTGGAGATATAATAGGTTGATTTTCCAGATATTCCTTTAATTTATCAAAGGTCTATTGACAATCGATATTCCATGATAAAATAGTATACTTATTCAAAAGATGATTAAAATGGTGGCATCTATCTACTAATTGAGAAATAATCCATCTAATAGATTGTATTTTCCATATAGGCTACAAATCTATTTGAGGTTAGAAGGTGGAGTCACTTATGTGATGGACGTAACCTTGGTTGGATCGACTTCAATGCCCTAATGAGAGACAATGAAACCTATCAATTTTCCTAAAGTAACACCAAAGACACTTTTTGGGGTTAAGCCTGACCTTGTATTTATGAAGAATTTCAAAGATTTTTTGGAATACATCTAGATGTCCTACATTGGTCTTGAATTTTCAAAAAAAATATCATCCATGTAATATTCAATAATATTATGCATCATGTCATGGAAAATTGTAGTCATGGCACGTTGGTATGTGGCACAAATATTCTTGAGTCCAAATGGCATAACTTGATAAAAAAAAATTCCCCATGAAGTGGTGAATGTTATCTTATGTTAGTATTTTAGTGTGATTTTAATTAGATTATATATTGAGAAGAAATCCATAAGAGGTAACGTCTCATACCCTGTCATGGAATCTACAATCATATCAATGTTAGGCAAAGGAAAGTCATCATTTGGGCAAGCTTTATTGATATTTTAAAAGTTGGTATATAGTTTGATTCCTTGTGGATTTATGTTGACTAGGACTATGTTGGATATCCATTATGAATAATCAATAGGATATATACACCTTGCCTCCAATAGTTTTTCTAATTCTTTCTTGACAAGAATAGCTATGTGAGGGTGAATTTTTCTCAAATTCTATTTGATTCGCTTGACATCAGGGTGTATAATAAGGTGATGTATAACTAAAGTGGGGTCCAATACTGTCATATCTAAATAACACCATGCAAAAATATCAACAAATTCCTGAAGTAGGGTAGTAATAATATCACATTCCTCTTTAGTGAGAGACACTCCAAGTTTGATCCATTTAGGATCAATAGGTATTCCAATGTTAACTTTAGTGGCATCTTCCATAAGAAGTGTGTAACCATAGTCAGAAAAGTAGTACATTAGTATTCATTTTCATCTAGTGGATCAACTGACTCATCAAATTTTCCCAAGAAAGAAGAATATGAATCACTGAGGTTTTTCAAAGGCCATTCAATAAAGGCATGTGGATAATCTTGTACTAATTGATAAAATGCTTATTGTTTTTATAACCTAATTCTTGAATGACATGAAGTTATAAAACTAGAATAAGTATGGGATTCATTTATAAGAGGGTGAAGTTCCCAATCCAATGGTGCCTGAAATAGGTTTTCTCCATGGGACTCATCTTTTTCTTCACTTTTATCCTAGTCCAAAAGCACCTGAAAGAGGTTTTCACTTCGGGACCTCAATGTTTGATTTTATTTTTATTTTTGTTTATGACCAAGGAAGTTCACCTACTCTCCAAAATATGCAATAAGGTCCAATATAATGGTAAATTCCTACTTGTGATTACCAAGTGGAAAATTATCTCTGAGGCTCATAAATTCATAGATTGCCTCATCATTTTGAAAATCATCTAATGATATGTAAGAATCTTATTGGCCCCAATCAATCAATTGGGGATGATAGAGGAAAAGAGGGGAATAAGATGGCACATCGGTAATGGTATATATGGTATTGAGGTCATATAGGTTGTTATTAGCCAACTCATTATAGATTCTATTATATGACTTTATGTTGCTATTGACATTATCTATGTTAGATGATAATTTATAATCACTCTAGAGATATATGGGGTCACCCCTAGGTTATTTGTATACAATTCCTTGAGTAAATTTGTGTTTGGAAATTAATACTAACTCAATAAGTCTTTGTTATTTTTCCCCCAAGACTTTACCCTTATAGGCTTTATTATGCATTATCTGGTTTGGAATAGGATACTTTGTATTTTGGTAGCAGGTGGAAAAAACATCATTGTATAGCCATGAGTCATCATTGGCCTTGATTTTTTATTACTCTTAGGAAGTGGTTTTGATGAAAACAAATGTTCCTTTTTAACAAGAATTATCCTTCTTGTGTCATTCCATTTTAAGAGTTTGTGCCTTAGGCCTACCATATGATTTAGGTGTCTTAGGTAATTTAGCTATATGAAACACATTGCCAATTTTATATTCCCCAAGGCCATTATATTAAACAATGAAATGATTGGCTATTATTATAGGTAAGGTAGATGAAGTAGAGGAAAGTGTACTTGGATCCACATAATTTGATTCAAGAAGTTGATCAACTATCTCCTTGTATTTTTTGGGAACAAGATCTATGTCAAAGTGATAATTTTTACTTTCATACTCTACTTACAAATGTTTACATAATTGATACAACTATAAGTCACCAAGAATGCTAACTTTTAACCTAGAATGGGGAAAATTGATACACTGATGAAGGGTAGAAGGTAAAACACATAGTACATGAATCCATGTTCACCCAAGGATAAAATTATATGATAGCTATAAATCAAGAACATGGCACATGATATCATGGGTTAGAGGCCCAATGATAGTATGTAAAAAAATGGTACCTTGAGATTTGCATTTCTCATTATCATAAAATTTGATGGTAATGGTATGAGGCTAAATATATACTAATGTGTAGCCCAAGTGTTTGACCAAATTTAATGTTACTATATTCAACCCCAAACCATTATCTATAAGGACTCTTTTTACCTTATCTTGAGAAATGATTACTTCTATGTAAAGTGGGTTGTTATTCAAAGGTCCAAGGGATGACATATCCATTTAATAAAAAGTGAGTTGTTGGCATGGAGCCAGATGAATCACAAGTGTTTGGAATTTATAAGGCACAATGTCACTTGGAAATTTGGACTAGCTTAAAAACTCATTAAATATGTTTTTGTGGACATTTTATGTAAGCAAAAGATCTAAAATAGAAATATGTGTAGGTGTCTTTTGTAATTATTCCACAATATCTTAAGAATTTTCCTTAATAGGAGTAATTGGCTTAGTATTTTTAGGTGGAAGACCTCAAATGGAATTTTTGGAGGATGAAGGTGTAAGTCCTTAGATGGTAACCTTAGAGAATCAAGTTGTGATTATGTAACCTTGAGCCAGCATAGGGTTACTATAATTATAAAAAGGGATATGAAGTCTTAAAATGGTATCTATTAGTTATTAAGTGGCATTTGGGCCATTTCAAGCCAAAGGAGGATTACCATAAAATGGAGGTGGAGGTCTTAAAATAGATGGTGAAGGTTTTTGGGTATTATTGGAAATTGGCTTAGGATTGATCTTAATGGTATAAATGTGTCCACTAGTGATTTAACCTAAAACATTATAGTCGTAAGGGATACTTTTATAATTGACTTGATTGATATGGGTATCTTGACCTTGATTCTAGTTTTTATATTGTTATTGTTGTTGTCTTTGATGCAAAAGTATATTTTGACTCTAATTGTTGGCATTATGCTATGAAAAAGGGTTCTTATACATATATAACTCTTGATTAGATGTCATATCCACATTATCCAATGTTATCTCTCCACTTTCAAGTAAATCTTGAGTAATATAAATGGAATGATGTTTAATGCAATGATAACCACAATAGTCATTCACATTGTACCAATATGGTTTAGGTTGGTTTTTTGGAAATGGTTTTGGTACTGGCCAAATGATCATGTTGGTGGCGACTAGATTTTTGAAAATAATCTTAATGGGCTCACCAAGATTGCTAAAAAATCTATTGTGAAAATGACCTCTACTTAGAGGTGGCCTTTACAAAGAGAGAGGTTGAGTATGTAGGTTTGCATGAATAGATATTGGTTGCATCATTTGCACATGATCTGATTCAGTCACCCCATCTCCTATAAAATTTTATTTCTATTAAATGGTATAGGATTTTTTGATGTATTTGCTTTTTCTTGCATAAGAACTTGTGCTTGAGCCTTGTTATATGTTTGGTTTTGAGAGTAAAGCTTTATTATCCCTTTATCGATGAGGGTTCATTCAATGTTTATCCATTTGGAAATAACTTCTTCAAATGTATTGGCATAAATAAGTTTGAGGTTATGAGTGACATGAAACTTAATATTTGTAGTGAACATTACTGCCAATTATTTATTAGGGATTTATGTAGGATTTGGCTAACTAAAGAGTGCCACCATTGCAAATAATTGGCAAATATTTCTCCTCCTCTTTATTTATTCTAACATGGGTCAACCATAATTAGTTTGTGTCCTATATTTAAATAGAAATGTTGTATAAATATTTATGAAAATTCATCCAAGTTATCCACATAATTATTAGGTAGACCAAGGAATGATTATAAAGCATGTCATATTAAACTTCAAGGGAATAAATGAAGTAGGTATATAGGGATATACACAAATTCTTGACATGTAACAAAGAATTATTTTATATTCTCCTTAGGATCACCTTTTCCTTTGTATTTTTCAAATTTGCGCATCTCAAAATGATACAAAAAAGGTATTTGAAGATAGCTCATATCAAAAGGATAGGATAATATGTCATCTAGTTTGAACTTATTACTTTGATTTCCAACTTGAATGGAAGAAAATTCATATTTGAACTCTTATAGATCCTAAAAGGTAGGAACATAATGAAAGGAAATGGGAAATTTTTGTTGGGTATTTGAAAGTATAATACCTTGACCTAGATAAAGAGGTGATACAAAATATTGAGGAATGTTAACATGATTTATTCTAATAAGAATATTAAATCTTTGAGTGGATTTTTATTTCTTATAGGTAATTTATTATTGGTAAGGCACTTATTGTTGAGTGTGACATTGATTTGGAGGGAACTAAAGTTTTAATGGAGGAATTTTTTGTTGGGCATTCAACATAATTTATTGGGATTTTAGGGGACCCTACTATTGAATCCTTATAATTTGATCTGTAGGAGGAAATTATTGTTGGTTAAATGGCACATGTTTCTAGCTTTAAGAGGTTCCTTATTGAATATGAGTGATAATTGGTTGAATAATACAAAAACACTATTGGTTAGAAAATATTGGTTGGGGATTAATCAACACTTGTTGCAATGGAAAATTGGTCGCCACTTATTGAGGTAGGGTATTATTTTATACTTGTTGAAGTGGGGCATTTACAACATGTTTTTATGTCATAGATGGGTTTACAATTTGTTGTTGCAAGGTACTTAGAATATTGAAAGGAGAAGGTTATGGAGAACATGGAACACCATTTATTTTTGTGTTAGATGGTACTTAATGTGGGTAAAAATATGCTACTTGATATATATCCACCACATGTTAGGTAGAACCTACAAGGAGATTCAAATCTGAATAATTCACTAAACTAGTTTCAACTATGGGTGTGCTAAACATATCTGCAACTAATGTTTTAGTGGCAAATAGATTTGGATTATAAATGGGATAGGAAAACAAATCCAATGGTTGTTCTATTGAGTATTTTGAACTTTTAATGCGACCATGAATTTATCAAAAGTATCTATAATAAGATTAGTTTTTTCTATTTATGAATCAAGAAATTAGCTTTATGTGGGAGGGTCAACTAGTTGACCCTTTCCTTTATCTAACACAACTAGGGCCTGATTGAAATTTTTATCTTGGTTAAAGGAAAATTGGTTATCTATTAATGTGATAGGTGTTTGTTTAGGTTTTCAAACCAAATATCACAAATCCTCTATGGGAAAACTAGGGGGGAAATTTTCACCCATCTCCAATGATCTAAATATATGTTCATCTTTATTTTGAAATAATTGATTGAATTAGTCTTGTCTATATTCATCACTAGGTGGTGGATTGAAAAGATAAATTGGATTAGGTTGATGTTTAGTATCAAATGACACATGTGAAATTTATGGTTGGTATTGGCCTTGTTCAAAATTAAGTGAGAAAATTGGAAGGTATGGGTTATGTTGCTCAATTTTAACATTGGATTGTGTATAAATAAGGTATTGCTAGTTTTCTTCATCCTCTACATATTGATCATACCTATAGGGATTGTAAACTACCTCATCATCAAATTATGGATTTTAAATGGACTCAATACATGTGTACTTATATTTCTAAGTTTATAATATTTGTCTTGAAAAGCTATTAAATTCCTAGAACTATTTTTGACTAGGTACGCAACTTCCCTTAGAATATCACTTGGCAATTGGCTTGAGTTACAATGTTTGGCTCATGCTAAGTTAAATCTCAATTTGAAAGACACTAATCAAATATATATCAATGTAAATGTTTCAAAGGATAAATCCACAAATTTCAGTCATAATGACTTCAAGTATGAATACTCAATGTTTAGACTTAGGAAATGTTTTGCACTTGGTCTTATTCTTGAAAAGGTCTTGATATTGGAAACTTGGATTTGTGAATAAAGAAAGGAAGCTTGGTATATTTTATACACTTTATAAAATTTGAAAATGTGTAAAGGTTGTCACTATAGATGGTCTTACTTGATAATGGTAAATCAAGTTTTGAACTAGATTCTAAACTCTTGACTTCTAAAAGGAATTGGTCTTAGCACAATTGGAATAAAATTGGATTTTGGTTTTGGAAATTAGACTTGGAATGTAGACTTGGTATGACCTTGAAAATAAGGTGACTCAAAATCGAGACTTGATTTGAAATCAAATGAATCACATAATGACATAACATGAACAAGAAGTTTGAAATTTGTTTCAACTTTATTTGAAATGGAAATATGGATTACGATAAGACTTTTGGTTCAAATTAAGTAGACTAATAGTGTGTTTTGGAAAATAAAGTAATTTATTTGGAACCAAGTTTTAACATTTCACTTTGGTTTGACTTGGAATTTTGGAATAGTAATGCCTTATTATGTGTGTATAAAAAAGGTTTTATAATTGGATTTGGTTGGTTTGATTTGGTCTCAAGTATAAACAAGGTTTTGAAAAAATAATAAAGCAACAGACAAGCATTAAAAGTCAATTTAATAACTAGCATGGTTTTGCATCACATCCATTAAACCTTTTAAAACACTTAACTTGAGAGAGTATTATAAAATATAAGTATTCATTAAAGAAATTATTGCAATTATTGGTAGGGTTTTTAAGTCGCCTTCTCTCTCAAAGTTTATATAATTAAGTCAAACTTCAAGGGTTATTACATTTGGATCCATACATTAATGAATGATCCATGAAAAAATATGCATCTAATAAGTAATCCAAGATTGGACCATCACAATAAGGTCTTGTCCCTTCACAAGTACTTCAACCATAAGGGTTTTAGTAAAGTGCTAGAATATTTGGGGTTTTCTTAAAATTTTATTTGGGTTATCTATATGGTCCCTATATACCTCACAGTAAATGGAATAAACCTATCAATAAGTAAGTTCAAACTCATTTCCATGATTACTCATTTTGAGGTACCACACATTGACCTATGACATTGGAAATAACTCCTTGGGGTTACTTTATTTACATGACTTTGTGTAAGCACAAAGCTAGGTATTTATGATGGAAACATTACTCAATTTGTATATCTCCCTAGATAAGTGGGATTCAATAAAATTATAAGATGTCACTCTTTAGGCTAACACACCCCTAAATACTTATGAGAGGGTGATGACATCCACCCCATAAAG
Organism: Torreya grandis; assembly: GCA_037957365.1. Taxonomy (NCBI): domain Eukaryota; kingdom Viridiplantae; phylum Streptophyta; class Pinopsida; order Cupressales; family Taxaceae; genus Torreya; species Torreya grandis. The sequence continues at coordinate 4,164,417 of JARHVA010000859.1, forward strand.
TCAAATGAAAAATAGGGTAAAGGAAAAAAGGAACTTTTGTATTTATGAGTCACCCAAAAAGGGGAGATCATAAACATAAAACTAACCCTATAGGGCAATCAAACAATAAACAAACTTGAAAGACAATAAATAAATTTAAAAATTAACAAGTTTGTTATAACCCAATTTGAAGTGTGAATTCATTTTAATACCCAAATCATAATGTGAAGTAGAAATGATGTGTTTGACTCAAAATACCACTCTTTTTCCTAGGTCTTGTAGCACAAATACTTAGAAGTTTGATAAAATTGGTTTTGAGCCAAGGAGGAGCTTGAAAATGTGTTTGTTTAAGTCTTAGCCTTTGCATAGAATGATTTCTCCATTAGTAGGTTGATTTCATTACTAAACCAACCAATTTCACAATTGTAACTTGTAAATAGAAGACATAATAGTTAGAATAATTTTGATACTGTAATGAATTATTTCACTACTAAGAATTGCATTTTCACTGCTAAAGACTATGGTTTCATCACTAGTCTAAATGATTTCACCACTAATCTGAATGATTTCATTATTGGTCTGAATGATTTCACCACTAATGTGGATGATTTTTCCATTTGCTTTATGCATATAAAATAGACACAAAATATAATAGAATAATTTCACTATTAGGTTTTATAATTTCACTATTGTTACTTGAAAATTTCCTATTAAACCAAATAATTTCATTATTAAATTCTACAATTTGATAATTATGAAGAAAACTATTAGAACACAAAATAATGAAGAAATAATTTCACCATTTTAAAAGAATTTTTTTTGTAATCATAATAATTTTACCATTTCTTCTAATGATTTTATTGATGATCAGACTAATTTCACCACTAATACCTACAAACAAAAAAACATTCATAATAGAAATATGACACAAGGATAGTTTCACTAATGATACAGATGATTTCATCATTTGATATGATGATTTTATTGATGATACTATCAATTTCATTATTACACAATCACAAATTCGTTGTTTGGTTATGAATGGACTTGCATGTAATTTTGGAGGAAAAAAGAGAAAATTAGTTTGTTTGGAATGTTCATTCTGGTTATTAGAGGAATGTTAATGGTCTAAAAAAGGTTGTGGGATGCATCCAATCATTCAAGAGGTCCCACTGGGTATTCCATTATGTAGATCAGGAATCCAAGATAGATAAGTTAGTTGTTAGTGAATCAAAATCCAAAACAACTTGAAGACATAATTTCTCAAGCCTAATCCCTAGGATAAGCTATGGAATACAAACAAGAAATGAAAATTATAAGACAAATGATCATGGTTTTTACCTCCCTTGAAGATTCATTTGAATACTATTTAAAGAGTATGATCTCAGCTTGTAGATGTATAAGTGTTTATCAATGCTTGAATCCTTACATGAGTAACATCTTCCCTTGTCTACACTTGATTTGGCTTTGGCTTGAGATAATTGATGAAGTTTCTTGGAATAATGTATTAGAGTAAGTTTACATTAGGAAGCTTGATGAAATGAGAGGTGTGAGGATTCTATTTATAGATTTACTAAATCAATATGGAACATTCATCTCATCTTAAGATGGAGGGTTGAGGATCAATACTCAAATCTATTATTACACACATGGAGTGTGTAAGATAGTCCATTTAAGGACTTTTTAGAGTATGGAAATAATTTTTGAGGGAGAGTACAATCATTGGTCCTCTTGAGTGTGTAAGAAGGGTGTAAGAGGAAGACTGTGTAAGAAATTATCTTGAGTGTGTAAGTTATGTGTAAGACATGTCATAACCTTTGGTTTCTTACACACTTTGCCTAATGATGTCATCTTGGGTGGGGAATTATTTCAATTTTTTAATTTAGGAAAATAAGATAATTCAAATCTATGGATTTTACTATTAGAGGAATAATAAATATTGATTAAGTGGGATTAATAAATAATTAGAGGAAAGGTGGATTTTTCAAAATTTCTATTTATTAATCAAGTATTCACTTAATTACCTTATGAAGACACTTATAAATGGGATAATTTAATTCAAGATGCACTAGACAAGATAAATGATTCAATATAATTCATTTCCCCAATAATGGATGTATCACTATGATTTTGGTTTAAAATGATAGTTGTGTGGGTAAATTTGGTCCTATGGTAATTTCTAGTTAAACCTGCATGTGATTACAGAAAGTCATTCCAAATGAAATTTATACATGGAAGTGGTTAAAATAAAGTGTCTATAACTTTTAAATGATCACATCCTTGATCAAATATCCTTTATGTGCATATTAACTTTTGTTTGTGAGTTTGTATAGTAAGACCTTGGATAGGACCAAGTCATCCTCATAAACACTTATTCCCTCTTACACATCATCTTTTTTCATCTTTGTCATGTCTTTAAGTGATCATGTTTTCCTACATCACATTTTAGTGGAAACACTAATTTTGAGTTGTCATTTCATAGAGATTTCATCTCTATCCATCTATATTATTCTTTTTATTTATCTTACATAGAACATTTTAATTACTTACACATTTTTCCATATGTTTGACTTAACATGCTTATCTTAAATTTTAATATATTTGATTTATAGTATTTTTCATGTTTTATTTGCTATGCCTATCTTATATGAGCTTTAGTTTATTACATATCTTTATTTGATGTTTTCTTACATTGATATTTAGACACCTTGGTTTTATTACTATAGTAATGTAAAATATCACTTGAGTGCCAAGAGTGTTACTTGAGACCACCCATCCCTAGCTTAACCCTAAACCTATCTTAGGGACTATTTAGACACTTATATGGCTTTTGTGTGAGCCTCAAACATATTTAGATCTCAAATTTAGTCTCAAATCCTCCCTTAGGCATTCAGGCCCCTAGTGCCTTAGATTTTACCACCTGGACATTAATGCCAAAAGTGGACACTAGTGCCAAAACACTAATGTACTAGTTTGGTGCTATTTTTATTTTCCCTCTTTTTAGCCCCATGAAATATATTTTCAATCCCAAAGACACCTAGGGTCAGCCTATACCTATTTATAACCCTACACAAGCACCAGATCAATATATATACATGATTTTTATTCTTTAGTCACTATATGAAAATCAGATGCGAATAAAAACAAACTTAGAAAGAGTTTTTCACAATCAAGGTTATTAATCCCTATTTTTCCTTGCTTTTGAATACAATCATCTATAACCCTCATAAGCTTAAAATATATAGATTTATATTCTTAAGCCTCACTTAGAGCATTCAAACTAAAATTCAAAAGTAGGGAAAAATAACTACATTGAGCTTGATCCCTCCTCTAAGTATTGGTGTGTAGGTAACTATAATCACAACGGGGTGCTAAAGATGTTTAGCTTACCCAATAACATCACACCTTTTCTACTTATGGTAATAGAATTCCATAATCAAATGGAGGTCCAAAGTTTACATATAAAATTAGTCAAGTAGGTCATAGATAGTAAAGCAGGGTTTGTCCACATAGGAACACGCTTACCAAACTCAGACACAGGTGCTCATAGAAGTATAGATCAGTTCTTGCACATAGGAAATTAGAATCAAAATTGGATACTAGCACCACAAAATTATTTTACAAGGTATGATGCTATTATCCAAGAGGTTTTTTTGACATTTGGATCCTATTTGTGACACTCATACTAATTCCTATACCATTTTTCAACTTCCAGATCCTTCATCTTAGGTAGTTTCCAACTAAGTACTTATTTATGTCATTTATTGATATTATTATAAATATAAAATTACATCAGTTCTTTCACAAATTAGTGGTTGTATTTATTGTATATTTTATACCTTGCTTTATTGTATTCATACCCTTTAACAACCTAGGGCTTAAATTCCATAACCCCAAATATTTAAATCATTTGGTGAACCTGACTTACTTCAAACAATGAAAAAACCTTAACCCTAGACTACCTTTAGGGTTTATGTTTCAAGACTTATATAACTTAGAATCAGATTTTAGTTCCTTTTATTTTCTAATTTTTATTTTAATCTAATCATGATAATAATGATAGAAGATGCTTATCACTTTCTAAATCAAAATTATCTAGTTTCATTTGCATGTTTTTTTCCTTTCATTTGGAATCCATTCAAATAATATATGCACATATATGTATATGATGTACTATATCAATTATAATAAAGTTTATTAGACTTATTACATAAATTTAATATGCTAACAACCATGTTTCAAGTTTCAATGTCATATCTTATGCACAAGAAAGAATCTCCATCTCCTCCTCATCTCCATGAGGGTGAGAGCTACTTTCCTTATAAATAGGTCCATGATATCACTCCTACACAAGATGAAGAAAACTATAATAATGTTACTAATTCCCATACTCATCCTATCCATGCCTCCACCTCTTCTTTACAGGGTGTGTGCCTACATGTTTAATCAAAATCAAATAGGTTTTGCTCTTATAAGACTCTAAGGGATAAGATTATCATTATGAGGAGGTTAATTTAAAAATTACAAACTTAAAATCAACTATTACATAAAAAGATAAAAATAGTGGAAAATCAGATTACAAGACAAATGCCTCTAGGGTACACTAGTGTCAATCATGTATATGCATCTTCACCTAGTCAAGTTGTGGCATGTAATGTTATATATCAAAATACTAAATCACAATAAATTACATCTAAAACCAATGATTTGAAAAGTACATAAAGATCAAATATAAGTTTAAGTGAGATTTTGAGGTAAATGATTAAAGCTAAGTTGATCAACCTACCTCATCTTCATCTAATGAGGAGATCCAAATATTATTGTGAATATCATAAAATGCATGGGCAACACATTAATTCATGTTTATAATTAAAAAATAAAATACAATAGGTGATTGATACATATGATTCAAACAATGACACATCATATAAACAAGATATAGTGGCACATGTACAAATTCAAAAAAGATCAAATTTAGAAATAGTACAAAAGTGGTTACCAATGCATAACTCAGAACAACAAAAGATTCACAAGGCAAAATTAGATAAAGAAAAAATACAACAATCATAGATAAATTAAGTAAAATATACAAATATACCTCTCCAAAATAAGGCCCCACTTTCAAAAAAGTATGTGTTTGGTAAAAAATATCTATAATAGTTTAATTATCAAGGTCAAGGGTTGGGTAAACATGCCCAAGGCATGATCACTCCTATTATAGTAGGTTGATAATGTTGGTCAACAAGGTTTGGGATTTATGGAACATACTAAGTCAAATAATTCAAAGATATAGTTTATCAAGGAAAAATATCTAAATACATATGAAATGCCACAAAAATAGAAATAACTTAAGTTGTAAAGTCAAAATCATGCCAAACCAACAAGCATTATCAAAAGAGTATTTCTAGAAAAAGAGCCTCCAAATCACCATATGCCCACAATAAACACAATTTATAAGGGTAGAGTAGCATAAAATATTAAAAATCAAAATTCAAAAAGGTTAATTCCATAGTATGAGGCAATTCCCTATGTTCATCCAGATACAACATAAGTCAACACTAGAATTCCATTGGTTCAAAATCGAGATGATAATGATGAGTAGAACAATATAAGTTATTATAAATACCATGATATTGATAATAAACAATACTCATAATAACACTACAAATCAATTCAACTACAACACATCCATCACACTTTACGAGGGCTTATCATTCCTCTTTTTGACATAGGCCACATTGACAGTGAGTCTTACATGAGACTCATCAGTTAGTATGTTCCCCCTACTTGTATATAGTTTCCTTTATTCTCTATCCTTGTATATAGTTTAATTTTCATGTTTCTTATACATAGTTTATATCCATAAAATACAAAAATGATATAATATATCAAAAACATAAAAACATTCAAATATTTTCTCAAAAAATACAAACGTTAGATGCCCATGTTTACATTTCTTATAATTTCCAAGTAGTAAATATCATATCTATATTAGTGTAGTTGGTTTTATCATACATACATGCTTCACTTGTTCTTTGTGAGTGTTTGCAGATTGCTTATAGGACTCAGGTCCACCACATAGATCCAATTTGTCTACTATCTACCCATTGGGGGCACATACACAAGTTCCTCATTTAACACATTCCCCCATTTGGGGGCATTTTATACACAGTTTTGATTGCCATGTTACATCTTTTTATACTCTATATCATATATTTAGCATTGTTTCTAACTTGTTATTGATAATCCTACACTACAATTTTTTTTTGCCAACTACTACTACTCTAGACTCTATCGCTCTCCTTTTGAACCTTGTATTGAAAGCAACTAGAGTGCTTCCTCTATTTGATGCACCACTCTAATTTATGTAGTTGAAGTCATCCTCCTTCTAATTCATAAGTGTAGACCCATATTATTTTTTCATTGGTTCTTGAATTTCTCCCTCATGCAGAGTCATGGTATTCACCTTCTCTTAAGGATGCAAAAAAAATTGCACCATGAGTGTTTGGTTCATGAATCCATTTGTGTATGTATCTTGATTGTGCGATTAACTGCATGGGAAACAACATTTGAGATACTATGAAAGATTTTTTTACATGGGTAAAAGGGATTTAGAATTCCTTGTAACATTAACTTTTTATGCATAAATCACTTTATTGTATGTAAGCTGATTTTATGTTTGCATGCCACCTTGATGCTTGATTGGTATTACTGAGTGAAGGGTTGATGAGGTTTGGGATATTATGCTTACTACCTTTTGAGGGTGACAAGTTCATTTAAAAATATTTATAGTAGTATTTTAACATCATGAAATTAATTAGGGGAAATAATAGATGAAGTTGGTGGGTTCAATGTAGTAGGGATAAGTGTTAACATAGGTTACACAGATGGTTAGCTAGGAGAAGTCTCTATAAATATGGGCATAGGGGGTCCAGGTGAAAATTTATCTACTTGGATCAACCAATTTTATATGCACAAAACAAATTCATAGGCATTAGGTAAACTATGCCTCTCATGGATTGAATCATCATAGCTATATCACTATTAATAGCTTTCAAAAAATATAAGAATGTAGTATTGGGAAATGACTTTACACAGGGGTGGGATCTTGTCCTAGAATCTCTAGAACATGAAGTTTAAATCAATCATAATCTCATGTGAGGCTCACTTTATAGTTGTGATTTACTCTATCAGTGATAAGTGGTATCTCTAGTCTTTAAATTGCTTGCATAGTTCATCCCTGAGTTCATCCCAATTGTGAATATAATTTGGTCCCAAACCTCAATAATACTAAAGTGTTTTGCCTTTGAAATAAGAAGAAAATAACCTAACTATAAAATTGTCTTCAATGACATGGTGTACTAAGCAAATATTTACAACATCCTAAATATGCTCCATAGGGGAAGTTACATTCTCGCTAGTAAAGTAGGATAAATTTTTGAGGGATGTGACTAGAATGTCATCACATTAGGAAAAAATTAAGAAATTACCTCCATTAAAAGGCACAAAAAATTGATTCTTATACACATCCATGAATGGGATATAGAATAATCTTTCTCTAGGTGTGTGGAACCTTCTAAATGGGGGTTGAGATTGAGCTATGGGGGATAATTGTTTTGAACTGCTCCATCTCCTGACAAGGGACAAAGATGTTCTTATGATTATTATTCTATATGGAGCTAAAATCTCAATGAAATGGAAATTAATACCCTTCGTATATGATCTCATTTATCTTGGCATGTGGTTAGGGGACTAATATTTATGAACCATAATTACTTGGAGTCACCAAGTGATTTTACTAAGTGTCTAATACACTTGTTAGATAAGGCTAGCACTGATTACTTATCTCATTATTTAAATTGGTCCCATCATGCATGCTATAAACTATTGTCATTCAAAATGTGTACTCATGGATGGTCTATGACACAGGAGGCTTTTTGGTAGGGCATAAAATGTGAATGCTTTGTACAGGGTGAAAAAGTGTTTGACATTAGTCATGAAAGTGTTATCCCTCACCTACATGTGTGGAGCATCAGTTGTCTCATTGCAATGATGAAAAAATCCCCAAGGTGTAGGACCTTTTCACTCCTTAGGATCAACCTCTGGAATAGGCTAGATTCCTTCTATTCTAAGTACACCTAGTTTAGGACCAACACACAAAACTAAAGAATAGAAAGGTAAATATACCACTAATATAAACCTATTTTATTGAGGTAAAAGGGAGGGAGAAGGTAATAATTTTATTAAAAATAAAAGGTGATACACTAAGAATAGAGCGACTGCCCCTACTACTGTGGACACACTACAAATATTTAAGAATAAGGAGTTATCATATAGACTCCACCAAGGACACCCTAAATGCATAAGTATTTTACATGGAGGTATGAGAATGTAATATAACAATAAGAAATTATGAATGATCCACATACAATGTCTACATAGACTAGTATATGCACAATACATGACCTACAAATGAGTTTCAAGTTCCACACAAAGGTGTTAGGAATGGACATTGATGAGAGGGGAAAAAGTTACCCACAAACAAAGCTCAAAAAACACAAATAACACATAAAGTGTAAGAATAATAGAGGGAGGTGAACTTAATTAGTTTTAACATGCAAGTTTCAACCAACAAAAGTGCTCTTGGAGGGAAATTTTGGTAGCATGAGGTTGCCTAGAAAATTGTTGTATTCAACACACCCCATCTCGGCATTTTTTCTTTGAGAAAGTAGGGATCCCCTTTATTTTTTAGAGGGTGTATATATTATTTGGGTGTGTATGAGTCTTATTATCTTAAGGAGCATGATATTTTGGACTTTAAGTCACATTTTGATTGTCATGCACCTAATTTTCATTTGAAAGGACTTATTGAAACTAATCTATTAATGGAAATTTGGGAAGAATTATTATGTATGATAGGTATTCATATTATTTTCATTCTAAAGACTTTTGTTCATATGATTTTGGTCTTCAAAAACTATTTGTTTACAAACTTTGTTTTAGGGACTTTTATTTGGATCATTTATTTTGATCGGCGATTTTCTCTTCGACAACTTTCCTTTAGAAAATTTGGTCTTTGGGAGGTTTTGGTTATTTGGATATGGTCTTCAAGAAATTTTCATTTAAGAACTTTTCTCTAAGTAAATTTTCTTTGAGAAATTTCTTTTGGGAACTTTCTTTGGGGGAATTTTCTTTCGAGAACTTTTCTTTTGGGAGTTTTATTTCATTTGACAACTTTCTTGTGGATAACTTCATTCAAAAAGTTTACATTCAAGAACTTTGATATTTATAAGCTTTAATTTATAAATTTTCTCATTGGAAGTTTTCATTCAGAATTTTTATCTTTAGGAACTTTCTATGTGACAACTTCCTCTTGAATGACAATCTCTTTTAAGATTACTTAGTCTTTGGGAACTATTCCTTTGACCAATTTTTGACATTTTTTTTTAGAATGAATTTATTTAAAGAGAATTTAAATTTTATGAGTCTATTAGGAATGAATTTAAAGTTTGAATCCCTTGACTAAACCATATAATGATAAATTTCATAAGGATAAGGAAACACTGTGGCACCTCAAATGAGCAAGCATCCTATGTGGCATGTACACTAGGACTGGGTAGTCAAGTTTGAATTGAATGAAGGCGATGAGCTTGTAAATGTTGGTCATTAATGGTACATGAACTGGAATGAATTCAAAAATCTATAACATCGAGCCCCAATTTGAGTTCATATCATTCAATTTTTAAGAGATCGAGCAAACTTAGCCTTCTACAATCTCAAAAGCCCTAGCCATAACTAGAATGACTTGAAACTCATATAATTCAATTTTTACACCACAATATTCAAAATATTGAATCATACCATCATCCATCAAATAGCCATGGAATCTTTGTCTAGGTTATACAAGGGACCTGCAATACTCTCTAGGTTTTCCATCAAGGACTCTATTGAATACTTAGACAAAAATTTTGATGTAACTATGTTTGAAAACCTCTATGCTAATTACTCAACTCTATGGGAGGCTGTAAATATTATTTACTAATTTGCATAGGAAGAGGACATCTTGATTGAGGAAAACAACTTATAGAAGACCTAATTCTAATCAAGTGATATGAACTTCACTATGTAGCCACCAAATTAGAATTCATGTTATGTATACACTTGTTGTAAGGCATGTTCTTCAAAGACAAAATTGTAGATGATAGTTATCTACACTATGTCAACAACAACATAGTTTGGTATACATATCTAGAGAATCATTCATGAGGTATTTAAATCTCTGTATCCCAGATGTTACATTTGACTTACATACCATAGTCACTTGGAAGAAAAGTAACAATGTAGAATGAGTAGTAGGGAAGTGGCTTCTCCCAGGTGAGATGTTCACTATCAAAGAACATATTAATAATCATATCCATTTCACCTAATTTAGGATGGGAATTCATATAGGCATGGCATTATTGAACTGAATCTTCATCCACTCAAGCATCCACTCCTTGATTCTAGAATGAATACCCCTACTGGACTTTGTCATTAATTTAGAGAACACCTATGCATTGGGGGAAGTCATTAGTGCTAGCCTAAAAGAATAAATTATGCACAAGGATAAAAGGCCCCAAAGGGGAAATTTTTATATGATGTCATACCTACTAGATATAGTCATGGGAACTATGTACAAGCATAATGGGATTATATGGAGTCCCAATCTTAATGTTTTTGATAAATTAAGGTGGGAGACCAGGGACCGAACCCTATACAATCAAAAAAGATAAGAAGGTAAACAAACAAAAAATGCCTTTAGAGAGATGATGGCACAACCAAGAACAACAGATAGAAACAAAACACAAGCCATGGGAAGACCAGAGTTAGAGAGGTCTCCCCTTACATAATTAATGATTTGATAAGATCATTGAGTTTCTCATTCTCTACGTTGTCAGCATACCCAGTATTACCCACCACTTCCAACATAGACATGTTTAGCAAAATTGTATTACGAAGCCCTTTGGCAAAGACCTTCTCCAGCTTCTAAATGTGGTCCTTCAGGGCCCTAATTTTAGTTTTCCAATCAGTCTCATTCTTAGTGACCTCACCAGCTTCCTTGACATACATTTTCCACTTATTGTTAGTAGTTCCCATAGTGTCAGCACCCTGCTCCTCAGTAACCTCAAAATCCCTAGTAGCCTGCTTCCCTCCAGTGTCCTCCAAAATTTCCTAGATTTCTAGCTCCTCAGACTCTTCCTCCTGGGTTGCTTCTTCTGAAGCACTTTCTGAATAATCAATCAGTCTAGCCTTTGAGGCTAGTTTACCAGTAATCTGCTCTGACCTTTACACTCCAGAGGGGAATCCTTCCTTATTAATTTTGGAAGGCTTGTGAGATTTGCCACCTTGGCCCCCCATGGCCCTACCTAGATTCTTGTGGGTCCCTTCTGTAGTCTCTTTAATATTTTCTTACTCTTCATCAACCTTTCTCTTCTTGCCCTTCTTTCTCACAAAGGAGCTAGGGGTATCAACATGGGTCTTTTCAGGGTCATCAATATGCCTCATTCCTGACAAGTCATCTCCTTTTGAATGATCTCCCTAATGTTTAAGGGAATATGAACACCTTGTCACCACACCCTCCAACCTAAAAATTGTTGCCCAAGGTTGGCACAAGCATCAGCGGCCCTATTGCCTTCTCTGTAGGTATGGGAAATCTCAACTTCAGAAAACTTTTGTAAAATAAGTTAGATATTAGTAATGATGTCTTTTAGCTTGATTCCCACATTTGAAGCTTTATTAATGGAATTTATGACCATCTTAGAGTCTCCTTGTATATTCAAGTTCCTTATTCCTAAGGATATAGCTAACTTTAATCCCCACAGTAAAGCCATTGCTTTAGCATAGTTGTCATTTTGGCATCCAATTCCACCAGCATAGACATCAGACATCCATCCTTTATCATTCCTTATAATTCTTCCTCCACTAGCTTTACCATCCAACTTGGATGCCCCATCAAAGTTGAGTTTCATCCAGTTAGGTTTAGGAGGGATCCATTTAGTATTAAGTCTCTATAGTATTTTGGAGTTATTATACCCAGGGATCTAGTTTAAAACCTTCCATTTGGCTATAATTTGGCTTTCAATTTGAGATATGGGTTTCTCTACAACATGAATATGAGCTATTGTAACACTTTCCATAATGGTCTTAGCAAAGGAGTTAAACACCTGAGAAGCATTTCTAGCAGTGTCCCTAAAAATTTTGTGATTGTGCTCTTTCCATAAAGTCCAACTCAAACATGGTAGAGCCTGCTTCCATAATTCCATAAGCCAAGGATGTGTGAAGGTTGGGTTCCAACTGAGAATTACTTCTTTAAGGTCAAAATTGCAGACCCATTCAATACCAAAGTTGTTAAGTATTGTGCCCCATAATTCTCAGGCAAACTCACAGTGGATAAAGAGGTGTGAAACTGATTCCTCTTTTGAACCACACAGGAAACATCTGTTAACCAAAGTAAACTCTCTCTTTTGAAGGTTATCCTGAGTAAGGATTTTGTTATGAGTAGCAGGCCACCAAAACATGTTAATTTTTGGAATAAGTTTATGATTCCAAACCTTTTTCCATACATCTTTATTCTAAGCTTTAGGAATGAGTAGATGGTAAGCAAATTTGATAGAGAATGATCCATTCTTATCTGGTCACCAGTATTGTTCATCCTCCTAGGGAAAGAGAGGGATTTTGATCTCTTGAATGCACTACTATATCTCTTGAATTCTTGAGAAAAGCTCAGGCCGGTGCACACATCAATCCAAAAGATTTTTCTAGCTCCTCATCCCATTGTTATTTTCCATATAATCACTGACCCTATCTCTAAAAAACTAGGTAGTCAAGTCAGCAATCTCTCCATAGTTTCCCTATGTGATGAGAGCCTTGTCCTTTAACTAGATATCATCCCAGAATTTAATATGCTGGCCATTTCCAAGTTTCCATCTAATTCCCTATTTGAGAAGGCTTCTACTTTTTAGCATTTTATTCCATATCACAGATCCCTAGGGTAATCCCATCTGTTGAAGAAAATTGGAATCATCAATGCTATGCATGTATTTGGCATACATTATTTCCCCCCAATCATTGTTTTTATGGATTAAGTTTCAACTAACTTTTGAGAGAAGGGCTTTGTTCATGTTCCTGATGGACCTAATATTAAGTCCACCATGAGATTTTGGAAGACACACTTTTTCCCATCTGACTAAAGACATTCTCTGTTTGTCTTCCACTCCCATCCATAAAAATTCCTTTAGATCTGTTGTAGTTTCTCAACAAAATATGTAAGAATTTTAAAAAGTGATAGGAAGTATGTAGGAATACCTTGCAGTGAAGCCCAAAGAAGTTGCAGTTTACTAGCACAGCTAAGTAGTTTCCCCTTCCAACCAAGAAGTTTCCTCTGCATTCTTTCCACAATTCCATTCCAAAATATAGGAGATACCTCTTTGACTAAGAGTGGGAGACCCAGGTAGGTAGCTAGTAGGCCAACTTTAGCACATTCTAATATATCAATGATTATATTCTAAGTTCATTAGGAGTGTTGAAGAAATACACATTACTTTTCTAGAAATTTATCCTTTGTCTCGACTCTCTGGCATAATTATTTAAGATATTCTTCCATCTTCTAGCTTCAATCACCGATGAGATGCCAAAGAAGATGGTATCATCCACAAACTGTTATACCACCATAGGATGAAGGGAGGAGGCAGGTTTGATGCCCACTAGCTTTTTTGAGGCTATATCTGCTTGTATGTATCTTCCTAGTGCCTCAACCATAATGATGAATAAGTATAGGGAGAGAGGGTCTCCCTAATGAATTCCTCTCAAGGATGAGAAAAATCCTTTAGAAACACCATTAACCAGCACTAAGAATTTTGTAGAAGATATCGTGTTCCATAACAAGCGAGACATTTTATCATTAAACCCAATTTTTTTGATCACTTAGAATAGAAAAGTCCATGAGACTCTATCATAAGCTTTAGAAATATCAAGCTTGAGAGCCATCCTAGGGATTTTGCTCTTATCCATGGAGTGAATAGTCTCATGTGTGGTGATCACAACATCAAGAATCTGCCTACCTGGGACGAAACCTTTTTGAGCAGGAGAAATAATTTTGTCTAGCAAAGGTTGAATCCTCATGACTAGAATTTTAGTACATAACTTATACATAGTGTTGCATAGACTAATGGGCCTAAAATCAGTGAGGTGTGAAGGTTGTGATTTTTTAGGAACAAGTACTATGAAGGTATTATTAACTTGTTTCAAAAGTTTACCTGATCTAAAAAAATCATGCACAGTAGCCGTGAGGTCTGCTATTACTATCTCCCAATATTCTTGAAAGAATATAGGAGGAAAGCCATCAGGACCCAGGGCTTTAAAAGCACCCATGGAGAATAAAATAACATGGATTTATTCCTTGGATATAGGCTTTAACATCTCCATATTATCTTCTTCTGTTATCAAATAGGGGATTTTATCAATAAATTAATTCATAGGTCTATCGATTCTATCATTATTATTTTTTTTCGTAAGCAGATTCTGAAAGAAAGCCCTGGCTTGTTCCCCTATTTCATTATCCTTGGTAATAATGTTTCCATTATCTAGGACAATCTTATTTATTGAGTTGGCTTTCCTATGTTTCATAGCTAAGAGATGAAAAAAGGTAGCGTTCCTATCCCCCTCTTTAAGCCACTGAACACGAGATTTCTGTTTCTAAAAAACCTAATCTCTTTCCTTAAGATTCTTCCATTTTGAAGATAGGATATTCTCTTCTTCTAAAGTGTCCTCAGAGTCATCCCCTTGATCTATCAGTTGTTATATATCCTTGAGTTTTCCCACTATATTTTTCTTCTATTGGAAGACCTGCCCAAAGCTGTATCTATTCCATCCATAAACTTCTTATTTAATGTGTTGAAGTTTCTTGACTATTCTGAACATAGGAGTACCTTGAATAGGAATTTTCCACCATTAGGCCACCATTTGTCTAAATTCTTTGTGTTTGATCCACATAGCCTCAAAACATAATGGGGAAGGTCTGGAATGTCCCTGTTCTCTCCAACTGAGGAAGATCAGGTAGTGGTCAGACATGGTTCTAAGGAAAGCCTGTGACTACATATTATGATAATCCTTCTAGTTACTTGATATAATAAATCTATCTAATTTAACCTAAATCATTTGATCTCCTCTTCTTTTATTGGTCTAGGTAAAATTTTGGTTTTGCAGCTCTATGTCCAATAATCCCCAATCATTGATGAATTCAGCAAAGTTGAACATGTTGTCTGAGTAATCCATAATTACACCCTATTTTGTAGAAGGGTATAGAGGAGTGTTAAAATATCTAGCTAACATCCATCTAATGTTCTAGGGATTATTCTTGAAATTGCTCAGGTCTATCCATAGTTTTTGTCTCAAAGCTCTGTTATTCGGTCAATAGACATTGATCAATGACCAGTTCAAAGATTTCCTAGAAAAATTGGTAATCAAGAAGTGCTTATTCTAAGCCATAAGAGATCCCTAGATTTTAGCACTATTCCACATAGTGACAATCCCCCCTAAAGCCCCTTCAGTAGGACTAATGCAAAAAGCTGCCTTAGGCCATATATAGGCAGCAATTTTTGTAAAATTCTCCTCATTCATCTTGACTTCTTGGAGTAATAAAATATCTAATTTATTATCTAAAATGTAGTTTTTAACCTCAAACTACTTTGAGGGACTATTAAAGCCCCTTAGGTTCCAAGATATTATTCTCATTTAGAGGGTTTGGGGGGTTGGGTCTCCAGTGTATTCTATTTACCACTAGCAATCTCCCTAGCAATCTCTCTTTGTCTTATTTCTCTTAGGGTTGGCCTCCCTTGTTTGGGCTTAGTGCCAACATCTAAAATTTTTTTACCTTTTCGATTCTTTTTCTTTGGGGTAACCCATTCCTCCTATTCATTTCTACCACTTTGTCCTATTACACCTATTGCTAAGTAGTTTCCTACTTGGTCTCCGACTTCCAGAGCATGGAAAATGTTTGTATTTAGTTGTGGGCCTACTTCTCCTTTAGTGGGAATTTTTGGAGTTACTTCTTCCTATCCAACTCTTGGAAATTTTTCTTCTTCATTGACTTCCTCTATCAAAAGGTTAACTCTTTCTCCTTCCTTAGACATATTAGTCTATTTTTCTAGAGGGTTGGTTGTGTTAAATATAGTCTTCTAACTATCATCTAATACTATATTTTCCTTTGGGACAAATTTTCCCTCACTACTAGTGATATCCTCATTTCTTGTCTCCTCCTCTCCCTTTTCTATGTTGTCAGGATTTTCCACATTACTCTCCATTTCTTGCTTATTCTTTCTATAATTAAGAGCCTGATCCTCCCCTTCAATCTGGGAATCATCTTTTCTCCCCTTTTTTCTTTGTTGTGAATTGTGTCATTAAATGTCCCTTTCTCTTACATATTTGATAGAAAGTGGTAGCATTTTCATACATGATCGGCTGAGTCCAGGTCCCATATTTAAAGTTTAGCTCTATGGTCGTAGGGAGAGTCATATTTATTTCAACATTGACACAAATTCTAGCATACACACATATGGATTTTGTTCTGGTTGTATGATCTGTAGTGACATATTGGCCAATAGAATTGCCAATAGCTATGAAAATTTTTTCATCCTAACATTCCAAAAGGGAACCCTGGCAGTCTTACCCAAGTAGGAGCGAACTTATTAAGGTCTGAGTTAGGATCAAATCCTGGTTTCCATGAGCATAGGGTAAGATAATGTGGGCCATATAGACATGGTCCTCTAACAAGAGTAGCGATCATGTCCTCCCTATTCATAAAACTAAAAAGGAATAGGCCTCTTGCCATGGTAGTGTTCGAAACACTACCCTTAACTTTCCACCTAGACAGAACCCATCTCCTAATCATTTTGATACTAGGAGGGAAAGAAAAAAACTTACCTACCAATGTAAGGTCCATGGATGCCTAATTTCCTCCACCAGATTGTTTGGGATATGTAGGGCCATGCCCTCCAAGATAATAGGGAGGCTTGTCATGCTTTTCAAGGGGCACATCTTTTCACCTATAAGTGCCTTCTTCCATCTGTTGGATGGACTATCCACTACCAAATTTCTAAGCAGATCCCTAGAGGCACTGCCACCAGTAATGTCCTCCATTGGATCCGTGATCTCACTGGTCGCACTCAGGGGGCCCAACTTGGTGGGAAAAAACTAGTTTCAAATGTTGTCCACATGCAGCATAGGTTTTATTCCACACACCATGTTCATCCCAATCCTGATGTTATTAAGAAAAAAATATATGACTTTTATTATTTCATCCACATATATGCATATGTTAATAAAATTACCAAAATAGTAGAGAAACTCTACCCTTAGATTTGGATGGCCATTCATGGCTAGACTCTGGCTAAGATTTCACTTAACGTTTCCAAAATACTCACCAAAGTGGGAGACTACTAGCTCTACCCTGATTATACCATCATCATGGTTATTAGTAATGGTGGACCCTCTTTAGCTTCCCAAGTTCATTCCTAACAAGTTGGACAAACAAGAAATTCATTCCAGATATAGAATGGAATAGATAAGGATCTAACAAAGAATAGTAAAGGTACTTTCCATGGATCCCATATCACTATCGGGAGGATGAAATATACATTCAAGAGGCATTTCATAGAAGATAGGAATCCTAGGAGAGCATATGCATTGGCCACTCTACCCCATAGGGATTATAACCCGTATGGGAGAGTAATATAAAATATCCATAGCATATGCATCCTATATAAACATAAGGCATTTGACCATGACTTCCTATTTCTTAACTTCAAGGATGATTACGAAGTAAAAGAAAGAGCAGTGATAATGGGATTGAGTGAAGACATATTGGGGGTGATACAAGATGAACCCTTCCTTAAATTTAACCAAGCTAAAGTTAGGATCTCATTACCAGGGGAATGGAGATCCTATGAATTTTAGAGTGACATGCCATACCAATAGCCAATAGACTAGGGAAAAGATCCCCAACATCCATTAGTGGCTTAAGAACAACAATGAGAGAAAAAATAGTTGGTATGGGAAGTATCAATTGATAAAACATGAACAATAGATAGAGATAGAAGAGATACCATTTTTACATAGGAAAAAGAGGAACAAAATCCTCTAGTTCAAGCATCTATTGTAGAACTAAGGAGAGTTAAGAAAGAATTAGCATAGGATTTGACACAAGAAAAGGATATCACAAGTAGGAAAGAGCTGAAAACAATTTTCTTGGATTCTTTTGATGAGGAAGAAATGACACCTATTATAGAATCTTAAATAGGATTAACATCCAATATGAATCTCGCTACTCTTACCCAATAGGTGACTACTCCAAAAACCATGAAAATGACATTGTGTTATCAAAGGAAACCAAAGGGGAGAGACCTCAGACCCCATCCATGGAATCACTCAAAGAGACACAAACTTTAGTGGAAGGTAAGCCAAGTCAAGAGGTGGATGAGGAAGAGCTTCAACAAGACAAGGTCTTGAGCTTGGAAGTGCTAAAATAAAAGGCACACCTCAATGGTCATTCATCTTGTAAGGGTGCTCTCTTCATTTCCACCTTAGGCCATTTTCCTCTAATATCATTATCTATTTCTTCTACCATGCCTTTTCTAGTTGTTTCAACTTTCATTCCTATGAAATCAATTTCTATCAATTATCTTTTCATGCACCCCACCTCTACCCTTATAATTACTACTCCTACTTATTCAACCATTTACCCTTTAGTATTCATCACTAAAATTTCCATTCATTCGATCTCCATCCTTTCAACCATAGTTATTTCCATACCATCCACCTCTACTCCCACTCTTGTAGTCTCTACTTCTATTAACATAATCATTATCCAACCCATAACTCAAATAGTTACCTCCTCTACTCAATTGGGTTCAACACTATCTTCATCAAGACAAATCTAAACCATAAAAATAGCAACAAATAAGAGGTCCCCTAAAAATAAACTAGTATATGTTGTGCACCCCATGCCACAATTCAATAACATAGACTGGTCTAAAATAATTTAGCCCTCGATGCCCAAACCATCCAACTGAACCTAAAGAGCATGCAAAAATATAAGCTCAACCATCAAATCTTAAAAATCTCACTCTTCTAGACTGGGTCAAGGAGTTAGTAGCTTCAGCTTTTAAGAGTCCCAATTTGAATATTACTGAGCTTCCCATTATAATCTCACTTTTTGAGAAGGCCAGTGCCTCAGTCTAGAGGGTCAAAAAAAGAAAGATTGAGGATAGTTTTGGGAAAAGGTTGATTTTGGAGGAAAATGAAGAAATTTATTCCCTTTAATACATGTAGGATAGGAAGAAGGGTTAGTCCCCATACATTGAGGACCTCAATTCCTATATGGAGACCCATACTGAGGTAGTATTGGCTATCCATGAAGGAATAGAGCTGGCCAGACAAGAACTAGAAGAAGAGTTAGAAAATATAAGAGAGTAGTAGTAAGAGATATGAGATCTCCCTAGTATAGAGAAGGATGTACAAAATGTAGCACTTAGGTTGTATGAAATTTTGGATACAATTCATTCTTTGAGATTCCAATTGGCTCTGCATGTAAATTTAGTAATAAAATTGTTTAAGCTTCTTAGAGAAGAGAAAAAAATTAACTTCCTAGTATTATACACCCCTAATAAAGAACCTATTAGGAACCCCTGGAAGCACCATTGATTACCATATACAAGCAAATTAATATGCGGAATTAACTAGAAGTAACAAGTAACTAGAAATTAGAAACAACACAAAATATGAGAAACAATACACAACTTGTATTAATACTCATCCATAAAAGAATACAATAAAGAAGATGCCACTTCTTCTTCACACCTCTCAGAGGCTTCCCACATCTCAAGTGTACAATACTTCTTTCCTTAAAGCTCTCTCTCTTACAGTACCAACACACAACTCAAACACAGAGTTGGTATTCACCTCCAACTAGTTAGTATACACTACTGCTAGTACACCAATGCTCCACGCACTCCAAGTACTCAATGTACTTCAAGTAGATCTCCCAAGAATTGCAAAAACCTGTAACCCAAATGATCTTACTTATGGAAGGAACTACCTTGCCTTCCTCTCTTGCTCTAAACTGAGTACACACCGTACTCCAAGTAGATCCCACCTGATCCTGCTCTCTGTTGTGTTGCTATCACCTTGATTTTGCTGCCACCTACAGATCAACCTAGTTCTGCACACCTGCAAACCTTAGACCTTGCACACACATACACCTATAGATAAATGATCTTACTTACCCATGTATATCTCCAAATGTGGCCTTACACACCTGCTGACCAAGATCTTACACACCTGAAGAACCCTTCTGATTCTCCAAAACTAGCACCCACACTCGGCACTGCTATGGAACTAGGAGGAACACCCTTGCTCACTTCACACATAGAAGGAGCTTACTTTGCTCAACTCAAACTAGAACACTTTACAATACAGCCCATGAGTCTATTATATAGATCTCATGCAAATAATAATTAGACACCTAATTACAATAATTAGATCCATAGCTCCTAATCTATAATTGGATCTTAACATGCAAACACTCAGTTCCTTAACTAACTATCTATGAACTGGTAGTT
Organism: Torreya grandis; assembly: GCA_037957365.1. Classification (NCBI taxonomy): domain Eukaryota; kingdom Viridiplantae; phylum Streptophyta; class Pinopsida; order Cupressales; family Taxaceae; genus Torreya; species Torreya grandis. The sequence goes on from JARHVA010000859.1 coordinate 4,185,050, forward strand.
TTGGAACCGCACAGGCGACCGACGTCGGTCCCTGTTAGGCTAGAGATGACCAACGTCGGTCACTACCTGACCGATGTTGGTTGCCTTTCCTAATGTATATGACTGACGTCGACTGATCAGACCGACGTCGGTTGCCTTGCAACTTAGCAACCTCTCAACAACCTCCTTCCCTATTTACATCAATGAAGCTTTTAGCTCCACAACCTAACAATATCCCACTTGGAGATAAATAGCTACACTGTACCTATACTTGTACCCCATCTAATTTGTTTCCTGGCTTGTATGCCTCTTCAAGATCAATCCTGAAGACCACCCACCACACAACCTATGGTGCACCACCTATCATCCAAGTAACCTACCACATCTCAACCTACAAACCCATGTAATGAAGTCCTGACCCTGCATCGCATGAATCCCTGCTGCTGGTCCCTCTCAGATACCTGAGAACCCACTTCCCCAAATTGGCTCCTAACTCTCTGACAGCACCCACTGCTTGGGCAAACTTAGGTCTATACCAGACCTCATGTAATTTCAGACACTGAACTGTCCAACCCTTGGTGTGCTCCAGTTTTGCATCTTGCATATTGAACCTTGCCAACACCTAATTCACATCAGCTCCCACTAGAGACAAAATCAACCTGTGATCTTCCATGTCTCTCATGCCAAAGAATTTTGCTGCTCTAAATTCCTCATGACATGCCACTGAACTAACCTTACCCTTAGCTCAGCAAAACCTTGTATGTATAAACCTACTAGCAAACCATCCACATACAGTAATAGGATAATGTCATGACAATCATCCACCTGGTAAGACAAACATAATGGTTACACTGACATTGACTAAAGCCCTGCTTTGTCATCCACCTGTCAAAACCTGTACCACTGTCCTGTAGCTTCCTCAAGACCATATGACCTGGCCTTCCATCTCACGTGTCCATTCTCTTTATTATTTAACCAAGGTATCCATTCATCTTAGTGCTTTCATACTGGCTGGCAAGCCTACCAAATCTCTTGTTTGGTCCTGCATCTTGTTCATGCCATGCTCCCACTGTTTCTTGGATCCTTCCTGCTCTATACTCAACAACTAGTATAAAGAAGAGGAACAATGAATTTGAGGCTTACTTTCACTTTTAGTCATCTCCATGGGCATTTGAGACTCCTTGATAGCTTGTTGTCCACCCAAAATCCATCTCAGTGACTGACCTCAGTCACAACATAGTCTGCATCTGACCGACGTCAGTTCCATGCGACTGTCTAGGTCACCGATGCCAGTTATCCTGCTGACGTCAATCTCCACTTTCCCAACAACATTGACTTCTCTGGTCTACACATGACTGATGTCAATGCCTATCTATTTGACATTGGTTACCTTTGACTGATGCCGGTACCTGTGTATGCCTGTGAGTGATGACTTTTTACCTGCGAGCTCCTTTGAATCAATCCCATGTCTAAACTGCCCTGCTCAAAAGTATCTAGCCCCATCCACTGGTCTCTATCCATCATCTCCTCCAAGAACACCAAGGCTTTCAAGTTCTTAAGTTTATCAAATACATCAGTCTTCCTTTTCCTACAATAAACACACTCCTTTCTTGTAGCATCCCACTACGTACAAAAATCTTGGTCTATGCTCTCTGAAGCTGAACTCTTCCCTTTTGACTTAAGAACATCCATTCCCTTCTCATGTATGTGACCAAGCCTATAAAGCCACATCTATGCAACAAAAGTGGAAATAGTAATACAAGCAAGTAGATAAAGAGTACCTACTTTTTTACCACATGCTAATTCAAGTGCATCTGCTGTGAGAGTTCTTGTGCATCTCTCATCACCCAACTTTCTTGAAGCAATTAGCTACATCTTCAAGACTGGGACCTGCATGACCTTCTTCAACACCCATGTGTTGGCCAGCTGTAATTTCAGCAACACTTCCCCTTCGCCAACAATCTAACAAGGCTCACCAACCCCTCTACTTGGGGCTACATGGAAAGAGGCAACAAAATCTATTAACTAAGATTCAACTTTATCCAGAGCATCTTGTGCAACAGCACCTGCAACATCTACTTCTTCATGCTGATCTGCTACCAACCAATAATCTTTATTTACCTTCTCTTTCTTTCCATAACATCGTAAGTGACCATTCATGCTATTCAATTTCTCCATTCATAGCTTACTTTCTTCTGCCGTTGCTATACTGCCACTCAATCAGAAACCCCTAAGAGTGACTTGTAACCAAACACAAAACTTGCTCCCTGCAACCTTAGCTCTGATACCAATTGTTAGTGGTATCAAGCTATGAGCCAACAACCTCGCTCTGATACCAATTATTAGGAACCCTCGGAAGCACCATTGATTACCATATACGAGCAACTTAATATGCAAAATTAGCCAGAAGTAACAAGTAACTAGAAATTAGAAACAACACAGAATATGAGAGACAATACACAACTTGTATTAATACTCATCTAGAAAAGAATACAATAAAGAAGATGCCACTTCTTCTTCACACCTCTCAAAGGCTTCCCACACCTCAAGTGTACAGTACTTCTTTCCTCAAATCTCTCTCTCTTACGGTCCCAACACACAACTCAAACACAGAGTTGGTGTTCACCTACAATCAGTTAGTATCCACTACTGCTAGTACACTAGTGCTCCATGCACTCCACAAGTGCTCCACACACTCTAAGTACTCAATGTACTTCAAGTAGATCTACCAAGAATTGCAACAACCTGTAACCCAAATGATCTTACTTATGGAAAGAAATGCCTTGCCTTCCTCTCTTACTCTAGACCGAGTACACACTGTACTCCAAGTAGATCCCACCTAATCTTTCTCTCTATTGTGTTGCTATCACCTTGATTCTGCTGCCACCTATAGATCAACCTGGTTTAGCACACCTGCAAACCTTAGACCTTGCACACACATACACCTATAGATCAATGATCTTACTTACCCATGTAGATCTCCAAACGTGGCCTTGCACACCTGATGACCAAGATCCTACACACCTGAAGAACCCTTCTGATTCTCCAAAACTAGCACCCACACTTGGCACTACTGTGGAACTAAAAGGAACACCCTTGCTCACTTCACACACAGAAGGAGCTTACTTTGCTCAACTCAAAATAGAACACTTTACAATACAGCCCATGAATCTATTATATATATCTCATGCAAACAATAATTAGACACCTAATTACAATAATTAGATCCATAGCTCCTAGTCTATAATTGGCTCTTAACATGCAAACACTCAGTTCGTTAACTAACTGTCTATGAACTGGCAGTTCTGGAACCGCATAGGTGATCGACGTTAGTCCCTGTCAGACTGAAGATGACTAATGTCAGCTGATACCTGACCGATGTCAGTTGTCTTTCCCACTGTATATGACTGACGTTGGCTGATCAGATCGACGTCAGTTGCCCTGTAACTTAGCAACCTCTCAACAACCTCCTTCCCTGTTTGCATTAGTGAAGCTTTTAGCTCCACAACATAACAAAACTCAACTACTTAGATATGATGACCCCTATAGAGGTAGATAATGCATTGAATTTAACAATAATTAAGATATAGGAGTCTCATGATTGGGTTTCATCTTTTGAAGCTTTGGTGAAAAAGTTTGAAAAATAAGAAAAGTAAGTAACACAAATTTTGGGTGAATTTGAATTAACACAAGTCCAAGATAACATAGGGAAGTTAGTAGCTTATACCACTTTTGATCAGATGATTAAATAAGTTTCATATGGTTTCAAATAGAGTTTATAAGGATATATCTTGCAGAATACTAAATCAAAATTGAGCACAACAAGGAGGAAGACAATAGAGGTAGATATGTTTCAGGTTGGCTTTTGAGGCACCAAGATAGAGCATACAAGGCTGATGGAATAAACAAGTAGGGTAACTAAGCCTCATCTTATTGACATGAAATTAATTCATGTGCAACAAGCTAAGTCATAAAAGTATTATCAAGTGTTAGATGTAAAGAATAAATTAGTGTCAACACTTCCTGCTCGTTTTACTCCTCAAACCCCACCTATAGTGTTAATAACAACATTACCATCAAATTTAGCCCCTTTTAGTTCAATAACTACATCAATTACACCTCATAGTTTAGATCCAACTATAATTATAATCCAAATAATGATTTCATCACCAAATACATCTCCAGTCACCACATTTGTAATAACAAGCACAATGGTAGTTCCAACAATAATTTTGAAAAGTTTTAATCATGAGTTGATTTAGCTTAAAATCAAAGGCTATTTTTGTACAATTTTTCATGTAATGGTTAAAAATGAATATTTAAGTTTTAGTTACATCCATTTTTTAATTAAATAAATTATTTTTTCTAAAATGTACATGTTACATGTTTGAGGTATCTCTAAGTTATGACATGTAACTAAGACTAATGATCTATTCATTTAGGATGTAATCAAAGTTTTATATACTTGGAGTATGAGGTGACCCCTTACACAAGTTATTTATATACATGTATAACTCTCTTTTTAAAGGGTCAAAGTTTTGGATAAATATATAGAAAGAAATCAAGAGATTGATTATCATGCAACTATGTTTGTTTTTTCTTTTTCCTTATCTATGTTAATGAAATTAATAGTTTATTTATCTATATTAATTCAATAATTTTGACATGTGCTAATGCTATAGATGAATCTAATTATTTAAATTAATTAATATTAATCTTAGATGTGGAATAACAATTGAGGATTGATGGGTTTCATTGGTTTAATTAGTTAAGGTTGAATTGATAATCAAAGGTGTGTAGAGGTATCTCTTTTGATATAGTCTTCTAAGCGTAAGTCATAACTACCCTAGACAACTTTTTAGTATGAACTATAATCTATTAGAAAAGGGTGTACAAAAATATCCTTAAGAAGAGCAACCTTTAGTTGAGATCATTAAGCATCCTACATTTTTTATCCCTGATTTATAATCATGTTTTTTCATGAGTGTGCAATAGTTGAAAATGGAAAACACTAGTCTTGGAGATACTTGTCCACCAAATAAATAGTCTTAGAAGGTACCTTTAAAGATCACAAAACTTTCTTTCTACCTTACCCTTTTTTCCCTTTTTGATTTTCTTTGAGATCTACCCACATAAGAATAACTCTCCACCTATCCAACTCACCTAGTGATTAATTTATGCATCCATCCACAAAACTTGGTTAAACAACCCACATGATCAACCTAGTATTCCATCACCTAGTTGTTTAATCACATACCTAAAATTTTCATAGGTGTACATAAAATCCGCATCAACAAAAAAATGTTAGCACTAGAAGGAGGGCCCACTTGTGTGTTTTCATAATAATAGAGGTTAGTCACTATGTAGATTTACATTGGAGACACTTTAGAGGTTAACAAGGTCTAGATTCCAAGCTAGCCTTTTGGATTTACCATGATCAAATCCTAGGAGGCCTAGACCCATACCTGTCATCCCTAAGATACATTGAGCTAGGACACCTTCCCTTATAATAAATACCTCACTTATAAATATTCCTATGGATAAACCTTGGTTACTTAGATCCAATATTTCCATCCCTAGAGACCAACACAATCTACCAAGGGATATAAAAAAGTATTTTCCTACCTTCTCCCCCTCAAATGGGAGGATGGCAGAAGAACACATCAAATCTTTCAAGGCTACTTTGAGGTTAATAAATGTCATCCATGAGGATGTTTCATACATGATTTTTAGATCTAATCTTCAATATTATTCTTATGATTGGTATCCCAATTTATAGGAAAATTATATCACCTCATGGAATGGATGTCAAAATACAATCCTTGCACACTTTGGACAAGTGACTAACCCAAGCCTGGCATACCAACTCTTCACCAACATGAAGAGGGAACCTAGTGAGTCATTCTAGGCCTTTAATGTTAAATTACAAAAGATATACACTTGATTGAATGTTTTGCATAAGCCAGACATGAATTTAATGCTTAAGATATATAATAATGCCCTAGATCCCATTAGTGTAGTGTTCTTGTAGAGAGTTGCCACCACCACTACTTTAACTTTGGAGAAGCTATTAATATCAAAAATCACCTCAATCCATAGCTTAATCTTTAAAATTTATGGGGCCAAACATTCAAAAATGGACTCCCATCTTTGAATATAATTCCACATGATAATCAGAATGCCTCTGCATTCAACCAAAATCAGTTGTATAATCTACCTCCTATGATGTAACAAACTACAAATCAGAATTATGATTTTTTTAATAATTAGATATAAAGTAATGGGTACTAGTAGAATCAACATCAGGCTCACATTATTTCAATATCCATTCAAGGTTATGACTCCAATAAAACTGAATTGGATTTTATATAAATAATGGTCCAAAAGTTGAGCAATGATTTCTTGAATATGTAAAAAAGGATGGGTAATACCACTAATCAAAAGTACAATCAAAATTATAGATTTTCAAGATACAACATGCCTTTCAATAGGCCCACCAATAATGCATAAAAATAATAGTCTAATAAGCTGTCAAAAATCAATATCATGGAAATAACTTTGCCAAAGTGGTGTAGGGTTCATAACACATCACATCATGGAGAATTGGACTGTATAGAGTTCTATGTAGCCTTTGTAATATTTTAGAGAGAAATGATTAGATAAGATCAAATGATGAATCCTTAAGATCTCCCTCATTAATATGGGCCTTCAAGTTTAGCTATGGTATTTAAAATGTATTAGTCTTCCTTCCCCAATGAAGATGACAATATTTTAGAGGATAATTTTGATGAAGTGAAAGCATTCAAGAATTTCAACATGAATAATTATAACCTAAGGAATAGGTAGCCTCTCACCACTTCTACTCCTCCCAATAATATATTTATTCCTCTAAATCCCAAAGATAATAATAATCCTCCTCCATCAAAAAGGAATGATTAGTCTCAACATAGAGATGAATATAATAAAGGAGGATACAATATTGTTGAGGATATGAATAAAATTAAGGCTGATATCACTCTTCATTAACTAACAAAAGTCACAGAATGAAATGAGCTCTTTTAAAAGTCCTTCATAAGTAATTCTATCATAAAAAATTCCAAGATAGCTAACACAAACATTATATATAAAAGAAAGCCTGAGGTTCCTCCTTTCTTATAGACAATTTGGGCATTTGGCAGGACTATACACAATTGTCTGGTAAATTCCAAATCTTCAACAATAGTAATACCAAATTCCATTTGTCAAAATCTTGGTTTGACCTTGAATCTATTCAAGAGGACTATGTCATAGCTGGATAAAATAGTAGTGCCTATTTTGGGAGAACTTAATGATGTAATAATTCAAGTTGCTTCAGAACCTAGAGTACAAATGACTATTGACATCTTGGTAGTGGATATTCTTGAAGGATATGGATTATTGTTGAGAAGATATTGGTCAAAAATGTTAAATGGATATCTTTCCATAGACTTTTTGCACATTTAGCTACCCTAGAGAGGCATTTTTGGCTAGATCAGGATTGATTAAGAGCTAAAGATGAAGCATCCTATTACAAAATATAACACTACTAATGAAGAAGTAAGTTATAAGTCTCCTAGTCTTAGAATTTATACATTTACTATGAGACATGAAACACATGAAGAAATTTGGGGCCCTTCCCAATTATGGACCATCCATTTCAATGGATTGAGATCCAAGCAAGGATTAGGTGTTGGCATCAAGCTAGTCAATCCATAAGGAAATAAATTATTAACAACATACATGCTCTAAATCCCATGCGCCAATAATAAAGCAGAGTACGAGGCCCTGATTCTAGGATTATATTTTACCCTCAAGAATAATGTCAAAGGAATACTAGTACATAAAGACTCTAAACTTGTGATTAACTAGGTTAAAAATAAATATCAATGCAAATTGTCATATTTAAATAAATACAAGCATAGATCCTAGAATATGATTGAATCATTTAACATTTTCAACATAATAGTTATCCCAAGAGAATAAAACCAAGCCATCAATTCACTGGCCACTTCAATAGAAAATTTAACACCCTTAAAAGAGTTAAAAGTGTATAATTTCTCCATTAAATTGGTACCCAATCCTTTAGTACCAGATAATATTAAAAAAATTCAAGTGTTCGATGATGACTAGTAGATCATTCAGATTTTGACAAATTTAGGACATTCTAAATCTCACATAATTTATGATAAGAAAAGAAGCGATAGGTACCATGAAAAATTGGACAAATAAGGTATTATCTAACTAAAGTAAAATCATCAAACATTCTTAAGCATAATTATAGAGGCAACTCAAGGTTAATGAATCCAAATTCAACTAAAAAAATGTAAGTAATGAGAAGAACACACACTTTGCTAATATTGGCTTAATATTCATACCAGATAAAAGGCAAAAGGTTAATAAATTTATTATCAAGTATAAATATGTATTTACATGGACCTATGACAACTTAAAAATATTCAATCCTAAAGTTATTACCCATACAATTCCATTAAGCATGATCATAAACCATTTAAGCAAAGGTAAAGGTTGGTTAATCCTATCTTAGAACCATTGATCCAGAAGGAAATAGAGAAATTGTTAAGTAATAGGATAGTTTTTTCCTTTTAGGAATTCAACTTAGGTGGCCAATCTAGTTTTGGTTAGGAAAAAGAGTGGCAAAATTAGACTATGTGTCGAATTCATGAATCTAAATAAAGTTTTTGAGAAGGAAAATTATCCTTTTCCATTTTTAGATGAGGTAATAAAAATTATGAGTGGATATGAAATGATGTCTTTCTTAGATAGATTTGTAGGCTATAATCAAGTACTAGTTGAATTGGAGGATAAGATGAAAATGACATTTACTACAAAATGGAGAATATATGCATACTAGAAAATGACATTTGGGTTGATCAACATTAGAGATAATTTTTGAAGATAAATAGATCATACATTCTAGGGACTAATAGGAAATTGAAATACAAAAGGATGATCTCATTATTTTCTCTAAAAATAGATTTGATCATATCGACCACCTCCAAACCATTTTTGAAAGGTGAAATAAGTTTGGTGTATCACTGAACCCCAATAAGAGTATATTTTTTATTAATGAAGGCAAGCTAATAGGCCATATTATTAATAAATATTGGATCACCATTGACCCAACCAAAATTTAGGGGATTTCAAGAATAATGTTTCCAAAAAAAAAAAGATCTCAAGTCTTTCTTGGGGAAGATAAATTTTTTAAGGAAATTTATAATGGGATTTTTAGAGATTGTCAAGCCCCTAAATGTAATGCTCAATTAAAAAACAAAAGTGGAGTAGACCCCTAAAGCTAAGAATTCTTTCCAAGACATAAATAAGGCTATTTCACAAGCCCCAGTGCTGGTAAGCCCATATTTCACTAAATACTTTTTCTTGTACTCATTCACCTCATAACATACTATTTTTGATATACTTACATTGAAAAGGGAAGAAATCAAGCATCCTATCACATTCATGAGCACTAAATTGAAAGATGTAGAGCTTAAATACTCCATAATTAATAATAAAATATTTTCTCTCATTAAATTAGTTAAGAATTTTAGGCACTACATCCTCTGGAACAAGACCACGACCACATTACTAGATCTTACTATCAATCTTATGATGGGAAAAAATGAATTGGGAAAGCGTAGAGGTAAATAGATGACAAAGTTTCAAGAGTTTGATATTGAAATTAAACCTACCAGGATCATTAGAGGACAATGTGATATTTATTTAATGACTAAAGTATACCCACACATCACCATCAAAGAGGTCTACCAAACACAAGTTTCCTAAAAGGATTAGTATTTAGGTATTATTCAGTTCTAACTCACTGGAACATGCCCCCAAAAACTCAAGAGAGAGAAAAATAGAGCCTAAAGACTCAAATATACTCATTATATGATCAATAAAGGAATCTTATACATGAATAAATACAAAGACATCTATTTAAGATGTGTGTCACGTGAAGAAGATCAGGAGATCTTAGAAAATATGCATCAAAATATTGGCAATGACCATCCATCTAGAAATATTACAACCCATAAAATACTCAGAATGGGTTATTATTAGTTGATGGTATTTAAGGATGCTTACTTCCATGTGAATACATGCCATGAATGCTAGGTCTTGGAAAAAATAGAAGTGCACAAAATAATTCCACTTCAACCTATGATTAAAGGTAGGTTGTTTTCCCAATGGGGTTTGGATTTCATTAGTGTTATAAAACTAAATTCCTTAACTAGGCACAAATTTGTGCTCATTGCTATAGATCATTGTACTAGATGGATTGAGGCAATAGCCACTAGGAACTCAAGAGCCCAAGATGTGATTAATTTTCTTGAAGAGCATATCACCACTAGGTTTGACACATTTATCTCTTTATTTTATGATAATGGGCTAGAATTTCAATCAGTTGAGTTTACTGAATGGGCCCATGATAATCAAGTTACAATCATATCATCCTCTAATCAATAATCATAAGGGAATGGATTGGCTAAGTCAACCAACAAAAACCTCATAGATGTTATTAATAAGTTAGTTGTAGATAAGCCTAGAGAGTGGCATCTCTTACTAAAATATGAACTTTGGGCAAACTAGACTAGGTATAAATAGGCCCTTAAAGCCTTTCTATATCTACTAGTTTACGGTAAATAGCCAGTGTTCCTAATCATGATGAAGTTATCAATATATCAATTTATGCAAGAATACATGGAGCTCAATGACAAAACAAAGTCTAGATTGTTGGCTATCATCAAAATGGAATACTCTAAGAATGAAGCATTGAAAAACTTCAATAAACATCAAGTTGTGGTCAAGAGATGGTTTGATAAGAGAGTGAAATTCAAAGCATTTAGGATTTATGACTTGGTGTTTCTATGGGACAAATCCCATGAGAAAAAGGGAATGAATGATAAGTTTACCCTACTGTGGATAGGATAGTATTAGATCTCCAAGATCTTGGGTAATAATGCATTTCATTTGAAATATCTTCAAGGTAATGATTTGACATATATAGTTAATGGAATTTTTTTGAAGCATTAATTCATGGCTGTTCCATCTAAAGAGGTCTTTAAGTAATGACATATGTTCTAGTAGAGGTAGGAGTAGGTTAGGTTTGCTTTGTTATTTAGCTTCGTACTTTTAGTCATTAGCTTTTATTAAAGTAGTTCATGTTTTCTATATTAGTCATTTTTGCTTTTAGTGGTTTGCTTTGTTTCATTGGGTGTGTTTGTATTAGGTAGTTTTACTACTTTCTAGGGTAATTTTATTTTGATTTCATGGCATTTTGCATTGATAAATCTTGGTATAATCAAATTATAGTTTCAGGTGTTTTGAATCCAACCCAAATAAATGGGTGTTGCATAATGTAGTTTAGAATTCTTAATCCAAAAAAGTAATGAGTGATTTAGCCATGACTATGATCCAAAACTAATGATTCCATCAGGTATATAAAAAATACTCCAATAATTCTATACAAATTTAGAAATATCTCCTTATCCCCTTGGTCAAGTGCACATAGAATTCTAATACTTATTTAAGGAAATAAACATTGACATGGGTAAACATTGATAGGGACATTTTGATTAACCAAAACTTTACAAAGACCAACTCACGATGGTCACCTTCTTTAATATTTCTTTCAGAAAGCAATATATATATATATATATATAAGTAATAATAATAATAATAATAATAATAATAATAATAATAATAATAATAATAATAATAATAATAATAATAATAAAAGGAATAATCCAAAATTCCAAAACAAAATTAAAGAGGATTAGAAGCCTACATGATGAAATAAGATCAATGTATCATGTACCATGAAAAATACTAAGAGAGAAGAGGTTATCAAAGGTATCTTTGTCAGGGCTATGAACACTTGGATGGAAGTAGAACAATACTTGAGCTCCCTATTGTCTATGCACCTAACACCCAATTAAAATGAAACCTATATCTCACCCCATGTCTTTGCCTAAAACCCTTAGATAAGAGATAAAGAACATCACTTTACCACACATAGGTCCAAGGTATAAGTGAAGTTAGTATGTTGCATGGAGTTATTAAGATTTATTTTTGTTTCTAATTTAATCATTTCTTTTAGTAAGGTTTATGGTTGATATTGGGATTTCAAAACCATGGATTCTGGGTCCTTTAAAACTTGAGAGTATTGACCCTTTTGAGTCATAATTTCTTGTATTCAACACACCCCATCTTCGCATTTTTTATTTCAAAAAATGGGGACCCCTTTATTTTTAGAGGATGTATATATTATTTGGGTGTGTATGAGTCTTATCTAAAGGAGGTTGATATTTTGGACTTTAAGTCACATTTTTATTTTCATGCACCTATTTTTTATTTAAAATGACTTATTGAAACTAATATATTAACAAAAATTTGGGAAGAATTCCTATGTATGATAGGTATTCAAATTGGCTTATTCTAATTCTTTTCATTTGGAAGAATTTTGTTTGGATAATTTTGGTCTTTGAAAACTATTGGTTTGTAAACTTTGTTTCAATGACTTTTCTTTAGATCATTTATTTCGATCATCAATTTTCTCTTCAACAACTTTCCTTCAGAAACTTTGGTCTTCAGAAGTGGTTATTTGGATATGGTCTTCAAAAATTTTGGTCTTCGAGAACTTTTATTTTAGGAACATTTCTGTGGGAACTTTATTTTGGGAACTTTTCTTTCAGTAACTTTTCTCTTGGGAATATTATTTTAGTCGATAACTTTCTTTCAGATAAATTCATTTAAAAGGTTTATGTTAGGGAGCTTTGGTATTCAAAAGCTTTACTTTGGAAAATTTATCTTGGGTAGATTTTATTTGGAAGGTTTATCTTTGGGAAATTTATATGTGATAATTTCCTCCCAAATGACAATCTCTCTGAAGAGTACTTAGTCTTTAGGAACTATTCCTTCAGTGACTTTCAAAAAAATTCTTTCTGAATGAATTTCTCTAAAGAACATTTTGATTTTTAGGGTATTTTAGGCCTGAAGGAAAATCTTGAATCCCCTAACTAAACCATATAGTTACAAATGTCAGAAGGAAAAGGAAAAACCATGGTACCCTGAATGATCAAGCATCATACGTGGCATGTACACTAGGACTTTGTAGTCAAGATCAAATTGAATAAAGGTGATGAGCTCATAGATGTTGGTGATTAATGGTGCATGAAATAAAATGAATGAAAAATTATATAACATTGAGCCCTCAACCAATTTCATGTCATTTTATTTTCAAGATCTTGATCAAACTTAACCTTCTGTAATCTTAAAATCCCTAGTTATGACCATAATGACTTGCAAATCATGAAATTTAATTTTTACACCACCATTTTCAAAAGCTTAAATCATAACAACATCTATAAAGTATCCATGGCATATTTTTATAGGTCATACAAGGGACCCTCAACATCCTCTAGGTTTTCCATCAAGGACTTTATTGAATACTTAGACATGAATTTTGTGCAACTATGTTTGACAGCCTCTATGCCAATTAATCAGCTCTATGCGAGGTCGTAAGGAACATTTATTCATTTTTATTGGAAGAGGACATATCAACTAAGGATAAATAACTTAAAGTGGACTTGATCTCATTTAAATGACAATACCTTCACTATTCAATTAGAAAATTAGAAGTCATGTCATGTAAAGACTTACTATGATGCCTTTTCTTCAAAGGTAGAATTTTAGTTAGGTTCTCACTTATAGTCATGCTTAGTTTACCTTGTGGTTCTTTATATATTTTTATGCCCTGCCTCTTTTGGGATGATTTCTCATATCAATGTTTGTGCTAAACTTAGTGACATAATTTCCATTTTTAGGGTTTCTATTTTTATGATTTGAATTACATTTCCATGTACTTTTCGATCCTCTTTTTTCCTAGTCACTTATAAACCATAAATCTCCCTTATTGTGTTTATCTACAAACATATTATTATTTTATTCACCCTTTCACATAGATTTATCTTCCATGATCCCCTTATTTCCATTTCCTTTCACTTGAGGCACATTTTTGGTTGGTTTTATGATTGTGCTCTTTTATAAAGTACAAGTCTAGGATCCTTTAGGACTCATGGTCTTTACGTTATCCTATATAGAAGATAAATGTAGGATATATTGTGTTAGTCATATTTATCACCTTTTTTAGTCTTCATGAACCTATATGGAAGACGAAAATATAAAAATATTCAAAATCCATATTTTAAGAAAATGCATTGTTAAAAGGAAAAATATTTATTAAAAGTCAAATCACAACAAAAGACATGATCTTATCCTTAACACCCCATATTATAGTTGATGATCAAACTCCATATTTGGAATCATGATTTATATTAGGCATAATGGGGTAATTTAGGCCAATAAATTGGCATTTTAGTGCCACCTAATTTATCATGCAATTACCAATCTTCACAATATAATGATGACTCTAAAAGTGGTCTTGAGGAGTGTTGAGTACTTTGTGGGAAGCTAGGATTTTTTTTATTTTTCATGATTTATCATTCATAGGTTGATATTTATATTTTAATTTTTATCTAAATATTATACTTGATAGGTGGGTTTATCTAAGCCCTTGATGTCGATAATTCTTAGCCTTACCCACTTGATTAGAGCATCTTATCTCTACTAAGGATTTCTACATCACCCTTATGGCACCTTGATTCATTATATCTCCATTTGATCTTTCCTCATATACCCTTAATCAATATTTATTTTAGATTATGATGTAGGATCATCCCATGGGAATTAATAGTCTTGAATCTTTGAGGATGAATAAGCTCATTTTTTTGTGAAGGTTATAGCTTCGAAGGCATAAAAGTGAAATTTTTTAGGTACTTAGAAAGGCAAAAATAGAGAAGCATACATTAAACAAATTAATTAATGTATTTTATGGTGTAGAATTTGGATATGTTTTGGCAAAGACATGGAATGCGCAAAAGGAAATAAGGTGGTGTTATACTTATAGAGAACGGAAAGTTGAGGCTTGCATAACAACATGAATATCAATAGACTTAAAAATATTGGTTGAGTCACATATGTTCAAGGTTTATAAGAGTTCAAAGGTGATGGTAATATAAGATACATTTCATTAAATGGTCTAAAGGAAAAGCAAGTGTGTGGATAAGTGACTAGCTTAGAAGTTTAAGTGAATGGAGCCATAACATGCCTTTTTTTTAAAAAGTTTTTAGTTGGATAGAATTGTGAAAGATTACCCATGGATAGTTTTTCAAGGTGTCAAAGTGAAATTATATCTAGGAAAAAATTATATTTTAACATAAATAACACATGTTATACTCATAAAAGTTAGTGTGCATGCATCAAGGTGCACAAATAAATATTAGTGTGCAGAAATAAGGAATGTGTGTGACATAATAAACCTAGAGATGAGTTGATACAACATATTGAAAATAATTTAAAAATATACAACATTAACCACAACATATTTAAAATAATTAAAAAATATACAACATTAACCATCCCACGTAAACCTACATCTATCCATTTAGACACCCAACCACTTACATAAAAGGCAATAAAATATTAGTACAAACGTTGATGAAGTTATATGGCATTAATATCTTTCTTGACCTGTAGTTTGGATTTAATGGTGAAAGCTTCATAGGGGATATTCAAAGAGAGTAGGCCTATGGATTTTTCCATAAATGGAAAAGATACATGGTACAAAATTGAATTATATTTTCAAATCCACATAGAGGAAAATTTAGAGTTGACTAGGGTTCCACTCTTATATAAAGAGATGCCAAGATAGTTTTAAAGGGTTTTTTTTTCTTTTTTAAGATAACTCTTGATATTAATTCAGGCCCTTTTTATGTGAGGATACATTAGAAATTGAACCATAGTTTAATTAATAATTTTCACATCACCTGTGTTCCCAAAAGTATAATGACCAAGTTTAATTGGAAAATGCACTTCCATCACATCTCACTTCCCAAATCTTTGGTGCACTTTTAAAAATTATCTACACAATTATATAAGGATATTTTTTTTACTACAATATCAAAAAAATTGGTAGGGACATTTAATTTATGTGAATTTTTTTCAATAAATCAAATGGATTCCATAATAAGTGAATAACCTAACCCCTTATTTTTAGATCCTCATTGATGTTTCCCCTTAGAGTTTATAAACCACAAGCATGACAAAGGCATCATTGATGTATCTACAATGTTTCTTATGCCCTTTAAATGTGATTTGGGTGTAATTATCATATATATATATTGGTATAATATTTTTACTCTCTTTTTATGTTAAGTTTAGGGAATAATATAATAATATAATGGAGTAGACCAAGTAAAATATCACACAGAACATCTTGTTCATGTCAGTTTCTAACAATTTTTATGTAAGGAATCATTAATAGTGATACCCCAGTTGATGAAAATATTTCTAATACATATGATTTTCATCACTAAAAACATCAATGGGTGAAATTCTCATGTATCCATATTACCTATCACTATGTTTACTAGAGTGATAAATTTGATAGATCATCCTTGAAATCTAAAATTTAAAATTTATTTTGGATCTTAGATTGACCCTTTTTTATTATGCTTCAACTATCCTTGATTAACCATCAAAAGTATCAAATTTGTGTGCTTATCGTTGTAATCTTTCCTAATTGATTCATTTATTTTCACATGACTCTTAGGGTAGGATTATAAAGGTGATATATGGAGTGTTACTATCCAATTTACTGAAATTACATCATCAAATATTTAGATCTATTTATTTTTTTAATTGTAATATTTTCACATTTTATTACCAAGTCTATGATTTTTATGGAATCCTAAAATCCAAAAAATTATGGAAGCTTGGTTGCAGACATGAGTATAGCTATGGTCTAGAGCTTGTTTGCTTTAAGTATTTTATGAACATCCTCTAGATCATCATAGCCAATGTTAGAGTCACCAATGTCTAAGATATTAGTCTCAAGTGTGAAGATAAAATTAAACCCTATGTAATTAAACTATTTTGATATGTTTAGAGGAGTGGAAGGAAAATCCAACAAGTATCTAGATATTTTGGTGTGTATAGTTGGGAGGTATAAATAGGATCCTTCAATAATTGACTGGAAAATTTTGGTGTGCAGGTAACCTAAAACTTCCAATTTTCTCTTAAAGGGCCCACACTTATTCAAATATCCAAAAAATATGTTAAATGGAACTTAAGTAGTGTGTATAATATAAGGTGGTAATTTGGGTAGGTCAAACTTCTTTTCTTATAAAAAAGAAACAAATGAAATCCTTAGTAATGCTGGTATTTCACTTTCATAAATATGATCTTTCATTTTTTGTGTTTCCACTTAAAATTTTAATTTTAATGGCTATGAATAAAAATCCATCATGTCAAATCCAACTACATTCATAGTTTTTATTAAAATGAATGAAAACATATCATAAATATATATGTGGCACACCTTGAAACCAATGAAGGAACTTCATGGAAGGATTCAGAGGATGAAACCAAAAAAACAACATAGATATAGGATGAAAGTCTTTGATGAAATGGGAAGGGGGAGGTAATTATTTTATACAGATAGAGTGAATAAAGCTCAACATTTCTATAATTAATAGAATGATACATTGATTAAGGAAACTTTTTTATTTTCTATCATCCTTTGTGCATCTTATGGGCATTTTGTAAACCTCATAAACCCTTAACATTGCCTCAACTTTGTGCATAACTTAAATTTATGAATTTTTATTCTTGAATAAAACACATTTTCATTATCCACACCTTACATGTCTACATCTAATTTTGAGTACTACATTGGTTTCATGCCTTACATGTAGGACATGAAAATATGTTATATTTTTATTTATCCCTACCTAGATTGTGCCTTATGTATGTTGAAGGCACTTTAGACCCTGTGTTAAATCTTTGATGGACACAACACATGATTTTAATCCACTTTACATTTTATTTTCATGTTTTTGATGTACTTTGGGAAGTTCCAACAATACCCCAAGAATGCAACTGACATGAAAACTTGCCTTCATTTCATGAAAAGACTACAAAGTTTGAAACTTTAATTTTTCATTAAAAAATGGTTTTAAATATGAGGTCTACTTATCAGGACATACATTTTTAGATTTTGAAAATTTTAATTTATTGGCTACAACACTTTATAACACACATATAACCCTCACATATTCACATCAAAGTATGAGCATTAATTGGACACCTAATTTTGGTATAAACCTTGTTATTATAATGTTATTTTTTTTGTGTATATGGGTCAGTGCCTTGAATTGAGGGCTTATTGGCACTTATTTATGTGTTTCCTTATCTATCCTTCCTATTATGTGATTTTGTTAGCCTATTTTTATTTTATTTTCATTGTGTCATATTCATTTTTTGCCCATGGGTCTATTTTATATATTCTCTCTTTGTTTATGCCTTTTTATTCTTATAGGATAGACATAATGGTCCCACCAACTCTACCTTTAGTAGAAATGGTGGGTTTGTCATTTCTATCCTTTTTATTTTTGTGGGACATTGTTTCCATTGTCACTTAATTTCAATGTTTGGACTGATTTTTTAGTTATTTTATTTTATCTTTATCAAAATTTTCATGCCAATATGTATGTACTTCGAATATGATAAGCCTATTTATAAAAATTATCTATATAATTTTTTTTAAGTCTTTCCAAATAAGTATCAAGTCAATTCTATTTTCAAATGTATGCATAATTTGCATTAATTTATGTTAGGTCAAAATGACCTACATAAAATTCTCCATTACATCTTGTACCAAAATAAGGATAGGAAAAAGTACATATAGATTTATTTCTACTAGAGAGGGTTAAATGCCTCACTGAATTTATCCATTCACAATGCACATGAACTATGAAGGTTATGATTATGGCATGTGGGATACAAATTGTAACCCCACCTTAGTGGCTTACGAACCCAATTACTTCTTCCCTTTTCTTTTTGCATTCTTTTCATAAGCTAGGTTAAGATAATTGAAGAGAAAAATCACACATTTCTTCCCTTAAATTATAAAAAGCACAAGTATAAATAATGTTAACATCCTGAGGTGAAGTGACACAAAAAAAATTTAAACCCATAAAGTTTTGAAATATAAAATTAGTGCCCAAAAACATGAATGACATGCAAATTAGGTAAACATCAATTATGCCTTGGGTGAAATTAAAATCAAGTAGTAAGCATCCTTACTTTTATATTGAATCTACACTTAAAATTTTGCACACAGTTAACTAAAAAAAATAAAATTTAGATCCATTTTTATAAATTTATAAATTCTCAAGATGTGATTGTCTTTTTACATTTTATCTCTCTTTAAAGTTTTATTATCAATTCAATAGTTTCTTTGTACATGTTTACTATTTTAATCCACCAGGGAAGATCTAAAATTACTATTTTACATATTCAAATAATAGATATCCCTTGTGTGAGTGTTTACATTAATTATGTTTAGGTAATTAACCCTAAAACCAAATTTAGCATTAGAAGATATTAACAACTACAAAATATGAGAAATATATAATTTTGATTTTAATTTTATAGATGTACATACCCTTATAAAGTGTAGACACTAAAATATAGTATTGGACACTTTGAAATGTCAATCTTTAACTACACTTATCCTACATGACTTGTGCATCTCCAAAAATCTCTAATTTTCCATTCCTACACACCTACATGCTAGTTATGAACCTTTTCCATTCTAAATTGTTATTAATAACCTACAATAAACTCTTATTCAATTCTAAATAAATTGAATATTCTACTCATATATTTATAGATAATCACATTTTCATTCCTATCTCCTAGAAAATAACCTTAACATTATTTTCCTAAAGTTGATGTTACCATCATTTGCTTGGCAATGGTTAATTTTAAAAATCAAACCATTCCCATAGATTCATCCCATTCACCTAATGTGTCAGTGGCATGATAAATTACCAAGTTGAGTACACATAAATACAAATAAAGGTTAAGTTTATTAACCACATGGAATTATTGAGTACCTATCAAATACAATACTACATATTGAAAACATATACCCCATTTTTCCCAAATTGAAAATCAGTCACTAGGAGCAATCATCATCTAAGTCTAAAACACACCAAGATGGGTCAAGAGCCAAAATTATCAAGATCAAAACTAGATTTATAGGAGAATTCATCTAGAAAAAGAACACAATTACAAGTGGTCCTAGGGTTTCAAAGATAAGAAAGCTAATTTTTGGACCTATGCAAACATTCAAGGGTCAAATATCACATATACATAGACATATTAAGTAAGTGCACCATAATGTACACTCATATAAATTAGAATATCCAAATACAATAATGTCAACCTCAAATCACCTACATCTAATGAATTTTCCCTAGGTTTGATGTTAATGACCCTACACACACATGGATATAGTTTCAGATATAGACAAATCACAAGACTGATTCTAGTATATTTATATAGTCTAAACATAATCATAGTTAAATAGTAAATCTAAGTAGCTTAATCTCCTTAGTTTTTTCCATAAATATTAAATTACATTATTAGATCAATCTCAATCAATTACATTTATATTTTTGGTAGATTACCATATATTATAGTATAAATAAATTTTACAAGTTTAGCTAATTGTGATTATCATTAATCCAAAAATAGGGTAAACATATTTATTAACTAGTATATTTTTTGAACATTTCTAGACTCGAGGTTTCCATTAGGGTTTCATTTTTACTTATAAGGTTTTTAGATATGATTTATAATTCTCCCTCACATTAAAAATACATATGGATTTAATAAATTAATATTTATTCTATTGGTTGACTCAAGTCATGATTATAATCATTTCATATTGTGATACTTTGATAGGTTTTATTCAAATCAACCATGTAATCTCATAAATTAAATATTTATACACTAATAATACTAAAATAAATAATTAACTATCTTTAGCCTCCTTAATACATACCCCATGATGGAATTATTATGGTAGTTGAGGCCACAAATGCTTAAGGGGATGCTAGTTAAATTTATCCTCACATAGATGCTTTTGATGATGAATATGAGAGATAAATAACTCAATTTATTGATTAGAGTCTAAAAATACATGATGGAGTGTTGTAATTAGGCCTATAAAAATGAAACAAGTATCCCAAGCTACAATATTTTTGTAAAAATATGACCCTTTCTATAATATTAGTGAGACCATTACTTTTAAAACTATTCCTACACCTCTGGTTATACATGTGATGTCCACCCAAGGTGTATGGGAAACATAAGGTGTCCCACATATTTTCATGCCTATTATTACACATGAGACTTATTCCCATCATTTTATGTCTACATGTATTACATCATATGCTTTTCCTACTGCACATTCCCTTGAGTATAATATTATATATCTACAAGATAAAGTGTTGTCGTTAAAAAAAAGTACATCTTAAGATATTCATTCTATGGATTACGAGTTTTTTTACATAATATGTTAACCTTATAAATTTGATTTTATCCTTTACCCATTGGTTTTGTAGCACCTAAGATTCCATTATATAGTGGTAAAGGTTATCTTGAATAACATTTTAGATTTTTTCATGCAAAATGTTTGGACTATGTGTCCAATGATAAGTTATTGACCAAACTATTTCCAAAGAGTATAAAATATTATGTATTACCATGGTTATATAATCCTCATTTACAATGCATATGGATTATAGGTTTTTTTACATAATATGTTAACCTTATAAATTTGATTTTATCCTTTACCGATTGGTTTTGTAACACCTAAGCTTCCATTATATAGTGGTAAAGGTTATCTTGAATAACATTTTAGATTTTTTCATGCAAAATGTTTGGACTATGTGTCCAATGATAAGTTATTGACCAAACTATTTCCAAAGAGTATAAAATATTATGTATTAACATGGTTCTATAATCCTCATTTACAATGCATGCATGCCTTTAACCCCTTGATTGACCCATTTATCACACATTTTTTAGTTAACATTGGTGAAAATTTATCTTATGCTCATATTTCTAAGATGAAGTAAGAATCCAATGAGCTTATCGATGATTATATGTTTCATTATAAGACCATTCCTAATAAGATGGAAAGTCATATGCCTTTAACCATTTATGCCTTACAATCAAAATTATTGAAGTTAAGATCCTTTGCGTGAAAAAACTTCACTATATATATAATCCTTCTAGTGTAAATTTTCAACATAAGAAATATTTGAAGTCTAAATGTAATGATGCTAAATATGATGCACAATAAATAATTAATATAGTAGAAAAAACTAATAGAGATGTTAAATCAGAGCTATTCTTTGACACCTTTTAAGACCATGATATGAAAAAATACAAGAATAATCTAGAAGTATACATGGATGATAATGTGCCTACCTCTAATGAATAATGTATGAATATTAGATCTTCCCAACTTACTCTGTCTAATGTGGTTATTTTGGATCAAATAATTATTATGAAGGAATCCCTAGAGAAAATATTTCTAAGGATCACATCGCTTGAAGACAAGATTGTACATATCATAAATTATGTGCATACTAGTGTCAATTGCATATCTTGTTATCCATATACTTATCTCAAATATGGGTCCAAAAGTAATAAAAATATATAATTAATGGATCCAACAATTCAAATAAGCCTAATCTATCTCCAAGTGAAACTTTAAGGAATATGCTTCTTAATAAGCTAATCACTTTTCCTCTTTTAAATCCTACATGAAAATTAAAATATTATTGTGATTATCATAGAATTCATGGGAATCATATGTATATATTCTAGATCTTTAAATACATAATGAAAAATAAGGATAAACAAGAAAGTGTGCCTAAGAAATAGGTTCTTAAGAAGGAAATTTGAAAGTAATATGTTCCTAAAAATACCAATGATTCAAACATGGTTTCTAAGGATTCAAATATTATATTGAATTCATGAATAGATAAAAATGATAAAGGTAGTTATAAAAAAGTATTGATTACATCTCCAATTAAAATAAGAAACCATTTATCTTCCTAGTACTCAAGCAATGAATTTTAATCCTTCTCCAATTTTGAATGAGATGCAAGATCTTGATAATGATGAACATATTAAACTAAAACAAAAATCAAATAGTATAATTCTGATGTATGATTTGGTTGTATGTACATACCCTACTAAAAATATAGAATATGACTATAATAAATTTTATGGTAATGACAATTGGTATTATAGTGACAATAAATATGATCAAATTAATGATGATATAACAAAGGAATTAACTGATAATGGACATGAATTATGGTTGAGAGATACAATTATTTATAATGTAAATCCCCTAGATTAGATAATTGATTAGCATATCCCTTGAGAATTTACCAAATAAATTTTAAAACAAAAATAAATATTAGAAAATAAAATATTTAGAAAAATAAATAAATTAAGACTTGAGCATGACATGATTTTATAGATAACATCATTTTCATATTTTATTTAACACATGTTTGGTAAATTTCATATTATTTTTCATAAACACATGCATTTCATGAGGCATATGATTGTGACCTAGGATATACATGGACACATAGATGTTGGACCTTTCTTATACCTAAGGGCCATGCCAATGATAGGGGTATATACATCCACATGTTACATTATCATAGGTTATATATTTATATTTTAACATGTTGAGATACATATATTAATTATACATTCCTTTCTAATTACTTATATCTTACATAGTACTATCTAGATATGTAATTTTAGTATGCTAGGATACTAACATATATGGATATTGAAAACTAGTTTTCACTTGTTCTATGCTTCATCAATGCTTTTAATTTTAAATGATAGGCTAATTTTTATATTATTATTTATTGAATATTTTCCTTATTTATGGATCCTTAAACTTGTTTATGGCTCCATAGTTTTTATTGTTGAGGCATTTGTTTCCCCTTGTTTATGATTCAATATCTTTTCTTTATTGCATTTGTAACCTTTGTTGTGGCTCCTTGCCCTCGAGTGCCAAAAACATATTTTTTCCCCTTATATGTGGCCCATTGGACTTAGCATGACATTATATTATATTTTGTGACATTTCATGTTGAGATTGAGGAGCTTGTATGATTGATATGTTTGTAGGTGCCTTGATCCATATCACACACCTCAATTTTATGTGTTGTACCATGATTTATATCATTCAATTCATTACTATGTAGTCTTATTTATTGATAATTACTATTTCATATTTCATAGATACAATTATTTAGACATATCACTTATATAACCATAAATTACATATGTTACATACATGCTTTGATGTTATTTTCATTATTATGATGACATACTCTCCACATGTTGATATGTTTTTAAATGATGTTATTTGTATACATGGCATGATATAGTTCAATTCACTTTTGAGATAAGTGACTTAAAATCATTCATCTTAAAAGGGGTGAATATTAATGGGTTTTGTCATAGAGACTAAAACCTACATGAGTATATTTGAGTATAGTATGCACATTTTAGAGTTTAGATGTGATTAATATATCAGATTAGGGTAGTTATTTATAGTTTTCAGATAGAATTTAGGGGCATATATAGGGAATATGTACTCCATTATACACTTTTTTGGTGATATATTTTAGATAGAAATATTTTCATATGCATTTGGGTGCATGTGCAAGGCATGTATAGGACAGATTCGATTGGGAATAATGATAGTTCATGCACACATATACACTATTTCAAGTTTAAATGGGAATGATGTTGGTTCATGCACATATACACTATGCCATATTTCAATTGGAAATGATAATATTATTGCACATTATGAGAGTTTATAGTTTGCATCAATTTAGTGGGGCATGATGGTAGTTCATGCACATTCACACATTTTCACCTGTGTAACTATTTATCAAGTATCTTTAATTGCATCTATAGTGATTGATTCATGATTTTTGAGGTAATTTAATTTAATTTTCAGTGACATTTAATGGCCATGGTGTTACCCATAAAAACCCCATTATGTGGTTACACCTTATTATATTGGTATTGCAAGATCAATCTTGAATTAGCTATATATGTGTTGGGGGAATTTGTATTCCAATCCAAGGCCCTTTCTTTATTCAAGTTTAAAATGGGGGATTGATCACCTTCAATTTTGGGTTCTTATTTATGTGCTTCAATAATGAATCAAAAGACTCCAATGCTTTGACAAGAAAGAATCATCTCCAATAAGTTATATGGAACCACATTCTACTCATATACAAGTTTAATCTTTCTTTGATCTTTCAGGTGTAGTTTAGATTTCAAATTTCATTATATATAAATTTACTACTACATTTTCATTGTAGGTTTTCATGGAGCAAATTTCACATTTAGAGTTTTTTCTTGAAGATAATTTGTGTTATAGATATTCAAGTTGAAAAACCCAATTTTTTTTTTGAAGTTATTTATCAAGTCCACAATGGAATATCAAAATATCCCATTACATAAATTAATGCGGTACAATATAACTCAATAACTCTACAAGAAGTATAGGCAACTCCCAAGTAGCATCCCAATTGTATTAAAAGGGGTAAGGCTACAATCAACCAGATTGGAATGGAACACATCCAAGAATGTCTGGTTATCCCATTCTATAGATAAGTTAATAAGATAAGATAGAAGTGAAACACAAGCATAGAGGTCCAAATGATTGAACATAAAATTCCATCTCCCTAACTTGCTTAACCAATCTCAATGCATCATGGGATAAATAAGTGGAGATGTCTAGTCCATTGTTAAATCCAACATGATTTAAGATAAAGGATCTAAAACTCTTTGGTAAATGACCAAATGAGGACTACTCCATGTCCTACCCCCATAAATCACCATATCATGATCCAAGATCCTCTAAGAAAACATTAAGCTTTTATTCTCATAAATGATGAAGGCTACACAATCACATGATGAAAATATATGTAGAAAGATTTATTCTCATTAGATTAGATGAATTAAAAAATAACTAACTCTAGGTAGATAACATCACACACGTGAATATTATCTTTAACAAGCATACATTTAGCATTGGGAAATCAATTAATCCTCATGCTATATGATCACTTGTCATGCTATAGGATCACCATCCTATGAGCCATTCAAAGGGGTCTCACACAAAAATGTTACTTAATTATCTTTTTCTTATCTTACCATGTTATTAAATAAACATAGGTATTTATGCCATTCAAATAGCATGCATATGACCATGCAAGTTCATTATTCAAATAGTCTTGTGCGTTAACTCAGGTGTTTATTAAGATGAAGTATGATTTAGTAAATAATTTTCAAAGTGAATTATTTAATAATATAACCATGTTTTAACTTAAAGGTTTCCATAACCTACTAATTCTCATCCTCATTCTCTGATTATTTACCAAACACATGGATTATTCACATCTTAATAGTCACAACACAAGGTATATCATGAAGTTCATTGGCAAGTAGAAACTTTAATTTTTAAGCACATACATAGCTAATATAAACAATGCCTATCCATTCTCATATAAGTATTAATTATATTTTAGTCAACTTCCATTAAACAAGAGTTGCATTATAACATCTAAATTAACAATTTTAATAAAACATGTCATATATCTAAAACACTATGACACCATTAATAGAATAATCCATAATCCAAAATGAGGATCCATATACGAAGATCATTGATCTAGATTACTTCATTGCTTAAGCAATGGAAGCAAGCTCACTAAATATGGCATTATGACCAATAAGAATTCATTGGTATTACATATTAATGAGAACATATTGCTTGAATCACCATGGTCTATATGCAAAACCTATTTTCCAAAACTTAATTTAAGCCAAGGTTATAAACATGAACCATGTTGGGACCATGTGTTTAGTAATAATGCTACAACTAATAGGTATCTTATATTATCATTCTATTGACATAAACAATTGGTAATTTCACATGCTAGATAAACATTCCATGTTATGAGAATATCACCAAAATAAAATTTCATCATGAAACCCAAGTCAAAATATATACATAATCCCACCAAGGAGATTTAAAACCTCTAATTAATTCTAGCATACCATAAGACAACACCATCTTATTCCATGTAATTCAAGGTTAAGGACATTTTAGTTTTAGTTGTTTCAATAATAAAATTTTCCAATTTCATGCCTACTTAAAATCAATAAGTAAATCACTAAGCCATGTACATACAATAGTATACAAAGATAAAGTATAAACATAATGCATTATAATAATACTACCACTCATGGTAAATAGAGCCCAAAATAGATGCTTACCAAAGGTGTAAATAAAATTGGTTAGTTATACATGAACCAAGTAACTATCATCAAAATACCTTAATAACAACATAATTCCCAATAATGTTCTTTTTTCCACATAACAATGTTACAAAATTGCATAAGGAAATAAGTTGAACTACCATATAAATTGTTGATCCACCATAATGCATCACTCCAAAATCATATGTCAATAGGTATGGATGATAGGTAAGCTACCATACAAATCTAGGTGCATTAACGAAGAAGGATGAACACTACAAGGAGGACACCCCTCAAAACTAGCCCTATGAACCTAACCATCAGTGACCCTTACCACCCTAACCATTATCTTGGTGGAGAGTTTTGGAAACTAGGTACTCAAGCGAGGTAAGAGATATACACATAATACTAAGCCACCAACAAAGATAAAAGAACAATGCATAAAACATAGAATTATAACACTCAACCAAACCATGGCCTGGATAATGCCAAGGCATACAATGAAATTTTATTATAAATGCACCATTAAAATAACAACAAAAATCTTACTCCAAATCCAAATACAACACTTGATTATTTAAATCAAACTCATATAAGGGACATGGGTAAATAGTTTGTGAAATGGAAAAGAGTCTATCCGTGATACATACATACATACATGTATGTATGTATTTATGTATATATAGGTATATATCCAATAGGTTCCATATTAATTAAAATATATGAACTTTTCCCCAAAACTAAAAGATATCTAAAATCCATAACCTGTTATTGAGTAAATACACACACACCATCGGTTCAATGAAAAACTCCAATCAATCGATTCAAGGAAATGGGTTGTTAAATAATAAGGACTTAGCCTTTTTAATTTTAATAAACCCCATCATTTTCAATCTGATATTAAAGATTTAAAAGGGGCAACCAAAACTCATACATCTCATGATAATCTCAACACTTGAGGCATTTAAGACTCAAATGTTTTAACCAATTTCTAAAAATTATAAAAAACCATCCAAAATTTATTTTAAAAATTTAAGGAAATACTAATTATGTTATTGGTTTGAAAAGGGGTAGGGGGAGGGGGGGTGGGTAGATTGTCAATAGAAGGGTTCTTGTCATGGGATTCAATAGCACCCAAATTGATTTTATAACATTGATGGGAAAAGTACTTATTAATGGATGGGCAAGGTTGGCATGAGGATTTTAATGGAAACTAAAATAGTTTATAAGTTTTATTTCATGCATTCAACCACCAATAGTGAGTAGCCAACCCCAAAAAATTACAATGACCCAATACCATTCACATTAGTCAATGCATTAAAATAACCATAATGTTTTAATAATTATATATGCCATTACTCAAATAATAACATGATTTCCTCAAAAAATAAACACCCAACCCAATTTAAATGTGGATGGTTTGGAGGGATCCAAATCATGGCATATGAACACTTGTATAATATATGGCCCCTCAAATCATAAAACATTCAACAATTTTTAGGGATTAAGCAAACATAGTTATCTGACCAGACTACATACTACAGCCTTATCTATTTACAAGTTTTTGGTACCTAAGGAAAAAATGGCAAAATGCATGAAGGGTTGTAATAACAACCTTTTTATTCCAATAAATGACCAAAATGTAGTTTGAAGTGGACTTACCCATCCCACTCGCATCCCTCATTTCACACGCCTACATTTTCTTCCTATGTGTTATCCATTTCCCATGCTTCTTATTTTTTCCTTTCCTTCTCTCTTATGTTTTTGTTCTGCTCTTCTTGCTATTATTCCCTTATCTATGCATTCTCCTCTCTACTTTTATTCTCCTTTATTCCTAGGCTGAGCCACCCCCCATTGCATCTCCCCTCTTCTTTCTTGGCATCGACCCCTGGTCAACACAGTCAGACTTCTTTTATCCCCTCTTCATAGACAACTCCATCTGGTTTGTAAATCAAGATAAGAAAAAGAGGTAAAATAATAATAAATTTTTTGAATCAGTCCCCTGCTTCCTTTGCATTCTATGTCACATGCCATACTTGGTGTCCAATCCCCTACAGTGTATTTATTCTTGCATAAGCTAGAGAAGATAAAATAAATAATATCTTATAAAATAATGTTTTTCTCAGTCAAATTTACCACCCAAAGCATCCTCCATATACCCCTCAAGGACACAACATAAATTAATAAATAATATATGTATATATATACATTAGAAATAATATAAATAAATAAAATAATACAATAGAAACAACTCATCTCCCATCAATTCCCTACCATCGACCAAGAAAATGATAAATGAATAAAATAATGATATAAGGTAACAATAAAAATCATAAATATTCAAAGAAAAATTATAAAATGATTATTGAAAAAGTATAATAAATCATTCTTATAGTAATACAATTTTTTAAATAAAGATAAGTACAAAATCAATAATTAAAAATTAATCAAAATAGTAAAGTTATAAAAATAATAATGATTATTGAATTTATAAAATCAATTAAAAATAATAATACCTATAAGGTCATTAAATGATAAACTTATTAAAAATCATTAAGATAATGACAATAATAATAAGAAGTGAGAATTATTAGATACTAATAAAAATCATTAAAATAATAACAATTATGAGAATTGTAATTTGACACGAAGTTCAAAGAAAGTTAATACCCCATGAAGGAGGATGCTAAGGATCTTCCTCAGGGTCAAGAGACCCATGTTGGTGAAGATGAACCCAAGCCAACCCACATATAATATAACTACTTGAATGGCTTAGAAATAAGTGTCAATGACACCCGACAAGGACAACCGAACATGAAGGTATAACCTTTAGCACATGAGGAATAGGTAAGAGAATCAATGGTGTCAAAACCCAATAAATCTAATAGGGAACAATAACAAAACATACATGTTCCCAAAATAGGGTGAGACCAATAATGACAAAAAAAATAACATAAAATAATATACAAGATGGTGGCTCAGTACTATATAATACATGATATACCTATTGGAGTGATGTACCAACTGCTCAATCACCCACAAATATACCTGAGATGTCCAAACCCACAACCAAGCCTAGCTTACAACCTAGTGCCTGCATCCACCAAATAAGACATTAAGAGTACCTAGACTCTATTAATATGATAATAATAACTCAGCATGAATCATTATACATGAAATGATAAATCAAGTATAATCAACTATAGCTGAGAATGGCAAGAGTTAGTCCTAATAACAATGAGCCTAAACATGCCCTATGAAGCATAATCAATAACTACAAAAGTGATCAATGTTAATCTACATTAGTGAAACATGGTAAATCAATATCATATAATAAAGTAACTAAGCTAGACTAGCAAATGCATAAAATAGGATAAAATGAATCCAGTGTAAGCAATATGCATATCATGATATAATAAATCCAATACAAGCATCAACCATGACATAACATGTCACATTGGCTATCTAAGCTACCTACATCATAAACATATGAAATAAAAACCAACATCAACCATTAGAAATCAAAGTGATATCACAAATATGCTAAAGTAAGCCATAATCCAGTGTCTATAAGGGCCACAAGGTTGATTCATGACACAAGTATATATAATTTTCCTTATACTCTAATATTTTCACTACATTATAATACTAAAATAAAATTGGGGGATTTGTAAACACTAAAATATGGTATTTAACTCTTGAAAATGTCAATATTTACATATATGTATCTTACATGACTTGTGTGTATCCAAACAACTCTCACTTTCCATTCCTACACATCTACATACTAGTTATGAGCCCAATCCATTCTAAGTTATTATCAGTGACTATTGAGCATTGTCATTGATTATTAAGTTTTTGCATTAATGTTTTCATTGATGTCAAAGGTGTTTAGGTGCATTGGAGGCTTGAGTCTAGTCATGACATGGTAGAAGCATGAGATTGGTGATATAATTGTATTATGAGTGTTGTTATGTCAACTTGAGTGATATCTTAAAGGTGAGATTGTTGAGCATTGTCTTATTTGTTAATTAGTGATCAATATTGATATCAAGGAGCATCTTGTGAAGATGCATATTGCATAACATGGATATCAAAGGTGAATAGAGATAATTGGTAGAGTATAGTTGGTAGTGACTAGGTGCATGGAAGAGTTGTCATGAGTGAGGTCATTCATGAAAGAAAGAGTGTTTTCATGAGAGAGAAGTGTGTGGTCATGAGAGAAAAGAGTGTTTTTAGTAATGTGATAAGGTGATCAAGTACATATTGACAATATGTGATGTGACCAGGGCATTTTTGAAAGAGATAATTTGAAGATAATTAATGTCTCAAATCATTGGTACGGCTCAAACATGGAAGTTAAAGTGCATAGTAAGCATAGTCATGTCATGAGGAGGCATATACATGATGAGCATGAATATTTATGTGAAAAGGTATGATCAGATGTATGATATTGTTTGAGGATCATATAAGTCATGTTAACAAGGTGTAGAGACATTAAGGGGAGTTTCAAGGTGAGCCTACAAAGGTAAGACCTTCAGTCTAATTTTGTAACTAGACAAGTCCTAGGCCCTACCTAGCCTAATGAGGTATCATGATCTATTTTTCAGGAATGTGAAGGATGTATGGTAGTATTTAAGCATGAGAGTGAGATGTTTAGAATGACAATGAGGTGTTGAGATCACGAAAAGAGGCATGGAGGTCAAGTGCTTAAGTAGCCTAAGACTAGTCATGGCATGTAAAGTCCTTGTGAGAAGGTATGAGTATGGTGACTTGGTAATATGGATGAACAAAGGCATGAGATGTTTTATTAGGTTTCTTGACCATGTGTATGAGGTGTATAGTGAGTTGATAGTGGCATGAAGGTGTGTTTCTAGCTCTGATGTAGTATAAAGACCATGATGTAGAGAGAGTATGGCCAAATGGGATATGAGCTTCTATTTCTAAGGAAATTATGGATAGGTGATTGTTTTCATAAGTGTATCATGTTGTTTCAAGTATGTTGACCAAGTTTGAGGTCATGGTTTTTAGGAAAAGTCATGAAAATATATTTAGAGGTATCTCAAGTTCTCAGAATGAAGGGTTCTCAACCTGATAAGGATTTTATTGTGATTGTTATCTCATCAAACATTTTCATGGGAACCTAATATATTCATGGTATATGGGTAAGGGTCCTATATCAAAATTTTAGGCATTATTTTTTAGATTGAGGGGCTATTCTTTATGAATAATCATTAATAGTGGAAGTGTGTTTAAACCCTCTTAGAACCCTAATAAGGACTTGATGTTGAATATGTTGATCAAAAGTGCTTAAGATGGATTTATATGGATATATTAGTGATTTTAGGATGTATTCAACTCTCTCAGGCACCCCTAGGTGTGATTGAGTTGTCAGGTGTGTGAATAGACCCTATAAGAAAGTATTAATTTATCATAGATTTATTGTAGTAGTTAGAGTTGACCAAATAAAAGTATGTAAATGGATGGAGGATAAATCTTGATATATATAGTTTATGTCCATTAAGGTTTCTTGATAGGTTTCAAGCTTTAGGTGTGCAAATTTGGTTTAAGTTGGTTGGTTGCTAGCAGGCCTAATGAAGAACAATAGTGCAAAACCTAGGCAGTGTGATAGTTAATGATTTTTAAAAAAATTGATA
Organism: Torreya grandis; assembly: GCA_037957365.1. Classification (NCBI taxonomy): domain Eukaryota; kingdom Viridiplantae; phylum Streptophyta; class Pinopsida; order Cupressales; family Taxaceae; genus Torreya; species Torreya grandis. Next base: position 4,218,022 of record JARHVA010000859.1, read on the forward strand.
GTTAATGAAAGTGGTTAAAAAGTTGAAGCCAAAATGGCTTATTTGGTTCTAGTGTGACTGTGAGGAGAGAAATCAAAAGATTGGCCTGTAAGACCAATATTTGACATTAAAAAATATTTATTTTTTATTTGAATATGGTATATAAATTTCATAGAATCATTTTAATTTATTTTAAGTCTTTTAAAGTTTTCATACATGTATTGAATGTCAATGTTTCATGACTGTGTTTTTTGACAATCTTGGCAGTTCTATGTAAACAAGTTACAAGTGATGAAAATTTGGATTTGAGTGTAATATTGATGATAAAAATTAAATTAAGTTTTTATTAATTACTTATAAGTCATGATAATTCTTGGTATAAGTTTTGGAGGTCAGTGTAATTGAAATGGGTTGTCTATTTAGGATTGGACTATGAGATTATAAGTGAAGGAATTGGTCTATAAGACCAATATTTTCCTTTATACATTATGATTTTTTCATTTTAGGATGATATTAATATTTCATATGTTCCTTTTCATTCATAAATAGTTAAGGAATGTGTCTAAAAATGTGTTTTAAGTCTAATTCCTTATGACTATGTTTTTGAGTGTTCTAGCAGTTCTGAGTGGGCTATTTACAGAGAAGTGTTTGAGTCCTTTTTCCTTGATTTTTGAAGTATAAATAACATGGTTATGTTTTTAATTTCATTTAGTTTCTATTCATATGATTTATTGTAATGTTTGTGTGACTAAATTGTGTGCATGCTTCAATTTTGTTTGGCAAACTTTCTATAGGTTTACATGACTAATTATGAACAATGCTACTAGGAGTGTTCATGAAGGAGTTAGAGATAAAAAGTGTCATGGACATAATATGAGATTATTTGGGGTATATTTTTGTGGTATATTAAGTTTTACTACCATGTATGGAGTTTTATTAGGATGATATTAATATTTCATATGTTCCTTTTCATTCATAAATAGTTAAGGAATGTGTCTAAAAATGTGTTTTAAGTCTAATTCCTTATGACTATGTTTTTGAGTGTTCTAGCAGTTCTGAGTGGGCTATTTACAGAGAAGTGTTTGAGTCCTTTTGCCTTGATTTTTGAAGTATAAATAACATGGTTATGTTTTTAATTTCATTTAGTTTCTATTCATATGATTTATTGTAATGTTTGTGTGACTAAATTGTGTGCATGCTTAAATTTTGTTTGGCAAACTTTCTATAGGTTTACATGACTAATTATGAACAATGCTACTAGGAGTGTTCATGAAGGAGTTAGAGATAAAAAGTGTCATGGACATAATATGAGATTATTTGGGGTATATTTTTGTGGTATATTAAGTTTTACTACCATGTATGGAGTTTTATTAGGATGATATTAATATTTCATATGTTCCTTTTCATTCATAAATAGTTAAGGAATGTGTCTAAAAATGTGTTTTAAGTCTAATTCCTTATGACTATGTTTTTGAGTGTTCTAGCAGTTCTGAGTGGGCTATTTACAGAGAAGTGTTTGAGTCCTTTTGCCTTGATTTTTGAAGTATAAATAACATGGTTATGTTTTTAATTTCATTTAGTTTCTATTCATATGATTTATTGTAATGTTTGTGTGACTAAATTGTGTGCATGCTTCAATTTTGTTTGGCAAACTTTCTATAGGTTTACATGACTAATTATGAACAATGCTACTAGGAGTGTTCATGAAGGAGTTAGAGATAAAAAGTGTCATGGACATAATATGAGATTATTTGGGGTATATTTTTGTGGTATATTAAGTTTTACTACCATGTATGGAGTTTTAAAGTGTTCCAAGTAGATCAAAGGGTAATGTGTACTAATGAAGGCCTAACTGAAATAGGTCTCCCTAAGGCCTAAAAGAGTTTTGGTCTTTTAAATTGTGGATGACCTATTGTAATTATTTATTCATGTATGAAACATGTTATAATACAAATTTAAAGGGTAATCCAAGTTTTTAAGTTTGTATGGATAACCAACATGTTAGAGGTACAAGAAACTGAGAGTGGGGGCGAATCAGTGGTGGCAAATAATCCAAGTCAATTTCTAAACCCTTAAAACACTTAAGAATTTAATACAAACATTCATGAATAATTAAATATTTTTATAGAAATGAATAATAAATAATGAAATATTACACACACACATAATAGTTATGTGGGAAACCCTCTTAGGGAATAAAACCCACTCTCCATCATGTAAATACATAGATTACTTACCCTATAAGATGATCACAAACATGAGACTGGTCAAGTCCTTCTAACTAGAATTTAGTGAAACACTTATTTCATAAGGAGAACCTACCCCTAGGATGATCAAGTCCTTCTAAACATCTGTTGGTCAATTCATTCTCACTAACTTTAGTGAAACACTTGTTTCACAAGGAACACCTACCCTCAAGATGTTCAAGTCCTTCTGACCACCTATTGGTCAAGTCATTATGACATAGATAGTTAAAACTCTCCCAACACACATGAAATAAACATATCCATATCACTAATTTCCCACAAATCTAATGGAGATACAATGTATATCATCTCCCTTCAACTCTACACACTCTCTCAGTGGATCTAAAATCACCTATTGAATCAATATACACTTCTATTGCTCATATACAACCAAAAAGCTTGTAACTATTCTATCACAATGTAAAAAACATGACCATGGGGTCATACACATTGATCATAGTTTGATCTAACTTTCAATTTATTGTCCAATCTCACACAAACATCACCTATCCTTCACTCATACTCAAATCATCTAAAATGTCATTTTGGATCAACCTAGACCTCTTCACTCATCCTCAACCTACAAGAGAACTATTATGACATCATAAACATGACCTATAGGTCAAACACATAGTCCTTGATCTATTCTAATGATCAAACCATCTACTGTGAACACTCCCTCTCCTTTGCCTCTTCTCTCAGGTCTCTCACATTTTGAAATCATCATCTTTGATTTCACCAATTTATAGAGCCTTCATGATTAATATCTTCTTAGTCAGCCTTTAAACTTAAATTAACCCTTAATACATATTACATAGCTTAATACTATCCTCACAGGTTAGCCATATAAATTATTGGTCACATTTAAGTAACTACACCTTTCAATTAGGCCTTAGTAGCCCTTATAGGTCTTATGGAGACCTATTCACCCATTTATCACTCCATTAAGCAAATTAGAAACATGAGACCACTTCAAAAAGCATATTTCCACTCTACATGAACCCTTAAACATCCTCAAATGATCGTATTCATCATTACACATATCTGCGTATGCTCAATCTACTCAAACATTAGCCTTGTGCACAAGAATACAATGAAAAAACGAACAATCAAATTCTAAACATTTGTTCATACTAAATATGGATTCGTCAAACCTCAAAAATCCTTACAGATCATCCTCATGGATTATACAACAATTTTCAATAGTTAATTACCTTTAAAACATATAAATACCATTAGAACAACTCAAAATATTCTTCTTAGGTCACTTACAAAATATGGTCAAACACACAATCAACTTTGGATCTCAATAACTTTAATTATATAAACATTCAAACCTTATAAATAGATTCATTAGATGTGCCTTAAAGTCCTATAAAATGTTTCTTTTTAATACATCAATAAATTCTTCCTGGTCAAAATTTATAGCTTAAAACTAAGCACTAGTTCTTCCTTTGTTAATTTGAATATTTGAATTCCAACAGTCACTTAACAACTATTAAACATTAAGCAATTGTCATCATCTCATTGCTTCCTGATAATTTGGAATAAATGCACTCTATTTATCCGTTTAGAATTATCTCAATCTTTATCTTTGCTTACTATTAAACATCAAACATGTTGACCTCATCTTGTGCACCCTTGTAATATTGACCAAACACACACCATTGATCTCTATGAATTAACTAGGTCTTGATCTTGTAATGCTCACCATTAGATCTTGATCAGAACTCCGATGATTACAACACTTGGTACACTTTCATGTATTTTGAACACTTTTATATTAGTCCATGTGCTTGTGTCACTTGATAGTCCCATGTGCTTCATTGAATCTTTGACTTATCCTGCACCATTGATATTCATAAGTATGAACTACCACTCACCATTAATGTTCTGTCATATTAGAGAGCTTGTGACACTTGTCATCAGTGTGTGCAACCTTTTAAATGTTGAATTTATGCACATAATTGATCTCAATATGTAAAATTAAATGATCAATTTTAGATCTTCTAGACCAATTACCTCAGAATTTAACATGATTAAACTTGATAGTCTTTGGCCCATCACAGTCTACTAGAGTAACTTTGAAGCTTTATAACTTGAGCTAGAAATCACTTCAAGACTCTAAATTTATAGAGTTCCTTCTTGACACTATATACAAAATCTCCATGAAATTTTTTGACCTTATTTGACTCTCTGATTACCTATATTAAATTCATAAACTTATTGGTTCATTCATATTTGTATGACGTGCAGTGATGGTTTGGCTAAGTATAGAAACTTAGTGAATTCTATTTGAGAAGCCAAATTTGCACACATGTATCTTTAGATACACTCAACCGTATGAGCTAAAATTTGAACCATAATAATGTGATCACAGCCATGTGACCAACTCCCATTGAATCATCCACACATGGAGATTATGATGTCAACAAATTGCCTACTCAACCTTTTCTATCACAGAACCAACTATGCCTAGATGAACATAATAAAGAACTAGATGAATACCATGCACTTATAAAATATATTTAAATCATCCTTGACCTTTTATAGGACCCCTTACACATGATCAATACTTCAGACCCATCCCTAATTATGCCAAAACTGAAGATTAACCAAGCCTACTTCAAGCATACTAGGACAAGCACATTGCACACTTTGTCATTGACACTTAGACTATCAAGTTAATTCATCCAATCACTTTGAAACCTCCATGACATAAATAAAATCACTCTAACATAATAGGTATGTAAGCTAGAGGATTGCATAAGAACAAGGTGTAACAAGCCTAATTGGTGAGTTAGATAAGAAGTGAGTGCAAGCAAAGGAAATAACACATTAAAGAGTTGAAAGAGGTCTTATAGACCATCATAGGGGTGTAGATAAACTATAATAAATATCTAATAGGGGTACTATAGATGAATATCAAGGTCATATGACCTAATATGTTTTGAAGAGACCTAGTTGAGAGAAGAATCCTAGAAGGCAGTTTGAGAGGGATAGAAGAGTGAGAAGAGCTAAATAAGGTGATTATAATATATTGTGTGATAAAAAAAGGTTTTTTGAAGGTGATCAAAAGTTTTAGGTGTCTAATTTGTTGTTGAGTCATCTAGGGGGTTGGTGCTTCCTTGTAAGTTGGTGTTTACCAAAGCCTAGTTGAGTGGGTGCTTGACTAGTTGGGGTTGGTGCTCCATATAGAATTGGTGATTCAATAAAGATTGGTTTTTGTATTATAGGACTGTAGTCCATTTTTATAGATCAGTGGGTTTTATTTCCCTTGAGGGTTTTCCATATATTTAATGTGTTATCTTGTTTCATAATCTTGTATGGTTGTATATACTTTTCTATATGTTCATGTTTGTATGAATGGTTCATGTATGCTTAAGTGGAATTGAATAAATTTTTTCAAGACATGAATTCACCCCCCCCCCCCCCCCCCCGCCCATCTCAGTGATTGTGCTTCCAATAGTGACCTACATGAACCTTTCAATATGTTTTAAATTGGTTACATATTCTATTTCCTAAGTGTACAGATCATCATAGATGCATTCATGTCATCTAAAGAGTAACATTTATTTTATGGACTTGAGGATGATGTTGGCATCCTTAACCTATAAATGGTTATTTTTCAAAATCAAACCATTCTCATAGGTTTTTCCATTCACCTATTATGTCAGTGGCATGGGAAATTATCTAATTGAGTGCATATAAATACAAACCAATGTCAAGATTATTCACCATCTAGCATTCTCAAGTACATATCAAATACACTACTAAACATTAGTTAAATTTACCTTATTCTTCCAAAATTATAAATTAATCACTAGGAACTACCATAAATCTAGTCTAAAGCACACCAATTGACGTTAAGATATAAAATTTTCAATACCAAATCCATATTTATAGGTTCATTCATGTAATGAAAGAACACAATTACACTTCCTCAAATTTTACATGTTTTCATCCTTCACAAGTGGACCTAAAGTTTCGAGCACAAAGAATATTATTTATGGAGTTTCCCAAAAAATCAAAGTCCAAGTATCATACATATAGATACATATGTGGTAGCCATACCTTACTTTATGGTCACAAAAAATAAAAATATTTTAGGATAGTAATGCCATCCTCAAGTTACCTGCATCAGATGAATTCCCCCAAGCTTGATGTTAGTGACCTTTCACACATAGGAATATAGTTATAGATTTGAAGAAAAATAAAGCCTAATTCCATTATGTTTTCACTATAAAAACATAAACATATCCAACCAATCAAAAATTAAAGCTAAATATATTAATATCCTTAATATTTTATATGAATAGTAAATTGCATTATCATGTCAATCTCAATCAATTATATTTGGATTAATGTTTGATTTCCATATATTACAATCTAAATTAATTATACAAGTTTATCTTATTTTTATTCACATTAATATAAAATAAGGGTAAACATATATCAAACTTAATATATGTAACATACATACTCTCTAATTCAATCTTAGTTACAAAATTTAGAGGCATGGAGAAGGGGTGTGAATTTTTTGAAAAAATACAACTAATATTTCATCATGTTGAATATAATGATTATAGGATATGAAAAACATAGATATAACATGGATGAAACTATTATTAATTCACTATGTGCCCTTAAAATATTTGCATCCACTCAAAGCATGCCTTATCAAATTTTTACACTACAAAAGATTAACAAAAAACAACTTGTTGGGTGAATATTTTATTGTCAACTAACCGATGACAAAATGGGTTATCAACCACAACACAAGGATATTTATGCAACAAAAGTGTATGTTTACCATAGCATAGTGAGATAAATCTCTCCTCTCATCAAGGGGAGGTTCCCTATTAATTACTATATATTGATATAAATTGAAAATAGACTCAGGGGTGAAATTACATCATCCATCTCTCTTTTTTTAGAGATGATGTTCACAAAGTAAATGCAAATTCTTGTGTAATAACTGAAGACAATCCTCTTCTTTAAAAAATGGGATCCAGTAAATAGTAAGAAAACTTTTTGTGTAGTAATGGGATCCACAAGAAACCCACGAAAGCCCAAAGTCTTTCATTGCTTCTTTTGCTGATTTAGGACTAATAAAACTATAGGATGAAGTGAAGCTCAAAGTCTTCACCGAAAACCACAATGGAGTATAAGATCATGAAGGATAAAAGTAGTACAAAGCCTTTCTAATACCCTTTTCCAATAAAACACAAGAACCACAAACTAAAGGTAATTATAGCAGCATAAAGTCTTCATAATTAACTTCAGAATGTCTTTGAATAATTTACACACACTTTTTTGTTTAATCAAATAAATGAGATATTATTAGGAAAAGGACATAAGAACAATCTCCTAAATAACATAAGTTATTCCAAAGCAAAGTCTGAAAGTAACCTGATTTATCATTCATTCAAGAAAATATGATTTACAATCTGAGCTCAAAGTCTCAAGAAGCATCTCAATTTGGGCAGAGTTTTTGATCTCAATTATCAAAAGATATCTTGATTATAAAAAAAAAATTCTTACAAAAGAGGCTCCCTTTATTTATAGGGAGAATCCTTGAAGATTGTGTTGGGTGAATATTTTGTCACCAGCTAACTGATGAGTAAAATATGTCTCTTCAACCACAACATAGGGAGATTGGTCAGCCAGATGTGCAGGTTTACTACATCAAAAGGGGACAAATCTGTCCTCTCATCAAGGGGAGGTTCCCTATAAATATGTAGGAGCTTTATACTATATATATATATATAGAAAATAATACTCAGGGGTAGGATAAACCATCCATCTCTTTTTTTTTAGAGATGATGTTAACAAATAGAGGAGAAAATCTAGGTAAAAATGTTGAAGGCACTTCTCTTCTTTCAGAAGTGATCTTGCAGGATACAACAAGATTTCTTTCAGATAGTGATAAGTAACTGGTAATCAAAGGTGTAGTAACCAACAGACTGAGATGTAGTCCAAAGTCTCCACCTTAACTATTGAAGAGTGAGATACGAAGGAAAATGAGGGCACAAAGTCATCCCAAGGTCCTTTACATAGAAATAGAATACAAAGGATAATGAGGGCACAAAGTCGTCCCAAGATCTTTTACACAGGAATAGAAAGAAAACACACTAAAAGCAATTATGGGGGCACAAAGTCTCTCCACAGTTGCTTCAGGACACCTTTTTAATTATTTTCATTAATTCTGCTTATTCAATTAAATGGACAAGAAATGTATTAAGGAAACAAACATAAGAATAATTTCCCCAACAACCAAGCTATTCCAGCATAAAGTATAAAAAGTCACTTGTTTTCTTATTCAAATAATGAAATATGATCAACAATCTGAGCTCAAAATCTCAGTAATGTCTTTCAATTTGGGTAGAGTTTTTGTTTCTAATAACAGAGAAAGATCTCCCCCTAAAATAATAAAAGAGAGTCCAATATATAGTGCTCCAAAAAAGACTTAGGTGCTTTGTTTCACAAAAATGGCCTATGATGCATTCAATGCCTTCAATGCATTTTAAATTCTATCCATGGGTGTAGACACCGAAATCGTGTCTAACCCTTGGTCATCCTCCCTCTTGGTCCATTCCTAACCCATTTCTAAACCATGCACTTACTAATTTAAAATAATAATTTATTATTAATATCCTCCCCTTTGACACATCACCTATAACACCTCATCTGACACCTCACCTTGGACTAATTCCCACCCTATGACTCACCCAAGACTTATTCTTATTCCTTTCTAACCGCCTAACAAACTCTCATGCGTATTTAGCCCAACCTTTGACAATTCTCCAACGGATCGTGCACTTGGTGGATGGAGAACGGGCTTGGTGGCTCTTTTACTCGTTCTCCACCCGCCGACGTCGGTCAAAATGTCGGCCGACATCGGCGGGATCACCGACGTCGGTTTTACTTAAACCAAAATTCAAGCCTTTGACGGGGCTAATCACAAATCGTTAATCTCTGGAGCTAATCACGAATCTCAAAACCTCTTCCAGCGAAACAAAGTTCTCATGCTTTTGCTTTCTAGTGTTCTGGCTTCTTGTTTTCTTGCAGGGATTAGCATTCTTGACAGCATTTTCTAGGCACTGAGGTCTTGCATTAGACATTATGCACAGGGATTGCCTAATATCTCCATCACCAGTGGCAACAGAAACACAGCTTTTACACCTTTGCTAACTCGTGTCACAGCTAATTATTTGTACTATTTTTATTTCAGTGTCATTTCAAATATATTAGCATTTTGTCTACTGTCTATTCCAAGCATCCTTGACCCAACCTTCTCTATTCTTCTCAGAGAGGCTAAAAAGCCTTCTCTCACCTCTTATTCCCTTTTCTTTGCCTCTGACACCCATTTAGTCTCTCTTTAGACAAACACCCTCTGTCCAATCAACTTAGCACAAGCTAGCAGAGACCTACAGACCATCTTAAGACCAATCTAATCACCCTAACTGAATTGCTTCACGGAAAGGCTGAAAGGTCTTTTTCCTGCCCCCTACCCCTTTTCCTGACAACATACCCTCTGCCTTAGTTCTTATTAAAGATTCTATCTACTGTTTTACTATCCTGCGCAAACTCTCAGACCCAGACCCAACCAAGCCCAAAACTCTGTCTGAGACCCGTCCACAGACCAAAATATTGTCCAGAACTCGTCCACAGACTACTGCCCCGACCGACGCCGGTCACTTCCCCAACCGACGTCGGCAGACTAACCGATGTCGGCAGTCTTGACAACCGACGCCGGTAGGACCACCGATGCCGGCGACTGTGCTAGGCAGATTGTAGATTATCAGGTATGCATTTGCTTTTAGTTCTTTCTTTTTAGTATTTTATTATTTCTCTTTTTTGTCTCTGTCATACTCTGTTTTAACAGTGGATTGTCATCCTCCAAGGAGCCTTAGCGCTTCTAGGACCAAGCTTTTGCTTGGCAATCCACCCTTTTGTCAGCTAACATTTTTTGTGTTTTAGTGTCTGTCTCTTTCAGGTGTCATCCTCCACAACCAAAGAGGAGTTCTCACTATCGTCTTGATTACGGTGCGCACGACTACATCCAGGTACATACAAGCCTTAGACCATTTTTTCTAGTTTCTTATTTCTCTCTTTGAATGTGAAAGTGAAAATCTAGCATAGAAACATTCTAGCACGCCCGGTGGGACCCTTAGGGCCTTCCTTGGGTTCCTTTCCTTCTTTTTTCATTTATGTGTATTAGGTTTCTCCCTCTTCACCTCTTTCTTCTATCTTCCAAAAGACATCATAAGCAGGAATAAAAAGAACTTTTCTTTCTTTTCTTGCATTTCTAGACTAGTCAAAAATCATAGTCTTCAACCCTTTCTCAACTTGTTTTCATTCCAACTTAACATTTTGACTTGGGCATTAAAACACATTTCATTGCATTTTTGTTTGCTTGCATTTCTTAGTCCACACTTAGTAATTAATAACCACATATTGAATTAATCGTAGTCCACTTGATGTTACACAACCAAACCACGTGCACTAAATCAAACATCAAACTTACTTGAGACAAGGCCCGACTGGGATTTCATCACCCAGCGGATACCTTACCCCGTCCCAGCAATCCCACTTGGATTTCACCACCAAGGGGAAAGCCCACTCTGTTCTCTGGCGGAGGATAATCTCTAGGCAAGGTATATTTTGGCTAAGTGAGACCAGCGCATCAATGGGCTCGTGAAGTGAGGGGAGCTTGCTCCTTAGCACCAGGCCACGTACCGAACCTAACACAGACTTTTGAGCGCCTAAACAAGCCTGAAACCATCCATAGACTACCTCTTCTAGGACCCTTCTAATAGCCAACCTCCCTAAACATCACTTTAAGGCATAAGCCACACAAGCTTAATAATTTATTTCTAGGGATTTAACGCTTAGGCTCTTCTTGTGTTCTTCATCTTTTATGTTCTTATCTGCTTGTTTGAGCTAGTGAAGACATTCTTCTTCTTTGATTTCCAAAAACTCTCAAGTCTTTTGAGTTTCTGGAAAACACAGTCACCGACATCGGTTTTACCACTGACGTCGGCCACCTTTTATCTCCGGCATCGGTTATCTGACCGACGTCGGCCATATTTCTCACCAACATCAGTTTTTTAACTGACGTCGGTCTCTGTCACAGTTCTTATTTTTCAAAACAACCTTAAAACCCACCCCTTTTTCTGTCAAAACCACATTCTGAGTTTTCTGAAACTGAAAAAACACAGTTTTCTAAAACCTGACCCTTTCTTGCCTTGAATGGTTTTGACACGCAGTCAAACCAAGGCTCTTCTTGACCACGCGAGGCAACAACCACTTCCACCTTCACCATTCATAACCAGTCCTATAATGGAGTTCCACTCGGAGACTGAAAGAACTCCTACTCACCCAACTCCACCCTAGACTCCTATTGTCCCAGAAGGGGACCAAGATTTCGCATGATTCTTGGACCTCAACGTCAAAGCCTTGCAGCACTATCTCGTGCATAGCCAAATGTGAGACTCCCTAGGCAACCCAATCTATGGGATGCTGACTTCCTTAGTCAAGACAATGATCACATCAATAGTATCTACAACTCAACCTATAGACAATCAAGCCAACACCTCGACTAATAACCCAACCATGTCATACCTTCAAAATTTAGCCTCCTTCTAGACCTACCTCCATGGGGGTTTCGATACCTCCTCAACCTCAAACTACTCAACCAAATCCTACACCTTTCCAAAACTTAGTGGTCTCTATCCCCCCTACTCTTGCACCTCTCAACACAAGAGTAACTGTCTACCCTTCAACAAGTGTGGCCACTCCTCAACCATCTTTGACGGCCCCTATCCAGCTTGTGCCTACCAACCCCATAACACAAGTGACCTTGGCTTCAACTTTTGCCCTGATAACTAGCTACCCATATGTTGCGTCTACACAAATGCAACCAACCACGTCATATGCCCCTCTCAATATCTTTCAAGTGCCTTATAATCTAGGGGGCATTCCACCTGCCAATCCATCAGCAGATATCATCAAAATGCTGATGGATAAGATGTCTAGCCTAGAGACCTCCATTTCTAGCTCACACAATGCTCTCTCATATGAGCAAATTTACAATGAGCCCATTCATCCTTCTGTCTCGATCAGGCCATACCCCAGTCAATGGGAGCTTCCTAAGTTTTCTCGCTTTCAAAGCAAGGAAGACCCACAACAGCACTTATGGGCATTCAAACATGCCTGTTACCTTATTGCCCATGACAACACATTGCTTTTACACACGTTTCCTATGTCTCTCTCTGGTGCTACGCTTGATTGGTACAGCTCTCTTGCCAGCCATTCCCTCTTCACATTTACACAGCTGGCCCAGCTCTTTCTTGATCACTTCTCCATCAACATCACCAAGAAGGTCTCAATTATAGACCTCTATTCTATCTGCCAATTCGAGGATGAATCCATTGTTGATTTTGTTGCTCGCTGGAGAGGCCTCATCAATCAACTCTCCTTTTCCTTACCCCAACCCAAACTTATTGAACTTTTCTCCCATGCCTGCGCCAAACATATTTCTTCCACCTTACGAGTTCAGACCTTCTGCACCTTCGATGAAGCCTTCACAATGGCCCACAAACTTGAATTACGTGCCATCGAGGAGAATAAAGTCAAGTTGAGGAGCAAGAATCCCAACTCTAAGATCAATGACTCCTCTTCTTCTAAACTTTCATCATCCAATCCTAAGTCTAAAGCTTTAGCTAATGCTGTGGTCGTTAGACATTCATCCTCTTCAACCAATCAACCTAAGCCATCCACATCTCAGAGCGCCACCCGCCAATTCTAGCAGAGATACGTATAATGACAGTATACTCCTCTCAGAGAATCATACGCGTCTGTGCTGAAAAAACTTGTTAGACAGGGGGTTCTCAATCTCCCCCAGATCTGACCACCTCCACAATTTGATCCCTCACACGCAATCCCTGCGTGGTATAGGGAAAATGACTTCTGCAATTACCACCGTGTCAAAGGTCATGACATGGGTAACTGTAAGACCTTTAAAAACATAATCCAAGACATGCTTGAAAAGGGTGACCTCATCCTAGACAATCCCAATGCACCTCCTAATTAGGGTATCGACATCTTCAAGCAACCATTCCCCAATCATCCACCAACCCAAAACAATGTCCAGACCTTGATTGACAACAATCATGAACACAACATTCAAACAGTCAATACGATCTCGCCCTTCATCCCTGACCAACCTCAAGAGGTTAGTCCATCTATCAGTCCATCACGTGTGGACGAACCTCTTTCCCCAGTTAGTTCTCCATCAATCTCTCTCATCTTGGAGGATGCCTCAACCTTATCGGCACCACCGATCTCACCATCCTCCTTCCTGCTGCCTATGGAGGACCCGACCCTTCCTACTCCTCGAATGCAAGTGGAGGGCACCATCATCCCTGCCCTTTACCCACTTGAGGAGCCACATTCTCCAGTTCCTTCTCCACCAAGAGAAGAACCTGACTCTCCATCTTCTTCGACCAATAACAATCCAGTTATGACTCCCACACACCTTGGGTCCAAGACTACTGCCACTCCTAACACATTTTCAGCCTCGTAACCACTCACATCTTCTCAAAGACCCAAACCTCATCTAACATCTTCTCAACCATTTTCTTGACTAGTGGAGAAAATTAAACTTCTCCCTTCAAGGAAAGTGGAGCATCAGGGATTGTGGGAACGTCTTAAATCTCTTCAACATCCCCGTGCCATCTCGTCTCATGCTGCCAATCCTCCTAAGGTAGAATCTCCCAAGACTCTCAACAAAGACTAGACTCCCTCTTCTAAACCCACATCTACCCCATCTAAACCAATCAAGTCACTCGGAATTCACCCTGTCTCTACCCTCACTCACCTGCAAGTGAAGGTGGACTTAGACCAGACCTCGATCAATAGTAGTCTTCCAACCAAGTCGAAGAAGACTGCCAGACCATAGAAGCGAACCCCTCCTCCACCATCAACATTACCCTCCATTTTAGGTCCTCATCCTTCTACCCTAATCGGAGTGCTCCCTACTCTGACCCTTAACCAAAACAAATTACCTCCCTTACTTCCTTCACCAACCACAAGTCTACCCCCTCTCAAAAATTTGGCACCTCTCACGAAGAAAGTGCCGTCTTCACATGTGGATGCACCACCAATCCAAAAGGTGGTACGGAAGCCTTATTTAACACCTCCCAAGCAAAAGTCACCAGCGCTTCATGCATCGACAAGCACAGACCCCTTAGTAGGTTCATACGCTTTGATATTATGCCAACTTTTGCAGACTTCCAACATAACCCTTCCACCCATCAGGCCTTTCCAACCTCTCGGGTCCAAGCCTTCCTGGTTCGACGATACGAAGATTTGCTTATACCATCGTACGCTAGGACACGATACCAAGACTTGCTATGCCCTCAAGGCTGTCATTCACCACTATATGGAGAAGGACACTCTTCTCCTTGAGGACACTCTTGACCGACCCTTGACACCTTCCCATCCAACCTCTTCAACCACATCAACATCTTACTAGCAGACCCCTCCACCTTCTTCACCTCCTATCTTTGAAATCAATGCTATCCACATAACCACTAGGTCACAAAAGGATAAGGCAAAAGAAAAAGCTGCCATTCCTTAGACCTACCCTTTCGTCAAGCCACCTCAACCGCCCAAGCCTAAAATTTCTATCCTTGGTGCATCTCAGCCTTCTTCTTCTTCCTCTTTCGGGCCGATTCATGACTCCATGTTGAAACAACTTCACCAGACGCCTGTGAAGATGTCCCTTTATGACCTCATCCAAACCTCACCTCAGCATCATCAAGCCCTCATCAAAGCCTTATAGGCAACAGAGGTCCAACCTGAAGACCCTCAACCACTAGCCGCCCTAGTCCATTCTTTATCCCCTGTCACCTCTATCACTTTCAGTGATTCTGAAATTCCTACCACTACCTTGGAAGATCAGGACGCTGCTCTTTTCATCACAGCCTACATTGATCAAACACGTATTAAGCATGTTATTATTGATGGAGGCACTAGCATTAATATCATTTCTACCCACGCCTTTGATCAATTGGCTCTTCCCAAGAATTGTGTATCGAAGACCGACGCAATCCTTAGATCCTTTAATGACACCACCACTAACACTATTGGCACTGTTGTCCTCCATATTTGCGTTGGCCTGCACACAATCCCAGAGCTCTTCTACATCATTGAGGGAGAATTCTAATATAACATGCTATTAGGATGACCTTGGATCCGCGCCATGGCTTGCGTCCCTTCAACCCTTCACCATTGCGTCAAATTTGAACACGACAGACAAGTCCATGTCATTCCTGCCGACCCATCCCCTTTCAAGACCTGTAACACAACCTATCACCCAAATGACGTTCTTATTCCTATCAAGCCATCAACCCCAGCACTACCTCCATCCGTGAAAGCTTCAACTAGTTCGCAAATAGCGGTTGCCATCACATCACCTTCTCAAGCGACAACCAAAAACTCCATGGATGATATCTTCCAAAAACTTTCACTTGGGGAATATCACTTGCTGACCCTAGACATGTTTCAAACTCTGTAAGAGTATGGACGCCTTCACCACAGCCCCAGCTATGACTGTCGGATTGGAATGGTCATTCCTTATGGTCCTCCTCGCCTCTAAACCAACCTCATCTATGGGGGGCTCAACCAAGCTCCTCTTGACAGGAACCCTCTCTCTTCACCCCAACCATTCACATCAGACTTCTCATTTCTTGGCAACCTCGCCTTTGCACACACTTACCTTTACAGGTGTGCATGGAAGGGTTTTGGTTTTGGGCGCTATGAGTAGGGCTCCCATCAGCCCATTGAGCCGCTCAACGATGACAATGCCAAGAAACGGTATGGCCTGGGATATCACAACCCCACTGAGGCTTCCACAAACCTTTGCCATGAACCCACCATTGACCAATCTCTTCCAGACTCGCCTATTCTTCCATCCTCACCTACGGAGTTGGTGGTTTCCATCCCTCCTAGTTTTTTTTTGCATAAACACCATACGCTTGGAACCCCTAACCTATCAATTCAACGGGGTTTCCAAGTCTCTCCCTCTCGTTTATCCCAATATGATAGACAATGAATCGACAACCATCAACACTATCCACTGCATAGACAACGATGCCATTCTTACCTATATGGGTGCCGACTACTCTTTTATTTAGCGCTCCCTCCCTTTTGAAATGTAGGTTATGTTAAATGAATCGACCATTGACATTAACCTTCCATCTTCTGATGTTCCTCACATATTAAAGATTGGTCAGTCTTTGGATGCCCAAGAGCAGATCAACTATACCACATTTATTTCAGACAATAGTAAGGCCTTTGCTTGGACCTACGGTGACATGCTTGGAATCGACCCTAACATTGTCATCCATAACATCGTCACAAACCTAGAGGCTAAGCCTGTTAGGCAAAAACTTTGCAAAATGCATCCTCATGTTGCAATTCTTGTCAAAGAGGAGCTTCAACGTCTTCTCTTTGTCTCTTTCATCCAACCCATTGATTATCCACAGTGGGTATCAAACATCGTTCTTGTTACCAAAACAACTGGGGGGATCCGAATTCGCACAGACTATCGCGACCTCAACCTGGCTTGTCCCAAAGATGACTTCCCTCTTCCTAATATTGACCAACTTGTTGATCTCACGGCCGGTCATGAGATGTTATCACTCATGGATGGGTTTTCAAGATATAACCAAATCCTGATTGCACCAGAAGATCAGCACAAGACTACCTTTATCACCCCATGGGGGACTATCTACTATTGGGTCATGCCTTTCAGCTTGAAAAATGCAGGTGCCACATATCAACGTGCCATGACTTATATTTTTCATGATCTCCTCCATAAAATCATGGAGGACTATGTAGACGACCTGCTTGGCAAGTCTAAGCTTCGTTGCGACCATTTGACTATCCTCAAGATCATTTTCTCTCACCTTCTTCAATACAATGTCTGCCTTAATCCCAAGAAATGCATCTTTGGGGTCCTCTCAAAAAAGCTCCTCGGCTTCATCATTTCCTTTCATGGCATCGAGATAGATCTTGCCAAGATCCACGCTATCCTCGAAATGCCACCTTCGACCAATCTCAAGCAACTTCATAGTCTGCAAGGGAAGCTCCAGTCTATCCGCCACTTTATTTCACAACTTTTTGATCGCTGCCAACCCTTTCATCATCTCCTCAAGAAGGACATCTCCTTTAAATGGGATAAGGACTGTCAAGAGGCATTTGAAGCCCTTAAAAGCTATTTAGTCTCTCCATCAGTCCTCATTCCACCTAAAGACGACCAGCCCTTCTACCTCTACATCTCAGCAACCAACCATTCGTTAGGTGCCATGATCGCGCACCGAGATGAGCAACACCATGAGCAAGCGGTCTACTACATAAGCCGAACACTTATCGACTATGAAACTCGGTATACTCATACCGAGAAACTCTGTTTGGCATTAGTCTTTGCCACTACCAAACTTCGTCACTATCTTCTCAATCACAAAACCTTTGTCATCACTCACACTGATCCTCTTAAATACATGCATTCCAAGCCATATCAAAACCAACGTATGGCTCGTTGGCTCATGCTTCTTGCTGAGTTTGACTTGGAATTTGTCCAAGAAAAATCTATAAAGGGGCAAACAATCATTGACCAACTAGCAGTTGCCCCTCTTCCCGACAATCAACCTTCTTAGTGCGAGTTTCCCGATGAATCTATCACCACTCTCTCGACTGATGACACATTCTACCAAATGACGATGTTCTTCGACGGCTCCAAATGTCAACTCGATGGAGGTGCGGGGGTCATCCTCATCCCACATGAGGGTGAGCCCATGCGCCTATCTTTCAAACTCGACTTTGAATGTACCAATAATATGGCCAAATACGAAGCCTTAATTTTGGGACTTCAAACTGCCCTTTCTTTAAGCATCAAGACTATCAACATCTTCGGCGACTCAAAACTTGTCGTCAATCAAATCAATGGCCCATATCTTTGTAAAAATGAAATTTTACAAAGGTACAAGCACCGTGTTGACACCCTTCTATCATATTTCGACCATCACTTATTGCAGACTATTTCTCGATCTACGAATAAGTTTACTGACACCATGGCTTCCCTCGCCTCACATATTCCTTCTTCATCATCATCATCAAGAATTTATGTCATGGTACATCGTGTGCCATTACCTTCATACATTTCCATTGACATCAACCTCATCCACACCATAGACTCTAGTTCACAAGATGTATGGTATAAACAACTTGTGGACTACTTGGCTCATTCTATCATTCCTCCCAACCTCTCTAGCAATGCACGGTGGGATTTCATCAAGCACACCACTTGCTATACCATGATAGGGGCCTTCTCTATAAAAGAGGTTTTGACAGCCTTCTTTTTTGCTGTTTAAACTCCATTGAAGCCTCTCATGCTATTAAACAAGCCCATGACAGGATTTGTGGTAGACACTTCAGTGGTAACTTAGTTGCCAAGTGCATCCTTCGCCTGGGTTATTATTGGCCCACTCTTCATCAAGACTGTAGCAATTATGTTCGGCATTGCATCAAGTGTCAACAGCATGCTAACTTGCTTCATCTCCCTAGCCACGCCTTACAAGTTGCTCAAAAATTTTGGCCTTTTTCACAATGGGGCTTAGATCTCATTGGCGAAATTAACCCTCATTCGTCTCTTCGTCATCAGTCCATCATCACTGCCACCGAATATTTCACTAAATGGGTGGAAGCTATTCCTCTCATCTCCACAAAAGCCGACAAGATTTTCAACTTCATCAACACCCATATCATATGTCATTTCGGTGTACCTCACAAAATCATCACTGATAATGGAAAGTCATTTAAAAACAAAACTGTCTAGAAACTTTGTGACTCCTTTGGCATTAAACTCAGTTTTTCTTCACCTTACTACCCACAAGAAAATGGGCAAGCCAAGGCTTCTAACAAAATCCTAACTAAAATTCTCATGAAGGTGGTCAATGACACAGGAAGGGACTGGCACATTCATGTTCCCTTCACTTTGTGGGCCTACCGCACTAGCATCCGAACCTCTACAGGTGCTACCCCTTTCTCTCTAGTGTACAAAATAAAGGCTGTCTTACCTCTCGAAGTACAGATCCCGTCTCTTTGCATTTCTCTACATGACATTCTTTCTAACGGTGACTTTCGTCAAGATTGATTAACTCAACTTGAATTACTCGACGAACGTCGTCTTGCTGCCCTCAACCATCTCCATGTCTATCAAAATCGCATCAAACGAGCCTATAACAAAAATCTGAGAGAATGAGATTTCAATATCGGAGACCTCATCCTCAAAGAGAACCAACATGTGACCAATATGGAACGGAGTAAACGTGGCAAATTTGCTCCTAATTGGCTCGGACCTTATATCATCATGCATAAGTATGGATCAGGGACTTATCATCTATCTTCTCTTGAAGGCCGACCAGAACCTGAGCCCCTTAATGCCTTGCATCTACGACCATTCTACTGTTAGTCGAGTACTCATCCACTTGACATTTAACTTGAGCTTGTCCCTTGAGCAATCCCTATGCTTTTAATCCTCAATCCTTTCCACCTTTTTTCCCTTAACCGATCCTTTATAACCCTTTTATGATGTAGGGATGCTTTGTCCAAATAAAAGGGAGCCCTTGACCTTCTATAGTCTTGTCCATGACTCAACATTCTGTCAAAACTAAATCAAGATGTCAAAATATCCAATGTCACAAAATCAAATCAAAAAGCAGACTGCTTCCTCGAAGGACAGTTGTACTATCATTACTGTAGCTAATAGACTGCTCCCTCGAAGGACAGCTATTCAAAAGCCCTTATATATAAAGCAAAATATAGACCACCCCCTCAAAGGATGGCTATGACTAAATCTTGCTATAAACAACACTTTCTTAGAAGCTTCCCGCATCGATCAGCTTCACAAATGACCACCAAGCAAAGTGACATCTCTATGTGGACTTCCCGCATTGATCAGTCCGCTCTCTCTCAAAAAAAAGGGGGGGGTCATGGACTTGGCTTGTAGTCGTCTCAGGGTCTCCTATAAAAAGGGGTAAAGTTATCCCTACTCTAAAATGGGTTACCCTCTCCTCCTATCACATCACCTAGTCAAGGGACTTTGAGCTCATTTTAATGTCAAAGTGATTTGATTACCTCTCTAACACAACCTATGGTCAATGATGCAATGCATAAACAGGATTTTTGTTCTAACAACCCCTATCTATGCTGTTATTCTGGTCCGTGTCAATGAAAGAGCAATTTGCCTTTCACTTTTTTTTTTTACACTTTGGTCACATTCAACCAAATCATTTTCCCAAACCAAACCAATCCAAACATTTTCAGACCACCAACATGACATTATGACATCATACATCATCATAGACCATTCACATAGTTTCTATGGACAACAATACACATAGGGACTATCGACCAGACACAATTTATGTTAAGCATAGACCATTACTTGTTAAAGTGTACATAGACCCAATTCATTTTTAGCATACATCTATCATGAATATGGAAAATTGCTAGGGATGAAAGACTTCTCGACCAATGTTGCAAAATACACCATCACACAATATGGAAAAGGCTGCAACATCATCTTATCCTCATCATTTCAACACATGACCAAAATCAATCACTTCAACCCTCTTCCTCCCTCTTCAGAGAACTACATTGGCCTGAGGCCTTTCCAACAGGGGCTATGTAGGCAGCACTTAGTTGACATGGGGTCTTCTGAGGTTAGCTCGACCATTCCTTCGTCCATCTGCCTACCTCGCCCACCAGACCTTAGAGATCATGACCATCTCCTCCGACCGCGACCACTTCCAAGACGACTTCGCCTTGGTTGTTTTTGCATGCATGCTACCCCACGACTGGTTAGCAAAATTGTGCACAGACTATTTTTGACCCTCACAAGTATAGGATCGCAAGCCGGTTGATCCGCACTACTTGTGACATTTTTGTGTTTTCAGGAGCACTTCCTAAGCCTAGGATTCCTGGAACACGATGACCATTTGGAGCTTTAGCTTAAATTGAATAACCCAATTAGCAGACGACTAAATGCTGGGGTCCGGTTATTTCAATTTTGGCACTCCTCGACCTTCGAACTGTGACAATTTGACCTGACCATCTCGTGAAGTGGTGTACGCACAATCATAATTTTTGCAGCGTTCTCACTCTATCTTCACCATCTTCATCCACTCTTTGTCAAATCAGCACCTGATTTTAGGTTCCTTTCCCTCGATTCCTGCTTTGAGGGGGAATACCTTATCCCTAATCAGGGCAAACAACCCTCCTATTTTTGTCTTGTAGTTCACTTGAACAACCAACAAGACGAAATCAACCTTATCCCACACCTGGGGCAATCAACTCCTATTTTTGTCTTGCAATTCATCTAGAGCAACCAACAAGACAAAAAGGAGCAAATATAGACACCAAAATCGTGTCTAACCCTTGGTCATCCTCCCTCTTGGTCCATTCCTAACCCATTTCTAAACCATGCACTTACTAATTTAAAATAATAATTTATTATTAATATCCTCCCCTTTGACACATCACCTATAACACCTCATCTGACACCTCGCCTTGGATTAATTCCCACCCTATGACTCACCCAAGACTTATTCTTATTCCTTTCTAACCGCCTAACCAACTCTCGTGCGTATTTAGCCCAACCTTTGACAATTCTCCAATGGATCGTGCACTTGGCGGATGGAGAACGGGCTTGGTGGCTCTTTTACTCATTCTCCACCTGCCGACGTCGGTCAAAATGTCGGTCGACGCCGGCGGGATCGCTGACATCGGTTTTACTTAAACCAAAATTCAAGCCTTTTACAGGGCTAATCACAAATCGTTAATCTCTAGAGCTAATCACGAATCTCAAAACCTCTTCCGGTGAAACAAAGTTCTCATGATTTTGCTTTCTAGTGTTCTAGCTTCTTGTTTTCTTGCAGGGATCAGCATTCTTGACAGCATTTTCTAGGCACTGAGGTCTTGCATCAAACATTCTACATAGGGATTGCCTGATATCTCCATCACCAGCGGCAATGGAAACATAGCTTCTACACCTTTGCTAACTCATGTCACAGCTAAGTATTTGTACTATTTTTATTTCAGTGTCATTTCAAATATATTAGCATTTTGTCTACTGTCTATTCCAAGCATCCTTGACCCAACCTTCTCTGTTCTTCTCGGAGAGGCTGAAAAGCCTTCTCTCACCTCTTATTCCCTTTTCTTTGCCTCTGACACCCATTTAGTCTCTCTTTAGACAAACACCCTCTGTCCAATCAACTTAGCACAAGCTAGCAGAGACCTGCAGACCATCTTAAGACCAATCTAATCACCCTAACTAAATTGCTTCATGGAAAGGCTGAAAGGTCTTTTTCCTGCCCCCTACCCCTTTTCTTGACAACATACCCTCTGCCTTAGTTCTTATTAAAGATTCTATCTACTATTTTACTATCCTGCATAGACTCTCAGACCCAGACCCAACCAAGCCCAAAACTCTGTCTCAGACCTGTCCACAGACCAAAATCCTATCCAGAACTTGTCCACATACTACTGCCCTGACCGACGCCGGTCACTTCCCCAACCGACGTCGGCAGACTAACCGACGTCAGCAGTCTTGACAACCGACGCCGGTAGGACCACCAATGCCGGCGACTGTGCTAGGTAGATTGCAGATTATCAGGTACGTATTTGCTTTCAGTTCTTTCTTTTCAATATTTTATTATTTCTCTTTTCTGTCTCTGTCATACTCTGTTTTAACAGTGGATTGTCATCCTCCAAGGAGCCTTAGCGCTTCTAGGACCAAGCTTTTGCTTGGCAATCCACCCTTTTGTCAGCTAACATTTTTCATTTTTTAGTGTCTATCTCTTTCAGGTGTCATCCTCCACAACCAAAGAGGAGTTCTCACTATCATCTGGATTACGGTGTGCACGACTACATCCAGGTACATAGAAGACTTAGACCATTTTTTCTAGTTTCTTATTTCTCTCTTTGAATGTGAAAGCGAAAATCTAGCATAGAAACAATGGGCTATGATGGAATTGAGTGTCAGTCTTAAATATGGGCTACCTGATTATTTCCTGATGTGTGCACAGTTGTTCATTCATTTTACTCAATGTAGAAAAATAGGTCATACCATTGAATATTTTCACTCTCTGATGTCCACCTAGTGGACTACTTCACCTTTTAAAAACATATCCCATACGTAGATATTTATGATCTTTCTCCATCATTCCCCCTTTCCTTTCTATATTTCATCCTTTTCTACGTGATCTGAGCTCTCAAACTATCTCTTTGGCTGGTCACTGAATTTGTTCACAGGGTCTGTGCCGTATTTGAATTTAATGGATATCTCATCACCTTAAATTTGATGTCCGTGGGGATGTCATTGGTCACTACTTTGTTTGGACCATATTAAACTTGTGAACATTCATCACGTCCCTATTCAATCACTTCTTTGAACTTGCTTTTGGAATCATCCGTTTCTACTTCTTTGTTTGCTTAAGGCTATCTTTGTATTGGGAATGATCCACCTTTGACATCTATCACAGTCCGCTTCTTTGAAACTTTATCAACTTATAGAAAATGAGACCCACAATACTTCTTGTCCAAGCAGCTTCAAAAGAGGAACGTGGATGCAAACACTTGTCACGCTCTGCTGAGTTAAAATGGGACACATGACATGTTTTGCTTAACTTATAGAAGCTTTAGATACCTTTTGAGAGTCCTACATAAGATGACACGTGGCAGCTTCCGCTGAGCTTTTAGAAACACTATAGAAACATTTGGGACTCATTTGGATTCATGCAGATGATGACACTTGGTGTGCTCTACTTACTTTTACAACTCACTCGGGGCCCACCATAGTCCTTACTCAATAAAAGGAAGAAGCTACAGATGTTGACACTTGGTGGCTTCTGCCAAGTTTGACCAGAGACACATGGCAACTTTCACTACATTTAGAAAAAACATATTAAAATCTTCCATAGTTGCCACTTGGCAGCTTTCGTGGACTTCTACGAGAAGATTATTGAAATAAGCTTTGAAACTTATAAGAATCTCAAAATGTGGATGTAGACACTTGGCAGCTTCCACTGAGTTTTAACGGGACATGTGGCAAATTCCACTGCTTTTGCTCACTGTCCTCCGCAAAGGTATTTTGCCTTTCGAGCTTTAGGGTAAACCTTTGAATTGTTCACGTTGAACCTTTAAACCTTTGAACCATTGATGTTGAACCTTTTAAAAATGCTTAAGTGTTGAGAGCTTGTTTCTTTCATGCAGAGTTCGTAGAAATGAGTTCATAGAACTTAGCCTACAGAGTCTGTAGATTCAAGCTTGTAGAGTCTGTAGAAATCTAAAAAAACTTGAATAATGAAGAATTTGAATGCTCAGAATAATTTTTGAAAAGGGAAGAGAGAATTTTGGTCTGTTGAACTAGAATAGTTCATATGTTGTCCCAAAAATGAGCTGACATTTTTGGGGACAACAGCTGGCTCTAGTTGGGAAACTTCCTTCAATTAAAAACTTGGAACAGCTGAGGGGATTAGAAACTAGGATCTCCAATGCCTTGAAGTATGCCATTGGGATACGAAGTCATGCTACTCAAGAAGAAAGGTTTCAAATAAATAAATAAATAACACAAAGCAAAAACAAAGACTATACAAATATACATATGTACAAGTGAACTTATCTGATACTTCAAAAATTGAAGTGCTTCAGATACTGCCCATTATGAGGCAGAGAAAAGAGCGTGCCATCTTGATACCTCAATAGGAAGATATTTTCACCATTGAGTTGATGGATAATAAATGGGCTCCTCCAAAGGGAATTGAACTTCCCATGCATCCCCTTTGGTTCTCTCTTTTTATCCCATAATAGGACTTGATCTCCAACCTGGAAATCATACTTTTTTGCCTTCTAGTCGAAGAGCTTCTTCACCAGACTTTGATGGGCAGCAATTCGATCCACCACCATAGTTCTTTTCTCATCCAACTCAGTTAGGTATATGATCCTCTTATCAATGGAGCTTTCATATATTTGATCTTCAATTGCATTAGCCAATTTTAATTTTGGCAATTCCAAGGTGATTGGTATCTCAGCATTGAGCCCATAAAGAAGTTGAAAAGGAGACATACCAATTACCTTTTTTGGTGTAATTCTATCTGCCCACAAAGCATCAACCAATGATTTTTGCCATGTCCTTTAGTTGTCATCCACCAGCTTCTTGATGATAGTCATCAGGTTCTTATTACTTGATTCAACTTGTCCATTCCCTTGTGGAAAGTAATCAAAAGAGTGGGAGAGGGTGATCCCATAGTAAAAATAGAACTCAGTAGTCTCCTAAGAAGTGAAAAAAGCTATGTTGTTTGTTATAATCTTGGTTGGGACCCCAAACCTAGAAATAATATTCTCCTTGAGAAAATTGCACACTACTTCTGAAGTAGCATGTTTGGTTGGGATAGCTTCCACCCACTTGGTAAATTAGTTTGTGGCTATGAGGACATAATCATGTCCAACACTTGAAGATGGGTTTACAGCACCAATGAAATCAATTCTCCATTGCTAAAATGGCTCTTCTATCATCACTGGCTTGAGAGGCAGGGCAGCTAACTTGGGTCTTCCAACAAACTACTGGCATAGTTCACATTTCCTTACCCACTTGTATGCATCTTAAAAAAGAGTAGGCCAGTAATACCTAGCTCACAAAATATTGTGGATAGTTATAGGAGAAAAAAATGTCCTCCATAGGCTAAATTATTGAAGGACTTCAAAATTTAGTTTTGTTGTTCCTTGTCTACACAGTGAAAAAACACTCCATCAAGGCTCCTCTTGTATATGCCATTGTCCTAGAGGACAAAATTGGTAGCTCTCAACTTGATAGTCCTCCTTTATTTATAAGATAGGTGAGAAAGACACTCACCATAAGTAAGAAAATAAGCAATACTTGAATATCACTCATTCATGGTGGAGATAAAGAAGACTGTTGGTGTGTCTTCTTCTTTAGATTCTTCATGCTCTATTTGTTTTGGCTTATTATTAGCAATCAATTGGCATAGGCCTTTTCCATGCATCAAATTCATTAGTTTGATGACTAGATCAAACTCTTGGATTTTTGTAATCTAATTGACTCTTTTCATCCCAAACTCCTACTAAGTTAATATGGATTTGACTGTTATGTTAGGAACTAAGGCAGTAGTGTGTGAATTCAGGATGTAGAAGCGAAAATGATTTACTACCTTCACCACTATGTAAGCATGCTTCTTTATGTTTGAGTACTTCAGCTCATGAGCTTTGAGAGGGCAGCTCATGAAAAAAATGGGAGATTTCATACCTTTTTTATTCTATTGAACTAAAATTGCTGAAAGTGTGTGTTCAAAAGCATAACTGTATATGGTGAACTCTTTGGTGTAATCTAGATAAACCAGAGTTGGGGCATAGGCAATAGCTATCTTGATATCCCAAAATGCTAATTTGCCTTCTTTAGTTTAGCTGAAAGTGGCCTTTCCTTTCATCATATCCACACTATGATGAGTCTTCTCAGCAAACTCAAGAATGAATCTTCATAAAAAATTCACCTTTTTGAAGAAAGAATGAATTGCAATCTTACTTGTGGGCAGAGTAAGCTCCTAAACGGATTTGAATCTCTTTGAGTCAATCTTTATGCCTTCTCAGGATACAATGTGTCTGAGAAGCCTCCCTTTTATCACTCTAAAAATAGACTTCTTGGGGTTAAGAGAAATGCCATTTTAGCGACAACATTCTAGCACTTGTTGCAAATGGTATACATGTTCAGAGCGATGCTTGGAAAATATGGTCAAGTCATCAAGGTATACCATAATGAACTTACCCATTTCATCTTTGAAAGCAAGGTCCATTTCTCTCTAAAAAGTGGTGCCAGCATTTATCAGGCCAAATAGCATTCTTTGATAAGCAAAGGTGCCCTAAGGTGTGGTGAAGGTAGTCTTGTGATGGTCTACTTCAGCAACTTCAACTTGATTGTATCTTGAGAAGCCATCTAGCATTGATAACATCTCTGAGTTGGTCACTGTTTGAAGCAATTGATCCATGATGGGTAAAGGATAGTTATCCTTTAAACATGACTTATTTAGATTCTTGAAATCTACACAGATGCAAATTTTGCCATTCTTCTTCCTCACAGGGACTATGTTGGCAATCCATGTGGAATGATGGATTGGAAAAATTATCCTAGCATTCAACATTTTTTGTATCTCAGATAGAATAGTACATGATATTTTTGGATTATACTACCAAGATTTATGCTTGTAAGGTACTGAATCATCCTTAAGAGAAATTTCATGTTGAATTTTCTCAAGCCTGAGCGACTTTAGATCATCATAAGAGTACACCAAAACATCCATATAATGGTGAAGTAGGTCAGTGAATTTGAGTTTATCCTCTAGAGTACAACACTTCCCAATGTTCACCATTTTGAGATTTTCCTTGGTTTCCAAATTTATCTGATCAAACCTCTGGGAGGAGTTTGAATCCATTTATTGCTATTTGATGAACCTTTCATGCTTGTCAAATAGTTTCTCAAGAGAAACCAATCCTTTAGGAATTTTATTCCCTTTTAACTGCAAAAATTCTTCACCTGTGTCTGAATTCATTTCAAGAGCTGATTCGAGTTTTTAGAGTTTACTGCCTTCAAAGTAAAGTTGTTCAAAGCTGTCTTTTTATTCCAAAAATCCAATGATTTGGTTGTCTCCATTGAACACTTGCTAATGATTGGCATTATTAGGTACACTCAATCGAAATACCAATTTGATAGTGTACCTATTTCCTTTAAAGTCTAGGTGAAGAACTAAGAGAGTTGATAAAATAGCTAGTGCATCAGCTCAATCATTGAATTCCTTGGGTATGGCAGAGATGCTGAAAGCATCAAAGATTTCAATTTGATCCCAGAATAGATTACAATAATGACATAATCTCTCATTTTTTATTTGATATAGGTTCCTTACCTGACAAACCACTAGTTCAACATCTCCTTTGGTATGAAGGAGTTTAATTCCTTTATCTCGAGCAGCCTTCAATCCAAGAAATAGAGATTCATACTCAGCTATGTTGTTGGTGTTGCTGAATTGCAATTTGTATGAAGAAGGAAAAATATCTCCTTGAGGAGATATCAACACAATCTTAGCCCTTGAGCCAGTAGAAGAATTGCTGCCATCAAATTTTAGGATCCAAACATCATCAAAAATTGATCTTTCCTTAGATTTCTCCTTACTTAGAAGGGGGAATTCTTTTTCATCTATACTACACCCTACCAATTCTTCTGATGTCTCATTTTGAGTCTATTCCTAGATAATCACTTACAAGACTTTCATCTACTAAAACATGAATATCCTCTATGGTTAAAAAGTAATTACCCATGCCTGAAGATTCACATAGAGTTTGAGCTTCAGGGGCTGATGTCTGAGTGACAACATATTTTGATTCCTTTTTAAGAAGTAGCCTCTACATAATGCCTTTAACAGGGATCCTTGCTTCAGGTAGGTCCATTCTCAATTCTCTACCAACATCCTTGCATAAATTTCACCCTAGAAGAATGCCGTATGAGGCTAGAACATCAACCACCATGACTGTCATCTTGATTCTTTTATCTGGGAATGCTGCAAATACAAATTGGGCATCCTTAATTTGTCCCAAAAGAGGTACTTGTTTTTTCTCCATAGAGAAACATCTCCCAAAGGTTTTGGTTAGCGTGAGTCCAAGAGATTCTACCACCTTGACAGGCATGACGTTGTTAGATGCACTTAAGTCTATGATGTAATTGCTCAGTTTATAACCATTTATCAATAAGAAATATAGAAAGGCTCTATTTTCCTAGGGCTAGCTGGAGGAGTAATGACAAGATTGTTTGGGATGGACATGTTCCTTGGGAGATCATGAGTTACCTTTTTAACATCTTGTCCTATAGGGATGGCTTTATTCTTCACACACTAAATTAATCTATCCAACTGCTTAGGATTGGATTGGAAGAATTTAAATTCCGACATTTGAATTTTGGTCTTCTTGACATGGTCAATTATGTCAAATGACTGAAATGGACTAAGAACAGATGATAGGAGTTCATCCTTTTGGTTTTTGGGAGGGGGAGGACTGATCTGTGAAGTTGAAGTAGAAGGTGCAGAGATGTTTGATGTACTTACCTTTCCTACAATCACTGGGTCCTTTAGCTGGAAAGGTAGAGTGGCTCCCCATTTAGTAATTGAAATTATTGGTTGAGGTCACTCCTCTATTCTTTCTTTATCATCTTACTAGGCTGACTGATTCTTGGATCGAGTGAACACAACATATAATTCCTCATCTACTTTACCTTCACTTCTAGGTTCATCCTAGTAATTTAGGAAACCAATGTTGGAGTCACCAGCTAACTCTTCTTATTCCTCAGTGAAGAGATTAGTATCATTTTCTTGTTTTAATTTAGGCTAAAAAGAGAAATCAGATTTTATTTTGAGATATCCAACTACTAAATTGGTTGGGGGTGCGTTAATAGAAAGTTTCCCCTATGGGGGAGGAAGATGATTTGGCTATCTTTGATTCCTAGTAGCATTGCCTTAGTATGAATGATTGGGGAATGTCCTCCTTGGCATATCTCTATATGAAGGAGCTGAAGATTCCCTTGCACCATTTTATTTTGAGAGCTAGCAATGCATTTTCCAACTTCTGCACCATTGGATCAATGGTACCTATAGATGGATATTCAGAAGATGAAGAAGATTTACCTCTGTTAGGATCTCTCCTTATCTTTCTTACCAAGATAAGGTCATCTTCCACCTTAGTGGCTAAATCCTAAGCTATAGCAAGGTCTATTTGGCTAGCACGTCTTAGTAGAAAACTCATTTTAGGCAGTTGAGAGTTTATGAAGAAACATTTGAAGTTTTCAGGTGTTGGCTGAGCAATTATAGGAATCTTGTTCTTCAGTTTGTCAACTTGGATATGAAATCCCTCATTGGTTCATGAGGCTCCTTCTTCATTTGTGTGAGTTGAGCCAACAAGGCATGCAAATCTTCCACAGGCTTGAATCTGGCTTCAAATTTAGCTTTGAGAGTGTTTCAGTCAGTCACAATCTAGGCCTACAGATGATAGAACTAGTCTATAGTAGCACCTTGTAAAGTTTCCATGAACAGCCTGACTGTTACATCCTCATACTCCACACCTATTATGCCACAGGCTATGCTGAAGGCTGACATATGTTCATCAAGATGAACCTTCCCATCACCATAGAACTTAAGACTTTTTTTTCTTGAACTACATGGTAGCTCATGTAGAGGTGGA
Source organism: Torreya grandis (assembly GCA_037957365.1). NCBI lineage: Eukaryota > Viridiplantae > Streptophyta > Pinopsida > Cupressales > Taxaceae > Torreya > Torreya grandis. The sequence continues at coordinate 4,248,609 of JARHVA010000859.1, forward strand.
GTTAAATTGAGTGGGCCAAAAGAGTTACCCCAAGGACCTTGAACTGCCATTGTATGACTATGGAAAGGTGGAATAACAAATCTCAGAGGGGTAAGTATTGACAAAGCTTTATTAATAGCAAAAATGAAGGCTTTTCCTAGTAATGGAGACTTGAATTTAGTAGGAGGAAAGCTCCTAGTTCGTTGGAGCTGAGATGGTGAAGGAAATAGATCAAAATTACTTTGTTGTACCAATTAAAATATAGGGTCAACAATACCTTTATCCCTTTGGCTTCGCATATACCGTGGATCTCCCAGAGTGTAAAAATAAAAATGAAAAAGAACTGGCACTACTCCAACTTGAAGCTTGAGGCTTCAAACTGTGCGTTCTTCCATAAGAGGATAAATAGATAAGGTTATAATGATAATGGATAAGACACAAGTGATGTTTCAATCTGAAGCTTGAGGCTCCAAATTACACAAAATTACTATGTCTCCAATAAAGTTGCCAAAAACTGTTGGGTGAATATTTTGTCACTAGCTAACTGATGAGCAAAATAGGTCTCTTCGACCATAGCATAGGGAGATTAGTCAGCCAGATGTGCAGGTTTACTACATCAAAAGGGGACAAATCTCTCCTCTAATCAAGGGGAGGTTCCCTATAAATATACATGAGCTATATACTATATATAAGCAAAAAATAACACTCAGGGGTAGGATAAACCATCCATCTCTTTTTTTTCAGAGATGATGTTAAAAAATAGAGGAGAAAATCTTGGTGAAAATGCTAAAATAAATTCTCTTCTTTCAGAAGTGATATTTCAGGAAACAACATGAGTTCTTTCAGATAGTGATAAGTAACTAGTAACCAAAGGCGTAGTAACCAGTAGACTGAGATGTAGCTCAAAGTCTCCACCTCAACTTCCCAAAAGTGAGATATGAAGGAAAATGAGGGCACAAAGTCATCCCAAGGTCCTTTACATAGAAACATAATACGAAGAATAATGAGGGAACAAAGTCATCCCAAGATCCTTTACACAGGAATAGAAAGAAAACACACTAAAGGCAATTGTGGGGGCACAAAGTCTCTCCACAGTTGGCTTCAAGACACTTTTCTAATTATTTTCACTAATTCTACTTATTCAATTAAATAGACAAAGAATGTATTAAGTAAATAGACATAAGAACAATTTTCCCAATAACCAAGCTATTCCAACACAAAGTTTGAAAAGTCACTTGTTTTCTTATTCAAATAATGAAATATGATCAACAATCTGAGCTCAGAGTCTTAGTCATGTCTTTCAATTTGGGCAGAGTTTTTGTTTTTGATAACAGAGAAAGATCTCCCCCTAAAACAATAAGAGAGAGTCCAATATACAGTGCTCTAAGAAAGACTTGGGCACTCTATTTCACAAAAATGGCCTACAATGCATTTTAAATTCTATCCATGGGCTATGCTGGAATTAGGTGTAAATCTTAAATATGGGCCACCTTATGTGTTTCCTAATGTGTGCACCACTGTTCATTCATTTTACTCAATATAAAAAAATAGGCCATGCCATTGAATATTTGTGCTCTCTAATGTCCACCTAGTGGACTGCATCACCTTCTAGAAACATATCCCATACGCAGATATTTTTGATCTTTCTCCATAGTTCCCCTTTTCCTTGCTATATTTCATCCTTTTCTATGCGATCTAAGCTCTCAGGCTATCTCTTTGGCTGGTCGCTAAATTTGTTCACAAGGTCTGTGCTATATTTGAATTTTAATGGATATCCCATTACCTTAAATTTGACATCCATGGGGACGTCATTGGTCACTACTTTGTTTGAACCATATTAAAATTTTGAACATTCATCACTTCCCTTTTCAATCACTTCTTTAAACCTGCTTTTGGAATCATCTGTCACTGCTTCTTTCTTTGCTTGAGGATGTCTTTGTATTGGGAATGCTCTGCCTTTGACATCTATCATAGATTATTACTTTGAAACTTTATCAACTTACAAAAAATGGGACCCAAAATACTTCTTGCCTGAGCAGCTTCAAAAGGGGAACATGGATGCAAACACTTATCATGCTCTATTGAGTTAAAATGGGACACATGACATCTGCTTAACTTATAGAATCTTTAGATACCTTTTGAGAGTCTTGTAGAAGATGACATGTAGCAGCGTCTGCTGAGATTTTAAGAACACTATAGAAACATTTGGGACTCATTTGGATTCACGTGGATGATGACACTTGGTGTGCTCTACTTACTTTAGCAACTCACTCGAGGCCCACCATAGTCCTTACTCAACAAAAGGAATAAGCTGCAGATGTTGACACTTGGCAGCTTCCACCGAGTTTTACCAGGGACACATGGCAACTTCCATTGCATTTAGAAAAACATATTAAAATCTTTCATAGTTGCCACTTGGTGGATTTCATGGACTTTTGAGAGAAGCTTATTGAAAGAAGCTTTGAAATTTATAAGAAGCTTGAAACACAGATGCAGACACTTGGCAGCTTCCACCAAGTTTTAATAGGACACATGGCATGTTCCACTACTTTTGCTCACTACCCTCTACAAGGGTATTTTGCCTTTTGGGCTTTAGGGTAATCCTTTGAACCATTCACATTGAACCTTTAAACCTTTGAATCATTGACGTTGAACCTTTGAAAAATGCTTAAGTGTTGAGAGCTTGTTTTTTTCCTGCAGAATTCATAGAAATGAGTTTGTAGAACTTAGCCTACAAAGTTTGTAGATTCAAGCTTGTAGAGTCTATAGAAATCTAAAAAATCTTGAATAATGAATAATTTGAATGCTCAGAACAATTTTTGAAAAGGCAAGAGAGGATTTTAGTCTGTTGAACCAGAATAGTTCATATGTTATCCCAAAAATGAGCTGACATTTTTGGGGACAACATATTGAAAAAGACCTAAATATATTTTCAAGTCAAAAATTGAAGTCTTTGTTGACTTTGGACTTTCCATCTTTTTACATGCAACTACACATGACAAAAGGACATGTGCAAATGTCCAAAGCATTTACAAAAGTGCATTTAGAAAAATGGAAATTAAATCAACAAAAAATTGATTCAATTTGTAGCTCCATCTTTCCTTATATGAGTATCATAAATGGTGATAGCCACCTGAATCTTGATATTGTCTAGAGAAATATTATTTTTGAAGACCACCTTAGCCCTGACTGTGGTGTCTCTCACTATTTTGATTGATTTTGCATGACTAGTTAACCTGGTTTTCAGATTATCCAGAGTTAACTGATTATCTAGGATGTTGTCGACAGAGGCCACTAAAAATGTTTTCTCATCAAATTCTTTGCAGAACATACCTTCAAATTTTTGAATCATTTCTTCTACTGAAATGAACTGGTTGTCTTATGTGGTAATTTTTCAAGGCAGTTCCTCCAATTTATGCAATAGATTGATATCACTTTATTCATTGAGATCTCTAGAAGATTTGAGGTCACTGATTAATTCCTTAAGCACTTGACTCCTATATATTAATGCTTCTTTAGTTTCAATATACGAGTCTCTATCAGTAATGATGCCAATTGATACTAGAGTGCTTATTTTTAGCTTCTTCATATCTATCCATTTGCCAGGATATTTATCTATGCTTTCAATATCCCAAGAAATGATATTGATAAGCTCATCTAGTTCGGCTCTCATTTTCTTCATATTACCTATTTTCTCATATAATTATATAAGCAAGGAAATCCCTTGTGCATGCATCTTGTCTAAGTAATCCTCAAGCACTTTGCCCTTGAGATAGGTTCTTTTTGCTTTTTAGATCACGGGATCATCTATGGAGATAGCCTCTGGAGTTACTGCTTCTAGAGCGAGAGTGATTCTTCTTATCACTGTAGTTAATTATTCCACCATCACTTTATAATGATCCTTCATTTCTCTTTCCCTATCAAATTTATGAACCATAATGTCCATTGCTGATTACAAATCACTTTTAGCACTTTCATGAGTTACCTTACCTAACTCAATTCGAGAGACAGTGTAATCACTCATATCAAAATTTTCAAGAGTTACATCCTGTGGAGGTTTTGTTATTTCCAAAAATTTGTGCCTCTTATCTCCAATCATTTTTGAAAGGATCTTTGGCTTATTGAGAGTCTTATTTCTTATCGATACCATTTTACTGAAGTCAAAGTCATTTGGAGAGATGGCTTATTTCTTCCATTTAGGTTTATAAGTTGATAACCACGGTGGGAGCATAGAAGTACCTACATTAGGAGAAATCTCCATTGTCAGCATTACTAGAGTCACGCTGGCACCAGTGGTGGAAATAATGGGTAGAGTATCAGTAAGTGCTACAACTTTTATTGAATGATAAAAAGTAGAACTGTCTCTGATGTCGAAAGATGGAGATGACAAACTAGGGATTGACCCAGAGAAAGGAAGAATACCTCCAGAAGTGCTTTGGGGGTCACAAAAAATAATTTTAGAAGGGGAGGCTACTCCAAAAGAGGGAACACTAATTGGAGAAGCAGGTGAAGAAGTTACAATAGGTGTGCTAGGTGGGGAAGAGGAGATTCCTACTTCTGGCTACACACCCTCTCATGAAGACATAGTTTTCATTTCTTGTTGACCTATAGGCCTATCATCAGTTTCCATCTGTTTTGTTATTGGTTCTTCAGTGCTTTTCTTCTCAACCTCCATATCTATTATTTTCATCTCTTTGTCTGCAACTTTTGATTTTTTCATTACAAAAATGATCCTAGGCTTATGTGGCCTAGAAGGAGAAGGAACATCACTTTTATTCTTCATTCTATTTTCTGCTCTTCTTCTTGTTTCTTCTTGAAATTTGGATTTTGACCCCGTAATGAATTATTTTAAAGTGATTCCCTTATTTTCTAACCAATCATTGGTGTTTGCCAATATTGGTTCTAATTTCATCCTCAAGGAAGTCAACTCCTTCTGAGACCATTAGATCATGGGAAGAGGGGTATTGGTGATATGTTTGGCATGATATCTATTATTGATCAAATATCTGTTATCCACTAGATTTTCAAGGATATTAGTGAGCCATATAGATTCTATTTTCTCAAGAGACAACCTACTATAGTCCATCTTTTTGATGTCTTTCGCTATCCTCAAATTGATCCAAACGTCTTCAATCATAGGCTCATGGAATTGGGTCTTCTTCCTGATCATGTCTTTCAAGCCTCTATAGTCAAAATTTGGTCTCCATTTGAAATGCTTCATGGTTATGTGTTACATTTCAGTCTCCATTGCTCTATATTTTACAATGATCAATACTTGAGAATCTATGAATTTCAATTGGGAACCTAAAACTAGGTTTCTTGAGTTCCATCTGTTTATTGTGCATGACAACAATTTGCCCACATAGCTCCATCAAGACCAATTTATTTGAGGGGAATCTTGGAAGCATATAGGGATAACCTTGGAAAAATCCAACCCATAGATAACAAAAAGAAGGGAACTGTAAGAACATACACCCAAAGTCGTTCACAATAGTCCAGGCTTCGTCTGACACTCTTTTTTGTTCTAATTGGGGGTCAAAGAGATCGAAATACTATGAAGAAAGCATCATTTACCCTTCTAAAATGATGGATAGAACCCTTCAATGTTAGATGAGGGTAATATTGATATAATGAGGTTGTTTTCCTATCTCCCTCTGATGTTAAACTTGGGAAGGTTCTCATGGATGCTGTAATATATACCATGTATGAAGTCATGTAGAATTTAGAGGTAGTGGATACCTTTGTCAATTGCTCATGCAAAGCATTACTAATTTGTTCTCCCCAAAAAATGACTTGTTTGCCCTAGAGAATTATCTTAACAAAGGGGTAAATCCATTCATGAAACTAAGAGGAGGAAGGTAAACCTTGTACTCTACTGAGAAGAGTGATCAAGTCACCAACTTCTTCTATAAAATCACTCCTTGGAAAATTTTGTGGCCATCTGGACAAGTTCACCCTGGGAGTTTTGAGCCATCTATTATTGATCACTTTATTTGCTCTTTTAGGATCTTTATCATATTATTTTTGTGCTTTAATGAAGTCAAGATTCAACACTTCAGTAGTGGGAGGGCACATGAATACTTTGTCGATGAACTTAGGGTCTAGTCTAATCACTATGTTACCACCAACATCTACCACAACCCTGGTATCCTTGTTGTAAAATTGAGCACATTGGATAATGAACTCTATGTGATGAGCCACCATAGTAAAAGAGGAGACTAGATGAATATTACTCTCAATTATCCTCTTCATTTCAGAGCTAAGATTTCTTGCTTTGGTTCTTTCTATGAACTCAGCCATATCTACATGTCCGATCTTTGTATCCCTAATGTCATCGATATTATAAGTAACCAAGGTGATTAGAAGAATACTTTGGTACACGTACTGCATTATATTTGAATTCTTTGGAGAAACCTCAGTCATCTAGATGAGCCTTTGTCAAAAGTATGTTGATGAAGAAGGATCCTGGAGAGAAACTACAACAAGAATCATGATCGCGCAATTAGGGTAAATATTGGCAATCTAGAAAAATTGCACATTGGATGTTCATGACCATGGGAATGCAATTGAAATGGCTAAGGCATGAGCAGGTTAGAAATTCAAAGGGAAGTGGGCTTGGGAAAACAAGAAAAAAAATGAACTTTCTTAGAGTTAGGTTTTTCAGAGAGAAAGCATGCAGGGGAGGTAAAAATTGCTGCCCTTGCATGTGGAGGAAGGTCTTCATGCATAGGCAAGGAAAATTGCCGCCTGTGTACATTGGGAATGGAAGGTTATGCATCGGTGGCAATTTTTTCCACCTATGCATGTTGGAAATGAGGTCTTGTCTAAGGGCGACAATTTTTGCCGCCCTTGCATAAATGGCAGAGATTTGTAAAGGTAGTGAAAATCAATGCTGTTACACTGGTTTGATGGCCAAATGTAAGGGCAGTGATTTTCACCACCTTTGCATTAGCTCACTCGGCTGATAAGGGTCATGCGGGGGGGGGGGGGTTATAGGCTTTTTCCTAGATAGACTCCCCACAAAAGAAGAGAGAAAGGGGGGAGAAAACAAAAATAAAACTAAAACAAGAAGAAAAAGAATACATTGAAACATAGAGAGAGAAAAACAAATGTGAAATGAAAACCCAAAAAAGAAGAGAAATAATGCAAAAAGCTACATGTAAAAATGTAATCCCATGCTTGAATCTAAAGAAATCACGATTCCACTCATTCACACGATCGACTGGATGTAGGGAGGAGAAAAAAAATTGAAATGAAACAAATGAGACCAAAATGGGTTTAAAAGGGGTAAAATTGGCTCCAACCACTCAGCGTGCACATCCATGAATGCCATGCATGAAAATTGAGATCATTCAAGGGTAGAAAAAATTACTGCCCTTACATGTGAGGTTGAAAAATTCAGAGGCAGCAATTTTTGTCGCTTCTGCATGGAATGGGTAAAGAAGATGCAAGGGTGGTGAAAATCACCACCTTTGCATGAAAGGATTCAAGGGCGGCAAAAATCACTACCTTTACATGAAAACTCAAAAACCACATGTAGTGGCGACAAAAAATGCTGCCCTTACATGAAAACTAAGCAAACATACCAACTCTTTAAAATTTATAAAAAAATTTGATGTTTTGATCACATCAAAATCATAACAATTTTTACATTTTTTGAGAAATCATAATGAGGGAACGTCATGAACCTTTCAAGGATGCTAGTTGACCAAACGCGAGATCAAGAAAAACTTGCCTCAAAACATGAACTTAGAGTGAAAAACATGAAACGAACAAGTTTCATAGGGGTTGTTCCAAAAATGAGCATAGCTGATTTTGGAAACAACACAACTATAATCACATTTCAAACAACTATTAGATATTCATATTCAAGGTTTAATATCTTATACTAGTTTACATTGTAAAAAAAGTGTGATAATTTTTGATATAACCTATGGGATGATTATCTTTTTCCATAAATTTACATTAGTGATTGCATAATAATTTAAATGTTTAAAATAAACATGATGTGTCTTAGTTACAAAATGTGGTAACATAGAGATTTTTTGGGCCCTTACATGTGGCCCCATGGAATTAAAATTAACCCTATTATATCATTTTACTTATGTCTTCTCCTCTCCCTTGTGTAAATTTGAATAAATGATGGCCCACCAATATTTTATTTTGTTTTATTTGTTAGTTAGATGTTGAAATTTTGACCTTTTACTTATTTAAAATCAATATCAAAGTGATGTAGTATGTAAAACAATTAACATTATAAAAAATATATGATAGATTATGATAATTTCCTATTATAGGATTATCCCATGTAAACCTTGTATCTTTCAAGTTTATGGAATGCAAGCAAAGGAATAAAACATAAAAGGGTGCACAAGGGAATATAAATAATAGGAACACATAATGAAGTCATAATAAGATTATTAAACATGGATCATGGGCAAGAAAAAATAAGGATGGTACATGAGGATAAGATTTTGAAGAGGGGACACATGAGATATAAATGGGAGACACATGTTAGAGTCATACATATATAAAAATCAAAAGGTTATGAGCCTTGATAATCTTTATTATAAGAGGATAACACATAGGGGAAGAGGAAGACACCTAAATCTAAGAGGTATAAAACAATTCATGGGGAAAAAATCTCAAGGTCAGAAAGGATAAAAGGTTAATCATCTATCTATAATAAATGACACCTAACATAGTGGAAGATAATAGATTTATCATATCCAAGTCAATTTTTTTAAGATTGCAAGGCTTGAGTTCTGACTCAACTGATCTATCCTAGCACATTCTTTTAAAGTGGGCACACAACATAATTAGAAAAAACTGAAATTCTTTGAACCTTACACACTAGTGACCAACCTAAAAAACTAAAAATAAAGGTGTTTTATCCATGAAAAATGTTGTTGTGGAGTTATTATTGAAGGATAAGTTGTATATTTTAGTGGTAAGAGGTGGTAATCACCATAGAGGAGGGCCCTAGTTTAGGGACAAACTCTACCAAGATTTAGAGTCATGAGGGTGAATGGTGAGAGAGATCCAATAGATCTAGAAGGAAGCCTAGGACCCTTTATGTAAAGCTATGAATCTAATAACATATTGTAACTTTATTATTTATTATAAAATAATAATTAATGAATTATATTATATTGGTAGATGGTTACATGGTGAGGCTTCCCTTCATTGGGAACCCTTATCTTGGTATTATAATTAGTTTAGTATCAGAGTGGGTTGAAATCCTTGGGGTGTTCAAGTGAAAATATAACCTAATAATAGTAGAGAAAGAAAGTGTTGGAACACAGAGGATGATTAGTAGAATCATTGATTTGAGTCTTTTAGTCAAAAGGAGGAGTGTTGATGGGATGGTGAAGCATACATACTAGTAGATCACCAAGATGAGGTAATCTATGAAAAGAGGTGATCAAAGGGATGCATGAGTTAGTAAAATGCCAAAAAATTGAGTAAGTTTTCTAAGGAGACATTCTACACCATATAAGGGTTGGTAGAGAACATGCAAATGGAGGAAAGCAATTGTAGGACAAGTTACATGGGATTGTAGCAGGGTTCAAGGATAAAAGTTTAGATGTTCATTCATGCCTACATAGTATTTTTACAATGGGTAGATATAAAATAAAATCATGATAAAATAATCGATAAGAGGTAGTCAGCATAGAAGAATTAAGAATAAGATGTTGACATATTACAACTAGATGTAGTTGAGTAAGCATTGTATCAGTCTCGATCATAGGAATCCAAGTGTAAGAGAGGATAGTGTGGGTAGAATCACTAATCTTAGGTAGCCAATGTAGAATACATGAGAAAAATTGACATAACCATGGATTTGAGGTGATTAAGTGAATAAGTAGCTTCCAACAAAGATTCTAAAGAGTGATATTCATTGAGCACAAATGGGTAGAGAGTGAAAAACACAAAAATAGATGAAACACCTATGGGGAGAGATATCATGGACTCAATAGAGATTCAAGGTCCTCTATCAAGCTTTAATGGGTATAGGAAAAAGAGTTTAGGAATAAGAACCAATGTTTCATATAAGAATAATATAAGAGAGGGTATACCTAGAGGAAAGGATGAATATGATCATGGATGCAAAGTGTGATTTCATACGAGGAGGTGGTGGGTACTCCATAAATTAAGGAAACATGTGGATAAGGACATGGAGTAGTGCACCTATAGGATGGTGAGACTTTGAGGAGAAGATAATGTGTCAAGTGAAGGATAGAAGACAAAGGGTCATCATGCTACTATACCAAGTAGTGCACATATAAGCCCACCTCAAGTTAAGAAGAAGTCACTAAGATTTTTATTCAAAATGAGAAACCATGGATATGGTTTGGGATACCATGTATCCAACCCTATAAATATGCCCTAGAGTATTTGGGAGGCCAATGCCAATGTAAAGGGGTGAAAAGGTGTCAGTTGTAGGAGGGGAGGATGCTAGTTGAAAAGGAAAATAACAAGTGTTCTTAAACATGGTGTGGAGGATACACCAAATGGGAATTTATAAGATAGAAACCTAAAATATACATGAAATGTAAGCAACAGGGTATAAGGTGAACACCCAAGAAGGGAGCTACAAAATATCTTACATAGGTTAGCAGGGAGCTAAACCTAAAGTTTTCATAGGAGCTAATTAACATCACATAAGATGCCAGATAAGAGTAGGGACATTAACAAAATATGGGAGATTCATAATATATTGTAGAGGTAAATAAGTATTTGAATCTAAGATTTTCCTAGGAGGTGATAGGTAGGGTGTAAAGATACCTAGAGTGAAAGAAGAATAAATCAACAAAAGGAGAATCAATATAGAAAGATTGATTAAAATGAAAAGGTGTTTAGATGCATAGAATGGAGATTAAAAATAAACCCCAAGGTGGAAATGGAAAATGTCATGTAATAGCATGTAATTCAAATTAATTTTTTCAAAAGGACAAAATATGCACTTGAATGGAAGGAAACACAAAGGAGATGGAACATATAGAATAACCAAAAATATGTAGTCACTGGAGTGAAACTAAGAGTTGGAAGAGTATAAAACTATTTAGATACCTGATATATAAAATAGAAATATATAGATTCATTAGAGAATAACTAGTGGTATGCCATTGAAATATTAAGGTATCCAATAGAGAAAAGGGAACTATGTAAAGTCATAGAGTGAACTAGGATCTCATAGACCACTAAACATTAAGGCAACTAGTGTAATTATACAAGACATGAGATTCATAAAATATATGAATCATATGAAGGTTTTATATGAGAGTGTTGAGGAAGTATATTTACATTTATATTAAATAAGTTTAGCATACCTCTGAACCTTTAGGTAACTAACAAGAGGTGAAACTAGAACCAAAGTGCCTAAGTACGAATCCAAGTGGAGTAGAGAATAGATGGTGTATAGAAAAGCATTGAACATTGAGGTAGCTAGTTGAAGTGCATGAAACACCAAATTTTGAGATAAAATTTACAGATAAATCAACTAGAGGCTAACATATTGCCAAATATTGAGGGAGTTATCAAGATCAAAAGACATAAGATACACTAAAGATTAATCGAGAAGGAAAAAATTGAAGTTGAATGTTGGAGGAGGCTAGCAAAACACTAAATGATGAGGTAGATTAAAGGATGTGATTTTTTTTGGATGTTATAGGAAGGTATATAATGGAAAAGCTTCATTATAAATTAACTTAGTTGACAAATCTCTGAATAGATGAGGCAACTAGCATAGGCCTCCAGGCTTAATGAGGAACATGATAAGTAAGAGGGGAGAGAGTTGAGAGAAGTACCAACTAAGGTAGGAGGTATGTGGGAGCAAAATTCAAATAGTAGAGAATAATATATGAATCATTCCTAGTGAAAGGTATGAAGATGAGGTGGAGAAATAAAGTGCATAGAAGATGAGGTGAGTAAATTTTTCTCAAAAGAATAAGTTTGGACATCAACAAGTAGATAAGCCTGAAAATAAGGAGAGAGATTCATCAAGAGTTCCAAGTATGACACTTAACTGAAGGGATAAATAAGTAAGAAATAATGGGGAAATAATGATTGCATGGAATAATATGAATATATCATATTAAATTTTATTAAAGTGGCTAAGTGGAAGGCCATAACAAGAAGAAGTAAGTGATAGGAAAATTGTGTGACCTATTGCATAAGGAATTCAAGTAGGATAAGTGGATGAGAGACATAAGGATCAAAAATATAATAGATGAAGGGTAAAATCTGTGATCAAATATCTAACCTAAAGAGTGGTTTTACCACTTAGATTCAATTTAAGTAGGGGTTTACATTTCAATTACTGAGGGATTTTGATGCAGGATCATCCCAAGTAGACCTTAGATCATATAAGTTTAGGGTAGACAGGCAAAGGAATAAATCATGTAAAGGTACGTAGAGGAATCTAAATAATAGGAGCATGCAGGTAAGGCATAAATGTGTATCATGTGCAATAATAAAATAAGGATGGTATGTGAAGATAAGGAAATGGAGAGGGCTCACATGAGATAGAAAGGGGCAATACATGCAGATAAAAACTAGAAGGAGATGAGCCTTGAGAATCCTAATGAGAAGAGGAGAGTGCATGGGGGAAGAAGGAGACACCTAAATACAAGAGGTATAAAGTGAAGCATTAGGCACAAATCCCAAGTATATAGACAAAAAATAGTTAATCAATTAGGTAGAATAAATGGCACATGTCAAGGACAATGCCTAAATTATAGAATAAGATAACACATCTATGAAGTATATCTAAATTAATTTCTATTAGGATGAAAGGCTCGATGTATGACTCAATCGATATATCTTAGCATAAGATTTAAAAATTGGCACAAAACCTACTTAAAAACAACTACTAAACTATGAATAAGATGCATTAGTGACCAACCTCAAAAATTATAAATAGAGGTTCTTGGCCTATGAAAAATGTTGTTGTATGATGCAGAGGGAACGAGTTAACTAAAATAAATTAAAAGTTTTTTCTTTAATAATATTCCCTAATAGCCCTTCTCCAAGACAAAGATTATAGGTTTGGAGAATCTACATAGGATTCAAAAAAACCAAGACCATTTTTAGACACTCATTATCCTCTTACAACTTCACAATAAGTTTCAAGATTTAATTTTCAAGGAAAGCCCACTAAATTCACTAGTCATTTCTCTAATTAACCTTAATGAAGTCTCCTCACTTACATAATATTAAATATTGTAATATATGATTTAGTATCAACCAAAACAAACATAATATTTTATATCATGTTAACACAATAGATGACCAAGTTTCATTAAATTTTGAGGGTTAATCACAAGATAAAGGAATTTGAATTTCAAAATCCTAGTTCTAGTTTACTCAGGCCCGTAAGTGGCTGAGAGGGAACAAAAAGGGATAAATTGAATCTTATTCAATTTAAAATTAATATTATATTTGTATATGGTCTTCCCCACCTAGCTTCACTTTTCCCAATAAGTATGAAGGCTTTAAAAACCATAAAAAGTCTACAAATTGAATATTTATAGAATTTTGTGCACTCTTTCAGGACTATATGCACTTGTTTGATTGTTTTAATGGAAACTTAATCTCTATTTTTATTTTTATAATAAAAAATATCACTCAAAACATGTGAAAAAACCCTCTACAACCTTCCCATGGTGTAAAAAACTTGAATGAAGCTCCAAATACACCTCTATTTCACTTATCCTTTGATTGTGTTAAAATAAGGCTTACCAGATGTGTATGGTAATTTCCAACTATGGAATTAAAATAATAATTCATTATAATCAATAAAAAAACATATAATATTTATCACATACCATATTATCATCTTCCAAAACACTTTCAATAACCTCCAATGGATACCTTTATTCTGTATTTTCTTGATTGTCTTAGTAAGTAGAGTTTTCTAAGTTTGGATATATGATCTTCAATATATCAATTAACAAAAATAATACTTTATAAATAAGAAAAAAACAATGAAATGATAATAATACTAGATATATCATTGTATTTCACAAAATCTCACTAACATGTTTTTTCATCCATTGATTTCATTGGACTTATAACTATAATACACACAATTATTCAACACAAGTAGGGTTTTATTGAAAGTTTTGATATTTTATCACTTCCTCAAAGATCTCCACCTATATACATGCATAATAATAATCTCATAGAACCATTTTCATGTTTTCAACTCGTAAGAAGTCTCTAAGAGATTCTTGATGGCTTCTAATGTGTGTCAATTCTTTATGACTAGCCTTCTTAGGCATTATGCAAGATTAGAACATGGATAATATGACCAAAAAGGTGGTAATCAATCAAATAACATACTAATATATAAAATACCTATAAAAACACTAAAATATATCATTAGACCCTAATAAAAATATGAATTAGACCATAGAAACTACCAAGAATTTAAACTTTTGAATTGGTGGTTTTGGTAGGAAAGTGCCAAATCAACTCCAATTCAAATCTCATGAAAACCTAAGACCTATAAATGAATCCATATTTACCTCTATGTCTAATAATACCTGTAAATAATTAAAAAAAACTATAATAATAATCCAAAATTTGAACAACTAAACATCAACATGACTTTCAAGGTGATGCCCCTGCATCATTATGGAATTTTTTGTTGAAGAATTAGTGGGAGATATTATGGGAAATAGTTGGTTACAACTATAGAAAAGGGCCTTGGTTGAGGACCAAACTCTACCAAGATGTAGAGACATGAGGTTGAGTGTTGAGAGAGATCTGAGGGATCTATAAGGGATCCTATGAGCCCCTTATGTAAAGTTTTGAAGCTTATAATATCTTGTACCTTTGTTGTTAATAATAAAATAATATTCAAAGAATTCCTCTATGTTAGTATATGTTTGCATGGCGAGGATTATCTTAATTGGGAACCCTTGTCATGGTACCACATCATTTCCCCATGAGATGTATGCCTATTATATCATCAATAGTAATTTATTATTTGGCATACATAGAATAAGTAAATTAAGTAATTGATATATTTTTAATGTTAGTTTCAAAACAAATTAAAATTAAGAACTTGATAAAATAACATATTACAATTTTCAACCACAATGCATTGCTTGGAGTTTTTAACACCAGGATAAAGTTACTCAATATTATATTACCTAGAACATAATGGTATTCTATGTTTTTTTAATGGAATCAATACTTCCCCAAAAACAAATAGAATAAGTACTTACCACCATAATAATAATGTACTCAATACAATTAATTTAAAAGAATACATTAAAAATAATAAATGAGCACATGCATTGTATTTTATACATACTAATGCTAAGCTTCTTATATCATATATAAAATTTCTAATTCCAAAATAAACATGAATATATGCCAATTTGAGACACATTTACAATATTTATCTATTTTATCCCAATGAATATGACCAAAGGAAACATTGTTAGAATTTGTAGAGAATAATCAATCATTGTTACAAGAGAATATAATTAATTATGGAATATATATTCATGAAATCAAGTCTCTATCAAGCATTTATAAAGATATATGAATGGGATATTTCAAAAATTTCTACTATGAAATTGTTAATCTTTTGATTAATCATAAATACAAGATACAAGAACACAGTCTATAAAAGGCTAATATATTAATTTTTATGAAGTCAAGTATATCTCTATCTTACATTCATTTATTTTCACATGGAAGAATCATCACTTTATACATCATATTTATATTCATAATCATCACTTTCAATATTATCTATAAAATCCTCGTCAGTGAATATATATCTAAAAATATTAACACTACCATCAATATCATTTATTGATATTTATTCATCTACTACTAAATTTTTGGTTCCATCAACCTCATCATTCATAGGTCAATCAATATCTTCTCCTATAGTTTCCTCACCATCATTTATCAATTCATTTTCAACTTCACTTGATTTTTATTCATGTTCATCTTATTCATCCTCCTTTCTAGTGTCTTCATCTATGCCATATATTTTAAGATATTCATGTGCACATGCCATGTAAATTCATATTATATTGTATTCCACTAAAAATATCCATCCTAATTTATTTGGGACATATAAAATAAACACTTGGGTACAAGAACTCGATGAGACATATGGCACATTGGTCAGATCAAATCTAGTTGTCTTGATCATTGGAAAACCATTTTAATGACACATGATGATCCTTTCCTTGCCTCTTAGAAATAAAATATACCACTTTAAGTTGAAGAGCTTGCCACTGAATGAGTCAGATATAATTTCCATGAATACTCTAAATATAAATAGTAGATATTTCAATTGTTAAATAAATGGAGATCATGTGCATGAGGTGTATTTTTCACTATGGATGTAGTTTTTTTATTGTTAAAATATGGGTTTATAAAGGGCCCAATCCTTTTTAAAAATAGAATAAAAGATAGAGCATGACAGATTCAACAACATAAAATAGATAAGAAATAGGCCTAGCTTAAGCCAAGGAGGCCAACCTAAAGTAAAACATCAGTAAAAAAAAACTACCTCTAGTCAATGAGTCATAAACAAGATTTCCAAAACCTGAAAAGAAGAAAACTATTGATTAACAAGGTCACACATGATTTCTAGTGCCTCCTAGTCTTCCTTCAATGCTTAGAGTTGATTTTTAAATTAGTCTTCTTTAAACATCTCTTCCTCCGCTTCATGTTTCCTTTTCTTGTCTCTTATCCTCTTGTTGGGGACTTCCTACATGTCCTTTCCTTCTTCTTCTTAAGGTTATCTTGGAGGGTTTCAATGCCTAGAGTGTAATTTATGATAGTATATTTATTAATAGAAATCACCTGTTCCACTTTCCCCTTTACTGTCTATAATGGGTGTAGTTGATATCCCACAATCATATAAATTATTTTTATCATCTATCTTTAATGGTAGTTATTTTATTTTTTTATGTTTCACCTAGAAAATAATTTATGAAAAATATAATTATTTCATCATTGATTGTGGGAGTGAAAAGACTATCTCAACTCAAGAATTTTGATTAAATTCCATAATAAATACAAATTATAAACATTGTTTATGATAAAAAACTCCATTTTTTTACCATATTATTTATTTGTGACACTATGGGTATATTTCAAGTTAGTATTATGATCATGTAGTACAATGTTTACCATGAAAAATTGAAACATATACGTAATTCATCATACTTGTTAATCCATTCCTTCATAAAATTTATGTTATTGGAGATTAAAACAAGTATTATTTCATGAACCCTACATAATAAAACTAGATCAAGTTGGATTCAATTCATGTAAAATAATTGATGCATGTATCTTTATAAATAAATAAAATATTTTTACTCACTCCTACTTCAAACTTCTCTAGCGACACTTCCATCTCAATAAATTTTATTATATTATGATCTCATAAGTGAGGATCCTAAATTTTTTAATTATGGAAGGTGTTCACTTAAAAATAACATGGACTAAAAATTTAAATACCTTTATACCATATAACCATCAAGTTGAGATATTTTCTTCAAAAATGAATTTAGAAACTTTATATACCTCTTTGACATACCACACTAGGCTTGTATAACTAGGTCTATAATTCTCTCTCTTAAACTATATGAACATGGTATGCTCATGTGAATTAAATAAATCAAGAGGAAGAACCCTTTACATGTTACACATTATTTAAGAAATTATTTCCTTCTTGCATTTCTTAAGTTTTGGATAAATCTCCTTAGAAGACACAAACCTTCAAAAATATTTATAATATAAAATCATGAAGTCTACATGACACCATAACACAAAAGAGAAGTACACAAATACCTAATAAATATGATTACTGCTTAACACAATTTCTTGGCTTATATATAATTCTATATATGTCATCATCAAATCTATTTGGAAGTGTCATATAAAAACATATTACATAAATAAATGTAAACATATGCCTCATATTAGATAAGAAAATCTAATAAAAATCATAACATTAAAAACATTATGTGATAATAAAACTACCTCCAAAAAAATGTTGACATGTGATTTCATATGAACAATATCCCAATTTCTTAACACTAAATTATTGAAATTTGATATCAAACTAATGGGAAATATGATCTTTTTTATAAGGCCAACCATATTTCCTCTTTCTTGTGTAGTTAACTCCCATTGTATTATTTTTACATTACAAAAGTTATAAGGTGAGGTTATTTTCCATAAATGCTTCATTACTCTTTCTTTATCAAGTCTTCTATGACATTATCTTTGTATAGTTGATTCAAACTACTATTCATCATCTTCATAAATAATTCATCACATTATTAGTGATGTGTAGCATAAAAAAAATTGTCATATGAGATGCTCATATTACTCAAGTTAATAAAAAATAAAATATATGTTTATTTTATTAGAAAAATTTCCAGGTCTTCGATGTTGGTCAAATAAATAGGTTTATTATAAAAAAATTGCAAATAATTGTCATTATAATGATATACATTAATGTAAGAATAAAATAATATGAACGTGTACTTACCTTCTCTTATCAGATAGGTGTCATCATTGGTGGCTTTTATTTTTCCTCATTCTTACCTTTGAAAGCATTTATTATTTGTTAAAAATTGAGAAAATTTTGGCATAAAATTATTGTATTCATAAAAATATGTAATTTTATATAATCTCAGAGCATTTATGAATTCTTCTCATTCCACATGTTAGACATTTGCAGTCATGCATTTACCATTTATTTGAATCAGTAAAAATGTAAGGAATAAATAATCATAAATTATTTTAAGAGAGTAAATTTAACTAGCATTGAGTTATATTATAATGAATAAACCATTAATTATACATATTATAAAATAACATATAATTCAATGTTCATATTTAAAAATTATAAATCTATCAGGAAAAATATTTACTACACTAAGTGCTTATCACGTGTTGATTGTACCATAAATTTTTGTCACTACAACGAAAAAAATTATTCTACTTAATATCACATCCAATGAAAATCCCACCACAACCATCTTAGAGAATTCCAACAATAATTTGACTTGGAGGGCAAACATGCAACCTTATTCTAAATTTTCCATGTAACAACTTGTGATCCCCCTGCCAGTTTATTAAGAGAGTTGAGAATCTATTCTCTTTTCTCCTATATTAAATGTGATTAGATCTATAAATTTATCTTATGTATAGATGTTAATTTATAAACCCTAAATCATCAATATGAAACAAATATCACATGGGAAAACCTCCATGAAACCAATCCTCTTTGAACAAGTTTCTTCTACCTTAAAATTTCACAACGAATTCATATTTGAGATCATAAAATTTCCTTTTCTCACCAAATAATTATATATCACTTTTTCAAGAAAATGACCATTTATAAAAGAATAAAATGCAACAAAACACATTGTGAGATATTTCCACTCCTCTATGTACCTTATAGTAAAAAGGACCAAAACCTAGTGATTTTACACTTCACCAATCCTAAGATTTGATACAATGGAATATTTTGTGTACATTTCCATGATAAAAATAAATAATTAACTCCATAATCATAGAAAAATACATATATATGTGCAGTGTAAATAGAAACCTAAAGAATAATCACTTAAAATAATAATGGATTGATATAATGATTTTCTCCATTGATTAGGTGGAAGGTATTTATTTTATATATTTCTATCAACATGTGACATAAGGGTAGGCCATCCCAATACAAGTCAATGATCCTATAATATAACTATAATTGCACTTACAATTTGCACATTACATTATGCGATATATATAACATAAGATACACACACCATAATTGTACATCAAATAAATTTGTGAATCAAATGAGTTATCTAAGATGGGTTTTAAACTAACATTTAGAATGTTTTATAATGTATATATATATATATATATATATATACAAGTTAAATATATAAATATATACTTATTTCTTGGATTGGATTCACATGTGCATTTTACACTATGATTTATAGTGTATAATTATTTTTTATATGTTAATAATTATCCTTTTCATTACTATATATATATATATATATATATATATATATATATATAAATAATACTTCATGCCATTTAGGTGACCTTGGACGTTTCAAACTCTTATTTTTTTTCAAATTGAAATAAATGAAAGAAGATAATTTTTAGTATCTAGTAATTTATAAAAAATGAATTGAATTCATCACACTCATACATATGGTCAAATTAGTGTTTTCAGTTGGGTCAAATTTAGGTCACTAACATTTTTTTTTTTTTTTTCTTTAAAACCTAATGATAATGTAAATGTGATGTAAACCTGACACAAACAATGTTATATTTATGTTTTCAATGTTGTGTGCTTGACCTAAATTAACTAATATATATATATATATATATATATATATATATATATATATATATATATATATATATATATATATATATATCCATGTTTAGATTGATTTAATATGTTTAAAAATGATTAAAATTGGTTCACCTATCCCATCACTCTCTTGTGCAAGTCAAGACTAGTCCATTGATTTTATTCTAGTACAGACAGGTCAAGTAGAGATGAAGGAAATGCATTTGGTGGATGAAATTTCTCTCTTTTTAATCTCATTTGATGGAATTCATTTTAAAATTGGTGGATTGAGATTTATGAATAAATTTTAACACTACTACTACCTCCAAGCTGACTACATATTCCTAACACCTTTAGGTTTTCTCATTTTCTTGTATAATTTGATGTTTCCAAACGGTGTAGGTGTACTTGTAGATCTTTATCTTCATTTCCATGTTGTTTCCATATTATTTGGTATGTATATACATGGATACATAATAAATATCACTTTATTTTGATAGTAATGCATCACTACAATGGTCTACAGATCATGTTTCCATAGTTGTAGGATTTGTTCTTCTGTTAATGATTTCAAGGTAGATAATGCACATATGTCTCCTTAAAGCATGAAAGATAATATATCCATGTCAATTTTTAATTGTAAGGCTTGGAGGTGGATTGAGTGAGTTTATCAAGACATGAACAAAGATTGTTCAGAACTCTAGTGTATACAGTCATCTACAATCATGTGTAAACATGTATAGAATATGGAGGAGCCATCCAAAACCAAAAAACATAGGTGGTTCTCATGCCCAAGACTTGAGTGGATTTTCTAAAGTCACTCAGGGCTTATAGTTTTTATATTAAAGTTAATTCAAATATTGTAGACAAATATATAAGAAAATTTACTTAAGGGAAGCCTTACCTTAACTTCTCTGAAATACATTTTTGTTCCAGATAGTGTCATCTATTGGTGAAGAGTTTTGAGGTTAGAGTAGGTCTAGTTATTTATGCTATTAGCCTAGGCCTAGGATAAATGTATTGACATAAAAAGGTGATATATAGGTTAAGGATAAGGATGGATCAGTGGTATTTTACTTATTTAAGTTTCCACTATATGCATTTAGTAAATATAGTGCCAAAAGGCCACATGAACCTATGACAACACAAATTTCAAGTGACATATAACCTATTGGTATTAGTGAGAGAGAACATGGTTTCAAGACATGAGTTAAGATAATTTAAGTGTAAATATTACATAATTACCTTAGGATGGAGTAAATACATGAGACATCACACTCAAGCATGAAATAAGCATCTACAAGTATCACAACTTCCTTAAGGCTATAGACATATAGTGCATTGATAGTGATGAATGATGGCATGATCTACAGGAATAGATGAGATCATTAAAGTGTGAAATTATATTAGTGACCCAAATTAAGATTAATATCATAAGTTATAGTGTTTAAACCCAATTTACACATATAGGAAACTTCCAGACTTCCTCCTTAATGCACACCTATAGTTGGCATAGTTTGTAGCCTAGTTTAAGCCAATGCAAGATGCCATTTTATTTGGTAAGTATTAAAGAAGGAAGGATGGAAAATATTGGATAAACCCTTAGAGTTTATGAAATAAAAATTTTATGTGATTTTTAGAAAGAGATTAATAGAGCAAAGGCTGGGTTTTGACCCTCAATCTATAGTCAACTAAAACCTGCACAATCATCAATCCTAGTAACCAGTCTTGAGAGTTTGAGTTATAGAAGAATATAGGGACATGAAAAATACTTGAAAATAATTTAATATGGTATTAATGACCTAAAAAATATATCTATGGTCTCATTCAATTTGTATAAATAGGGGAAGTACCCTATATTCTATCTTAGATAGAGGGTACTCCACATGTAACCTAACTTACAGACTCAAAACATGAAGGGTAAATGGATGAATGAGATAGTATTAGATACATGGTGATATGTTATAGAGTGTTTATATTAATATTAAATAATAATTTATATACCTTATATTCTTATAAAACCTATAGAGGGTCAAAAACACAGACTAGGCCTATTAAACCTAGATTAGGCCTAAACCCTCATGGACTCAAACTTGGCTCAAATGACTATATGAACCATAAAAAATATTTGATAAAACTTATGAGATAATAAAATGATGATAATATCCATTCAATTATAGGGAAACATTCAAAGTTGTTTAATTTCACCTAAAACTATGTTAGGCCTACCCAGAATGTAAGAAAGAAATTGATAGGCCAACTTCATTTTCTCACACCTATACAAAGGGTGTGCATAGTGCCCCAAGGAGTTGGTAATATTTTAAGGGTGTACCTATATTAATTAAATTTAATTTTTTTAGGAGCTAGACATCTAGTTTTTATGAATCATCACTAACAATCTAAGACACCTAAAACCCTCTCAAAACCCTATTTCAAACTTGATGGAGAAAATATGAATGGAGGTGAATATAGAAGTGGTAAAATTAATAGATAAGTATTTTAAAATATTTTTTGACTCTTATAGGATCCTCACTAACCAATTATTCCATACTATCTCTTGTATGTATAGACCCACTTCTATATTTCTTACACAATTTGAGTTGATTCATAGGTGCAGAGAGAAACAAATGAATGAGAATCATTAAAAGATGTCTATAGAGGATTATAAATAATATTCATACTAATTTATAATAATATTAAATAATGAAAACCTCTATTCTAGTACATTCATTATAGGAAGTCTAAGTGAGATAGTGAGAAGGTAAGGTGACTATCCAAGATGGGAGTTGAGAAGCATGTTTTGAGTTTTATAAAGATTTATAGATATACTAGAGGACAAAAATATCTTCAAAAGGTGTCCTAATAACCCTAAAACATATCTCTTAGACAATTTTAAGTCATTCTAATGATAAGTGTGAAGAGTGAGGCCTATAAAGATAGTGAATATTTGTTAAACCCTGAATGCCAAGTGGTGTAAGAGAGACCATCAGTTGAGGAGAATATGAAGGTTGTTATAACCTTTTTGCCATATTATATTGATAATATAAATGTGTCAAATATCCCTATTTTAATTTTGTATAGTTAATTTGAGTCCTCATCATCAAGACAATGTTAAATAAGAAGGTGAAGATCCCCTATGTCAACTCAAAGGAGAATTATGCAATTCTGATGGACACTTGTCAAAGAACACTTATTGACATGTTATCCACTTCATTATCTTTATTTTTAACTAGTTATCATAGCTTTATGCTTGTATTTGTGATCCTTCCACTTATATTCTTCTCTCTCTTCTCCTATGCTCTGTAAATGCAACCTTTTTTGGCAGTTGTATCTAAGACACACCTAGTAAGGTGAAGCCTTGCTAGTTTGACACCTTGTTTTTATTTTGAATAAGACATATGAAGTTGATTTAATCTCTAAAATCTCTTACCTAAGTGTGTTAAGTGGAGTACATGGATGTTAAGTGATGAATATGTTCTCCTTGCTTCCATGTTGCCCTTTCATGTTTTGTGTGATGGATATCTCTTATAATAGGTCTCATAAAATGTATGTGTTTATTGAGTGTGTATTGAAGTGTGAGAGGGACTAGTAGTGTATAGTATTAGACCTTATTTTCACCCACATCTAGATGTTCATAACAATATACCTCTATGAAAATACTTATATTAGAAGGACAATGAGTTAGGGTCAATTTTGGTAGTCTTCATTCTTAGTGCATATGCAAGTGTGTTTATGGACTAATATTTTGGTGTATCACCCCATTAGTATAAGTTTAATTTATATTGCATTATTCTCTTTACACCCCTAAGTGACTATTTTAGTGTAGTGTGTGATCTTAAGAGACAAATCAAGGGAGCTAACCCTTAACCTAGAGGTTTACCTCTACTATAGGTAACCCACATGCCTAGAGGTAATCCAATGTTTCTCTCAATCTAGAGTAGGATTGAAAAACCATATATAGGGTACACTATTGAGTGAAAATAGTTTTGGCATGCCTAGTGCGACCAAGGTCTAAAATATTATGAGAATTTTTGGTGTGTTCTTACTATTAGATTTTGTAATCATTAAAGAAAACACCAATGATGACTATGAATGTAATCATCTAGCTATAAGTAGCCTGATTACCTATTGTTTTGATGAATTATTATGTTTTATATAGATATTGAAGTTGATTTGGATGGTTATGTCAAGAATAACTACTATGAACCTCAATATAAACCTTTTTTTGACCCATGTTATTTCCCTCAATATCCTTATCAAGGTTTTTATCAATACTATGAGCCATGGCAGCCCTATGATTATCTTATTCCTTCTCCATATGAACACAAAATTCTTGAAAAACCCTATGAGGAAGTTTATGAAGAATATTTTAAACAAGCCTATAAATAAATATATCTATAAGATAGGTTTAATGCCCTTTAAGAACAAATCCAAGTTCTTAAAATCCAATCCCTTAAGAGGTAGATTCTTGAAAACAAACTTTCTTAAACTATACCTATCCTTCCTCAAGAACCATATTGTATTCCATATTAGCTTTCTCACTCTTATCCTCATGAAACCACTTACTATCCTCTAGCTTAGAACTAAGTAATAGAGTCTTGGGAAAACAAAGGTGAAGAGATTGAGAACTAAGAGGTGTATGCCCATGAAAAAAAATCATATTTTTGATCAAAATCCATTGCCTTCTCCTCAAGAATCTTTATCTTGTACTTCATGGAAGTCTATCCAAGAAGAGTTTCAAGATGTAAAAGAGGCCTTAGTTGAGAAGGTGGGTGATAAAGTTGCAACTAATGAAGATCCTCAAGATGGATTTGAGAAAAGTGTGGTAGTTGATGAAGAAAATGAAGTGATAGTAGAAGAGTTCAACCTTCTCTCCCTCTAAGAGTTATTTCAAGTGTCTCCTCCCATTCCCATGCCAATCTATGATATTTCCATCTTACCTCTTATTTCTCCTCTAACCAATAAATTTGTTCACCACCCTCCCACCTCATTCCCTCTTGAAGAAGAACCCATCTTATGGGAGACAAGTAAAGAAGAGAGAGATCATTTTTTAACTAATCAAGAGAATGATACAAGTATTTATGGTGAAGATATCACTAAAGGGACTCCCATTGGTGAAGAAAAGTGTAATTAAATCTTCTTGAGTGAAGAGAGATGTTGAAGGTCATGCTATATCTATCCACAAAAAATGTAGTTAAGACATGAAAGAAGAGGTACTTGAGAAGGACTCACACATAATAAGTTAGTCAATGTTAATGTGTATGAACAAGAGATTAAATCTAAGAATACAAAAGAATAAGTTGCTAATGACTCCATGGATCATGATGATTTGTGGTAAAGATTCTATGAGATATGTAGTGAATTTTAGGCCCTTCAAAGGCCTATATCTCCTATTGTCCAAGTTTAAGATATTATTAAATATGTTTTTCCCTTTTAAGTATAACATGATAGATCATAAAGTATCAAGATTTTTTAAGTGGCAAACAATAATTTTGTAGCTGATAAAGAGTTTTATCTCATTCAAAACAACATGGAGGTCAAAGAGATATGCCTTGATGAAGTGTCATTGGATCAAGTTGTAGATGAGCAATTCCATGAAAATATTGAGGCTATTAGAATGCAAGAATAATTCACCTTTGTAAGAGATATGTTTTCATCTACTGTAGTTACATTGAGGATCATGCTAAAGAGATTGGCAAACATCATGAAGGAGTTAGAAACATCAATTCTAATGCTCAAATTATCCATGTATTATTTCACTTCATGGAGAAATAAATGTTTTAGATTCCCTTTTGATCCAGGAGTAAGATTTATATCCAGGTTAGTTTATGCATAAGTTAGTTTGTTTTATTTGGTTTGTGTTTTCCCTAACTATTCATGAGAGCACATATGTGTTTTATTTATTATCTTATGTGTCTTTTACCTATTGTTTGTTGTGATTTTTATGTCTTTTTGGAGGCATTTTAGTGTTAAATATGGTGTATAGGTTATTTCATATCCCAATGGATAGGAGAAGGCAACTGGTCCATAGTCTGCAAGCATGCTACCATTAGGAAATCACCAAAATGTTGACTAATTTGACCCTATGGTCCAATAAGTCAATCCATTACAATTTCAAACTTGTCACGAGGTCTTGTAGGTCATAAATGTTTACCATGGTCATAACTAAGATCATAAAATATGTCTTAATCTTAGACACATTTACCTACGTCCATCTTACATCATTTTATGTCCTTTTTAACCATTTTGATGAAGTTGTATAGTTTATTCAATGGGAAAAGTGTGTAAAATTTTTATATAATTACCATGTGTCAAGTGAGTGTTAGTGATTAGTTTTGTAACTAAATTGTGCAGGTTTAAACATTTAAAACAAGAAGATCAGTTGAAAAAGAAGGAATTTCAGTTATTATACATACTGTAAAATAGTTATAACATGCATGGAAGCTTTAGGAAAGTCACCTCAATTATATAAAGGTTATTTACATTTTAATATTTCTTTGAAAGGTTCAAAAAAGACCAAAACTTGTTCACCTATAACATCACTCTCTTGTGTAAGTCAAGACTAGTCTATCAATTTTCCTCCAATATAGATAGGTTAGGCAAAGTTGAAGGAAATACATTTGGTGGATGAAATTAATCTCTTTGTAATCTCATTAAATGGAATTATTTTTAAAATTGGTTTATTGATCTTCATGAACAAATGTTAAGACTGGCACTGCATCTAAGTTGACTGCATATTCCTAACACCATCATGTTTTCTCATCTACTTATATAATCTAATGTTTCCAAATGGAGTAGGTGTACTTGCAAAGATTTATATTAATTTACATGTTATTTCCATCTTATTTGGTACATGTGAACATGGATCCAT
Organism: Torreya grandis; assembly: GCA_037957365.1. NCBI lineage: Eukaryota > Viridiplantae > Streptophyta > Pinopsida > Cupressales > Taxaceae > Torreya > Torreya grandis. Next base: position 4,275,827 of record JARHVA010000859.1, read on the forward strand.
AAGAAAGATCACTTCATTATGATATTAATTCATCACTATAATGATTTTCAAAGCATGTTTCCATAGTTTTAGGGTTGGTTCTTCTATCAATGGTTTCTAGGCAGATAATGCATTTGTGTCTCTCTTCTCAAAGCATAGAATCTAGCTTATCATTTTAAATTTTACTTTGGAAGGATTTGAGGTTGATTGAGTGATTTTCTCAAGACATGAACAAAGATTGGTTAGAACTCTAGTGTATACAATCATCTATAGTCATGTGTAAACATATATAGAATATGGAGGAGCCATCCAAAATCAAGAAACACAGATGGTGTTCATGACCAAGACTTGAATGGATTTTATCAATTAACTTAGGTCTTATAGTGTTGATCTTGAATTAAATTCAAACCTTGTATAAAAATAAAATTTACTTAAGGGAAAGCTTACCTTAACTTTTTCAAAGTACATTTTTGCTCTAAATAGTGTCATCTATTGGTGAAGATTCTTGAGGTTGGAGAAGGTCTAGTTATTCATGATAGTAGCCTAGGAATAGGAGAAATGTATTAACACAAGAAGTTGATAGATAGGTTAAGGATAAGTATTGTTTAGTGGGATTTAACTCAGTCAAGTTTCTATTGTATACACTTAGTATATACAGTGCCAAAAGTCCACCTGAACCTGTGACAACATAACTTGCAAGTGACATATAACCTATTGGTAGCAGTGAGTGAGAACAAGGTTAAAAGACATTAGTTAACATAATTAAAGTATAAATATTACATAATGACCTTAGGATGGAATAAATAAGTGAGACATAGTACTTAGGCATGAAACAATCATTTACATGTCTCACAACTTCCTTAAGGCTATAAACCTATAGTGCATTAATAGTGGTGAGTGATGGCATGATTTTTAGGCATAGATGAGATAATTAAAGTGTGAAATGTTATTATTGACCTAAAGTGAGATTAGTATTATAATTTACAATTTTAAAACCCAATGGACACTTATAGGAAACTTTCAGACTTCTTCCTTAATGCACACCTATAGTCAACATGGTTTGTAGCCTAGTATAAGCCAATGCAAGATGCCAGTTTGTTTGGTAATCATTAAATAAATATGGATGGACCATATTTGTTACACCATAATATTTTATGACATCACATTTTCATGTGATTTTTATAAAGAGATTAACAAATCAAAGACTAGGTTTTGATCCTCAATCTACAATCAACTAAAACCTTGCATAGTCATCATTCCTAGTAACCAATATTGAGAGTTTGAGTTGTATAATACTCTAGGGACATGAAAAAAACTTGAAATTATTTTATATGGTCTTCATTACCTAAAAACTATATCCATGGTCTTATTTTTTATAAATAAGGTAAGTACCCTCTATTTTATCTCAGTCAGAGGGCACTCCATAGGCATCCTAAGTTGCAAACTCAGAACATGAAGGGTAAATGGATGAATGAGATAGTATAGATACATGGTGATATGTTTTAGATGGTTTACATAAAGATTAATTAATAATTGAGAGACCATAAAGTCATTGGAAACCTATAGAGGATCAAATACATAGTCAGACATAGACTAGGCCTAAATGCTCATGGCTTCAAACTTGGTTCAAATGACTTTATAAACCATAAAAACAATTTAATAACCTTTATGAGATAATAAAATTATGGTAGGAGCCATTCATTTTTAGGGAAAAATTAAAATTTTGTCAACTTCACCTAAAATTATGTTAAGCCTACCCAAAATGCAAGAAGGAACTTGGTAGGCCAACTTATTTTGCTCACACTTGTATGAAGGGTGTGCATGGTGCCCCAAGGAGTTGGGAATAGTTTAAGGGGGTCCCTATATTTATTTAAATGGAATTTTTATTGGAGTTAGATGTATAGTTTTTATGAATTGTTACTAATTGTCCAAGACACCTAAAATCCTCTCAAACCCCTATTTCAAACTTGATTGAGAAAAGATGAATCGAGGTGCATATATAAGTGGTAAAATGACTAGGGAAGTGTTTTTAACTAGTTTTTTACTCTTACAAGCTCCTCACCAACCAATTATTTCATACTATATCTTGTATGGATAGGCCTAATATTGCATTTCTTGTATAATTTGAGTTATTTCATAGGTGCAAAGGGAAAATAATGAATTAAAATCATTGAAAGATGTATAAATAATCTTATTCATACTATCCATGCTCATTTATAATCACACTCAAACATGAAAACCTCTATGCTAGTATGTTCATTATAGGTAGCCGAAGTGATATAATTAGAAGTTAAGGTGACTATCCAAGATGGGAAGTGAGAAACATGTTTTGAGTTTCATGAAGATATATATGATAGACCAAAGGAAAAAAAATTCTTCAATAGGTGTCCTAACACCTCTATAACATGTGTTTTGGGTAACTGTAATTCATTCTAATGATAAGTGTTAAGAGTGAGGCCTAGAGGGCTAGTGACTAGTTTCTAGACAGTGAATGACAAGTGGTAAAATAGAGACCATTAGTTGAAGAGTGTATGAAGTTTATTACAACATTGTTTCCACATTATCATGATAGTGAAAATTTATAAAATATCCATATGGTAGTTTTATATAAGTAATTAGAGTCTTCATCATCAAGATAGTTTCAAAGAGGAAGTTGAAAAGCCCCTATGCCAACTCAAAGGAGAATGATGTACTTATAATGGACACTTGTTCAAGACTACTTATTGACATATTATCCACTTCTTTCTCTTTATTTTTAACTAGTTATCATATATTGACACTTGTATTTTTTATCCTTCCACTTCTTTTCCTCTCTCTCTTCTCTTATGCTCTATAAATGCAAGCATTTTTGGTAATTATATCTAGGACACACCTCATATGGTAAAGCCCTACTAGTTTGGAACCTTATTTTGATTTCAAATAAGACATATTAAGTTGATTTTATCTCTACAATATATTTCTTAAGTGTGTTAAGTGGTGTACTTGGATGTTAAGTGATGAATATGTTCTCCTTGCTTCCATTCTACCCTTACATGATTTGTGGATGGATATCTATTATAATAGGTCTCATAAAGTATATGTGTTTGTTGAGTGTGTCTTGAAGTATGAGATAGACTAACAGTGTCTATTATCAGACCTTATTTTCACCCACCTTTATATGTGCATAGCAATATGCCTCTATGAGAAATACTTATGCTAGAAGGACAATGAGTTAGGGTTAGTTTTGGTATTCTTCATTCTTAGTGAATATGAAAGTGTGTTTGTGGAATAATATTTTAGTGTATCACCTCATTAGTATATGTATAATTTATATTTAATTCTTCCCTTTTCACCCCTAAGTGACTACTCTAATGTAGTGTGTGAGCTTAAGAGACAAATCAAGGGAGGTATCCCTTAAACCTAGAGGTTTACCTCTAATATAGACAACTGATAGGCCTAGAGGTGATCCAATGTTGCACACAATCTAGAGTAGGCTTGAATAACCATTTTTAGGGTGAAATATTGAGTGAAAATAGTTATAGCATGCCCAGTGGGACTAAGATCTATAAGAGTAGGATATTTTTTGGTGTGTTCTTCTTACTATCAGCTTTTAGAAGAATTCAAGCAAACACTAATGTTGACTCCAAATGCAATCATCTAGTTGTAAGAAACTCAAGTATTTATTATTGAAAATTTTGATCAATTATTGTGTTGCATATAACTAATAAAGTTAATATGGATGGTTATGTTGATAATCCCTATTATGTGTTGGGTGACTATTTTGTCAATCAGCGTACTGATAAACAAAATAGGTCTGATCAACCACATCATGAAGATTGGTTGGCCAAATGTGTAGGTTTACCACATCAAAAGGGGACTAATCTCTCCTCTCATCAAGGGGAGGTTCCCTATAAATACGTAGGAGCTATATACTATATAAATAAATAGAAAATAACACACAGGGGTAGGATAAACCATCCATCTCTCTTCTTTCAGAGATGATGCTTTCAAACAGAGGAGAAATCTTGGGTGATTGGTGAAAATACTTCTCTTCTTTCAAAAGTAACATTCAGCCAAGAGCCAGATCCCTTCCTAGATAGTAGAAATCCTGGTGAAGCAACAAAAGGCGCTTCTCTTCTTTCAAAAGTTCTTGTTCTTACAAACAATAGGAATATTTTTGGTAGGATCAGTAACAGGGTAACAGAGTGACCAACAATCTAAGATGTAGCACAAAGTCTCCACCTTGACTACCTAAGAGTGAGGTATGAAGAATAATGGGGGCACAAAGTCATCCCAAGGTACTTTACATAGAAACAAAAAGTAAACACACACTGAAGACAACTATGTTAGCATAAAGTCTGAAAGTAGCTGACTTCAAGACACCTTCCTTATCACTTCCACTAATTCTACTTGTTAGATCAAATAAACAAGAATGATCCTAAGAAATAGACATAAGAAAAATTTCCTAAAATATCACAAGCTATAACAGCACAAAGTCTACAAGTAACTTGCTTTCTCATTCAATCAAAGAAATATGAACAACAATCTGAGCTCAAAGTCTCAATAATGCCTTTCAATTTAGGAAGAGTTTTGCTTCTGGTAACAAGATCTCCCTTATAACAAATGAGAGATTATAATATATAGCACTCCAAGAAAGACTTGGGCACTTGTTTTCATGAAAAAGGCCGATGCTATAGTCAACGTCTTCAATGCGCCTTTAGTTTTGTTTGGAGGGACCATGCTGGGAACAATGCATTGCCTCAACTATGGTGTGTCCATTCATCTAATGTTTGTGTAGCTATCCAATTCACCATTACTTCATGGAATAAAAACAAGCTTACATCCTTGATTTTGTGTACTCAGAAGTCTACTTGATCCACTGTTTCACCTACTAGAAATAAATCTTTTGAAGATATTTTTGTTCCTTTAGTCACGCTCCTCTCTTCACTACTTAAGTGCTTCTTTGATCTCTAGTTGAACCATCACTTTAATTGAACTTGCCTTTGGAATCATCCATGTTGCTTCTTTCTCCTTTATAGCCCTTCTTGTCTAAGTCTTTGGGGGGTCCTTTCTGCATCTTTGACAAGTGGTAAGTTCTGCTGTTATGAAACTCATTAGAAACTTATAAAAAATGGGATCCATGACACGTCTTTCTTGAGCAAATTCAAAAGGGGAACGTGGATGCAAACACTTGTCACATTCCGCTGAGTCATAACAGGACATGTGACATATTCCTCTTAACTTACAAAAGCTTTAGAAACCTTTTGAGAGTCCTATAGAAGATGACACATGGTAGCTTCCGCTCTGCTTTATAATGGACATGTGGTGGCTTCTACTACAATTTGTAATGGACACATGGTGGCTTCCACTGCACTTTTTAATGGACACATGGTGGCTTTTGATGCACTTTGTCTTTTTCCATCAGGTGCTTTTTTGTGGGATTTTCTCTTTAGTCAGGCTTTTCCTTTGCTTTCTTCAGGCTCTCTTCCTAGGTGAATTCCTTAGGACAAAATGTTTGAAGGAACTCCTTCAGATAATTTGTCTGAAGGACTCTACTTTGCCTTTTTCCTTGTTCATTTTTTTGAATGAGTTCACTTTGTCTATTTTTGCTTGCTACCCTCTGCAAGGGTTCCTGGCCTTGGTTCATTTCCCTCCACAAGGGCACTTGTTCCTTTGGCTTTGTGGCAACCCCTTGAACCTACCGATTAAACCAACTTTGGTTCAACGGTTCAATGGTTCAATCAGTTCATTCTTCATTATTTGGCTAAGTCTTTTTGATCTTTTGCACCAAGCATGTTGAACCAATTGGTCATTGAACCCATTGAACTTGCCTAAGTGTTGAGAGCTTGCTCTTCCCTGTAGAATCTATAGAAATCAACATGCAAAGCTTTTAAAACTTGGCTTGTAGAGTTCGTAGATTTTCTTCCTATAGAGTCCATAGATTCAAGCCTACAGAGTCTGTATATTTTTGAGAAAGCTTTGAAAAATGAAGAACTTGAATGTTCAAAATAATTTTTGAAAGGGGAAGAGAGGATTTTGGTCTATAGGACCAAAATAGTTCAAATGTTGTCCCAAAAATGAGTGATATTTTTGAGAGACAATAGCTAGCTCTAGTTGGGGAACTTCCCTTAGTTAAAATTTTGAAACAATTGAGGGGAGTAGAAACCAGAATCTCCAGTGCCTTGAAGTATGCCATTGGGCTATGGAGTCATGCTACCCAAAAAGAAAGGCTCCAAAAAATGAAAATGAAAATGAAAATCACAAAATAGAACCAAAGACTATACAAATGTACATATGTACAAGTGAACTTATCTGACACTTCAAGAATTGAAGTGATTCAGATGCTACCCATTATGAGACAATGAAAATGGTGTTCCATCCTGATAAACCATCAAGAAACCATTTTGTCCCTAGAATCAGTGACGGGCGAATGGGACTCTCCACCAAGAAACCAATTTTTTGTGTCTTCCTCTTGGCCTTTTCTTCTTCTTTCCCCATGGCAGGATGTGGTCTTCAAATTGAAAACCATAACTCCTTTCTCTCTCTACAAAAAGTTCCTTTTTTTGACTTTGGAATACAAAAATATGGTCCACCACCATAGCCTATTGTTTTACTAGTTTAGTCCAGTGCATGCTTTGATTGTCAACATTAAACCCTTGACAAACCATTAGCTCAACATCTCCTTTGGTGCAAAGGAGTTTTATTTCTTCATCCTGAGTAGTCTTTAATTTGAGCAACAGAGATTCACATCTAGCTATGTTGTTGGTGTTGCTAAACTATAACTTGCATGAAGGAAAAATATCTCCTTTAGGAGATATCAACACAGTCCCAGCTCCAGCATTAGTGGAAGAATTGCTACCATCAAATTCTAGGATCCAAGCATCATTAGAAGCTGATCTTCTATCATATTTCTCTTCATCAGAGATGGAAGATCCTTCTTGATTTTTAATATGCCTTACCAATTCTTCTGATGCTTGATTTGGATCAAATTCTAGATTACCAGCCACAGGACTTTGATCAGCTGAGACATGAGCATCCTCTGTGGTCAAGGAGTAATTACCCCTGACTAAGGGCTATAATAGAATTTGAGTAGTAGGGGCTGACATTTGGGTGACCACAATCTTTGCCTCAGACAGGTCCACACCTAGCTCTTCACCAATGTTTAACTACTCAGGATTAGCTTGCAGGGATTCAAACTCAGTAATTTGAATTTTGGATTTCTTGACATGATCAATCATGTCAAATGACTGAGATGGACTTCGAAGAGAGGATAGGAGTTCATCCTTTTGGTTTTTGGGAGGGGGAGGACTGATCTACGAAGTTGAAGTAGAAGGTGCAGAGATGTTTGATGTACTAACCTTCTTGGCAATCACTGGGTCCTTTGACTAGAAAGGCAGAGTGGTTCCCTACTTAGTAATTAGAATTGCAGGCTGATTTCATTCCTTTGTTCTTTCTTTATTAGCTTACTAGGCTGACTGATTCTTAGGCTGGGTGAATACTGCATATGATCCCTCATCTGCTTCACCTTCACTTCTAGGTTCATCCTGGTAATTCAAGAAAATGATGTGGGAGTCACCAGTTGATTCTTCTTGATCCCCCATGAAGAGACCAACATCATTTTCTTGCTCAAACATAGGTTGAAAAGAGAAAGCATGTTCTATTTCCAGATATCCAACTGTTGAGTTGGTTGGAGGTGCTTCAAGGGTAAGGTTCCTCTATGGGGGAGGAAGATGATTTGGTTTCCCTTGACTTTTGGTAGCGTTGCCTTGATATAGATGATTGGGGAATGTCCTCCTTGGTATATCTTTATATAGAGGAGCAAAATACATACCTTGTTCCATTTGCCTTTTCAAGGCTATCAATTCATTTTCCAACTTTTGTACCATTGGGTCAATGGTGGTTGTGGGTGAGTATTCAGAAGATGAAGAGGGTTTACCTCTATTAGGATATCTCCTTATCTTTCCTGCCAAGATAAGGTCATATTTTAGCTCAGTAGCCAAGTCTTAAGTAGCCTCAAGGTCTATGTGTCTAGCTTGTCTCAATAGAAAACTCACTTTAGGTAGCTGTGAGTTGATGAAGAAGCATTTGAGATTTTGAGGTGTCGGCTGGGTGACCATGGGAATCCTGTGCCTCGACTTGTTAAACTTGGAAATAAAATCCATCATAGGCTCATGAGGTTCCTTCTTCATTTGAGTGAGCTGGGCCAAAAAATCATGTGCATCCTCTGCAAGCTTGAATCTAGCTTCAAACTTGGCTTTGAGTGTATCCCACTCAGTCACTAATCCAGCTTGCAGATGGTAGAACTAGTTTGTAGCAGTGCCTTGTAGTGTCTCCACAAAAATCCTAACTGCCACGTCTTCAAATTCCACTCCTATCACACCACAGGCTATGTTAAAGGCTGAAATGTGTTCATAAGGGTGAACTCTCCCATCTCCAAAGAACTGAGGGAAGTTCTTTCTTGAGCTGCGTGGAAGTTCATGTAGAGGTGGAGTCAAGTTGAGTGGACCAAAAGAGTTACCCCAGGGGCCTCGAACTGCCATGATTTAATTATGAAAAATAGGGATAACAAATCTAGGTAAAGTGGCTATATTGTAGAACAAAAATGGAAAAGAATTGGCCCTACTTCAGCTTGAGGCTTGAGGCTTCAGACTGTGCACTCTTTTCCAGCAGCTCTGGTTTTGTAGACCAGATAAAATAATGGAGATGGAAGAAAATGGTAAGGCTATAATGATAATGGGTAAGACATAGAATAGAGTCACCAGAGTATGTAATGGAAATGGATAAGGCTATAATGATAGTGTGTAAGACATAGGTGATGCTTCAATCTGAAGCTTGAGGCTTCAAATTGCACAAGATTGCTATGTCCCCAATGGAGTCACCAAAAACTATTCCACGAGGCTGGGGAGAAAAAATTAATAATGGGAAAGCACTGGAGTAGTTCATTATTCCACAATAGAATGCATGGATAAGGTTATAATGATAATGGGTAAGACATAGGTGATGTTTCAATCTAAAACTTGAGGTTCCAAATTGCACAAAATTACTATCCCCAGTGGAGTCGCCAAAAATTGTTGGGTGAATATTTTGTCAATCAGCATACTGATAAACAAAATAGCTCTAATAAACCATAGCAAGAAGATTGGTTAGCCAAATGTGTAGGTTTACCACATCAAAAGGGGACTAATCTCTCCTCTCATCAAGGGGAGGTTCCCTATAAATACGTAGGAGCTATGTACTATATAAATAAGTAGAAAATAACACACAAGGGCAGGATAAACCATCCATCTCTCTTATTTTAGAGATGATGCTAAAAAATAGAGGAGAAATCCTAGGTGATTGGTGAAATACTTCTCTTCTTTCAAAAGTAACATTCAGACAAGAGCCAAATCCCTTCCTGGATAGTAAAAATTCTGGTGAAGTGACAAAAGGCACTTCTCTTCTTTCAGAAGTGCTTGATCTTGCAAACAACAAGAATATTTTTGGTAAGATCAGTAACAGGGTAACAGAGTGACCAGCAATCTAAGATGTAGCACAAAGTCTCCACCTTGACTACCCAAGAGAGGTATGAAGAACAATGGGGGCACAAAGTCGTCCCAAGGTCCTTTACACAAAAATAGAAAGTAAACACACACTGAAGACAATTATGTCAGCACAAAGTCTAAAAGTAGCTAACTTTAGGACACATTCCTTATCACTTCCACTAATTCTACTTGTTAAATCAAATAAACAAGAATGCTCCTAGGAAACAGACATAAGAACAATTTCCTAAAATAGCACAAGCTATAACAACACAAAGTCTGCAAGTAACTTGCTTTCTCATTCAATCAAAAAAATATGAACAACAATTTGAGCTCAAAGTCTCAGTAATGCTTTTCAATTTGGGTAGAGTTTTGCTTTTGGTAACAGGAAGATCTCCCTTGTAACAGATGAGAGATTACAATATATAGCGCTCCAAGAAAGACTTGGGTGCTTGTTTTCATGAAAAAGGCCCATGCTACAGTCAACATCTTTAATGTGCCTTCAGTTTTATCTAGAGGGACCATGCTAGGAATAGCGCATTGCCTCAACTATGGTGTGTCCATTCATCTAATGTTTGCGTAGCTATCCAATTTGCCATTACTTCATGGAAGAAAAATAGGCTTGCATCCTTGATTTGGTGCACTCAGAAGTCTACTTGATCCACTGTTTCACCTACTAGAAATAAATCTTTTGAAGATATTTTTGGTCCTTTGGTCTCACTCCTCTCTTCACTACTTAAGTGCTTCTTTGCTCTCTGGTTGAACCATCACTTTAATTAAACTTACCTTTGGAATCATCCATGTTGTTTCTTTATCCTTTATAGCCCTTGTTGTCTAAGTCTTTGGGGGGTCCTTTCTACGTCTTTGACAAGTGGCAAGTTTTGTTGTGCGAAACTCATTAAAAACTTACAAAAAATGGGATCTACGACATGTCTTGCCTGAGCAAATTCAAAAGGGGAATGTGGATGCAAACACATGTCACATTCCAATGAGTCATAATAGGACACGTGATGTATTTCGCTTAACTTATAGAAGCTTTAGAAAGTTTTTGAGAGTCCTGTAGAAGATGACACATGGTGGCTTCTACTTTGCTTTATAATGGACACATGGTGGCTTCCGCTACACTTTGTAATGGACACATGGCAGCTTTTACTACACTTTGTAATGGACACGTGGTGGCTTTCACTGCACTTTGTCTTTTTCCATCAGGCACTTTTCTATGGGCTTTTCTCTTCAGTTAGGCTTTTCCTTTGCTTTCTTCGGGCCCTCTTCCTAGGTGAATTCCTTCAGACAAAATGTTCGAAGGAATTCCTTTGGAAAATTTGTCCAAAGGACTCTACTTTGCCTTTTGCCTTGTTCATTTTTTTGAAGGAGTTCACTTTGTCTATTTTTGCTCGCTACCCTCCGCAAGGGTTCTTGGCCTTGGTTCACCGCCCTTTGCAAGGGCACTTGTTCCTTTGGCTTTGGGGCAGCCCCTTGAACCTACCGATTGAACCAACTTTGGTTCAATGGTTCAATGGTTCAATCGATTCATTCTTCATTATTTGGCTAAGTCTTTTTTATCTTTTACACCAAGTGCGTTGAACCAATTAGTCATTGAACTTGTTGAACTCACCTAAGTGTTGAGAGATTACTTCTTCCTTGCAGAGTTTATAGAAATCAACATGCAAAGCTTGTAGAACTTGGCCTACAAAGTTTGTAGATTTTCTTCCTACAGAATCTATAGATTCAAGCCTGTAGAGTCCATAGATTTCTAAGAAAGCTTTGAAAAATGAAGAACTTGAATGCTCAGAACAATTTTTGAAAGGGGAAGAGAAAATTTTGGTCTGTAGGACCAAAATAGTTCAAATGTTATCCCAAAAATGAGTGATATTTTTGGGGGACAAAATTATGAACCTCCATATCAACTTTGTTATGACCGATGGAATGTCCCTCAACAACCCTATCAAGGTTGTTATCAATTGTATGAGCCATGGCAACTCTGTGATAATCCTATTCCTTCTCTATATGAACATCATCTTATTAAACAAACATATGAGGAAGTTTATGAATAATATTATGAAGAAGAATATGAATAAAGCTATCTAGAAGATAGGTTTAAGGCCCTTGAAGAAAAAATCCAAGTTCTTAAAATCCAAGCCCTTAAGAGGTAGATTCTTGGATACAACCTTACTCAAACTATACCTATCCTTCCTCAAGAACCATGTTGAATTCCATATCAAATTGATCATCCTTATACTCATGAAACCATTTAATATCCTTAATAATATCCAATCTAATCCTTCATAGATCCTACTAGCTTTCAAACTCCATCTTAAAACCAAGTAATAGAGTCTTTGGAAAATAAAGGTGAAGAGAGTGAGAACCAAGAGGTGTATGCCCATGAAAAAAATATTATTTTTGATCAAAATCCATTTCATTCTCCATAAGAACCTTTATCTTGGCCTTTACATAAGTCTATTCAAGAATATTTTCAACATGAGAAAGAGGCCTTAGTTGATAATGTGGGTGATCAAGCTGCAGCTAATGAAGAGCCTCAAGAGGGCTATGAAAAAAGTGAGGTAGTTGATGAAAAAAATGAAGTTCTAGTAGTATATTTTAACCTTCTCTTCCTCTAAAACTTATTTCAAGTGTCTTCTCTCATTTCCATGCCAATCTATGATCTTTCCATATCACCTCCTATTTCTCCTTCAACCCATGAATCTATTCACTAGCCTTCCACCTCATTGACTCTTGAAGTAGAACCCATCTTATGGGAGGAAAGTAAAGAAGAGCAAGATCAGTTTACAACTGAAAAGGGGGATGATACAAGCATCTATGATGAAGAGATAACCATAAGGATTCCCCTTGATGAATATAAGTCAAATTAAATCTTATTGAGTGAAGAGAAAGATATTGAAGGTCATGTTGTAGCTGTCCACAAAGAGTGTAGTCAAGACATGCAAGAAGAGGTACTTGAGAAGGAATCCAAATATGTTGAGTTAGTTGATGTTCATGAGTATGAACAAGAGTGTAAACCTAAGAACAAAAAATAATAAGAAGCTACTGATGACTCTATAGAGCATGATGATTTTTGGTAAAGATTATATGAGATATGTAGTGAATTTGAGGCCCTTCAAAGGCCTATACCTCCTATTTTCCAAGTTGAAAATACTTTTAAAGATGATTTGACATTTTAAGTACAACATGATAGTTACCAAAGTATCATTATTTTTGAAGTGGTAGCCAATCATTTTGCAACTGATAAAGAGTTTGATATCATTTAAAACAACATGGAGGTCAAAGATATATGCCTTGATGAAGTGTCATTAGATCAAGTTGTAGCTGAGGAGTCCCATTAAAATATTGAGGCTATTGGAATTCAAGAATAATTCACCTTCATAGGTGACATGTTTGCATCTACTGTAGTTGCATTAAGGATCATACCAAATAGATTGGAAAACATCATGAAAGACTTAGAGACAGCAATGCCAATTATCAAAAGGCAATATGCTTCATGTATTCCTTTACTCAATGGAGAAAGAAATGTTTCAAGCTTCCCCTTTAATCCAGGAGGAAGATTTCTATCTAGGTTAGTTTGTGCATAAGTTAGTTTGTTTGAGTTGGTTTGTGTTTTCTCTAAGTGTTCATGAGAGGACATATGTGTTTTTTAAATTTATTGTCTTGTCTTGTATGTCTTTTTCCTATTATTTTATGTGATTTTGATGTCTTTTTAGGGGAATTTTAGTGTTAAATATGGTGTATAGGTGACTCAATATCCCAATGGATAGGAGAAGACAACTGGTCCTTAGCATAACAAGCATGCTACCCCTAGGGAATCACTAAAATGTTGACTAATTTGACTCCTTGGCCAAATAAATCAACCCCCATTCAAGTTCAAACTTGTCATGAGGTCTCCTAGGTCATAAATGTTCACCATGGTCATAACTAAGATCATAAAATATGTCTTAATCCTAGTCACATTTTCCTAGGTCTATTTTATGTCATTTTATGTCCTTTTAGACCACGTTTATGAATTTTTATGTTTTATTTAATGGAAAAAGTGTGTCACAATGTTATACAATGTCCCATGTGTTAGGTGAGTGTTAGTGGTTAGTTTTTTAACTTAATTGTGTAGGTTTAAATGTTTAAAACAAGAAGATCAGTTAAAAATGAGGAGTTTTAGTTGTTGTACAGACTGTAAAATAGTTATAACATGTGGAGAAGCTTTAGGAGGGTTACCTGAGTTCTCCATAGGTCAGCCCAATGTTTAAATTGATTTTAAAAGTTAAAAAATGACCAAAATTGCTTCACCTTTCCTGTCACTCTCATGTGTAAGTCAAGACTAGTTATCAGTTTTCATCCAATATGGATAGGTTAGACAAATTTGAAGGAAATACATTTGATGGATGAAAGTAATCTCTTTCTACTCTCATTCTATGTATTTATTTTTAAAATTGATGGATTGATCTTCATAAACAAATGTTAAGACTACTAATGCCTCTAAGTTAATTGCATAATCCTAACACCTTTAGGTTTTCTCATCTACTTACATAATTTGATGTTTCAAAATGGTGTAGATGTATTGGAATTTATTTATCTTCATTTTCATGTTGTTTACATATTATTTGGTATGTGTGAACATGGATACATAAGCAATATCACTTTATTGTGATAGTAATGCATCGCTATAATGGTCTGTAGAACATGTTTCGATAGTTGTAGGATTTGTTATTTTATCAGTGGTTTTAAGATGGATAATGCATCTATATCTCTCTCCTCAAAGTAGGAAAGATAGTTTCTCCATGCCAATTTTTTTGTAGAAGGCTTGGAGGTTGATTGAGTGAGTTTCTCAATACATGAATAAAGACTAGTCAAAACTATAGTGTATACAATCATGTGTAAACATGTATGAAATATGGAAGATCCATATAAAACCAAAAAACATGGGTAGTGTTCATGACCAAGACTTAAATGGAGTTTTTGAAGTGATTCAGAGATTATAGTGTTGATCTTATAATCAACCCAAACCTTGTAGTCAACCAGAATAAGAAAATTTGTTTAAGGAATGCCTTAACTTAACTTCTTTGAAATACATTTTTCTCTAGATAGTTTCATCTATTGGTGAAGATTCTTGAGGTTGGAGTAGGTCTAGTTGTTCATGCTAGTAGCCTAGGCCCAGGAGAAATGTATTGTGTTAGCCTAGGCCCAAGAGAAATGTATTGACACATGAAGGTGATGTATAGGCCAAGTATAAGGATGGTTGAGTGGGATTTCACATAGTCAAGTTTCCACTATATGTACTCAATAAATACAATGCCAAAAGGCCACATGAACTTGTGACAACACAACTTGTAAGTGACATACATCCTATTGGTATTAGTGAGTGAAAACATGGTTCAAAGACATGAGTTAAGATAATTCAAGTTTAAATATACCATAATTATCTTATGAGGGAGTAAAGAGGTGAGACATAGTGCTCAAGTATGAAACAAACATCTACAAGTCTCACAACTTCCTTAAGGCTACAGACCTATAATGCATTAATAGTGGTGAGTGATGACATGATATACAGGCATAGATGAGCTCATTAAATTTTTAAATGGTATTATTGACATAAATTGAGATAAATAGCATAATTTATAGTGTTAAAACCTAATTGACACCTATAGGAAACCTTCATGCTTCCTCTTTAATGCACACCTACAATTGACATAACCTACAACCTAGTATAAGCCAATGCAAGATGATAGTTTGTTTGGAAAATAGTAAATAAGGATGGATGTAAAATATTGGATAAACCATTGTATTTTATGACATAAAATTTTCATGTGATTTATATAAAGAGATTAACAAATCAAAGACTAGGTTTTGACCCTCAAGCTATAGTCAACTAAAACCTTGCACAATCATCAATCATATTAACTAGTCTTGAAATTTTGAGTTATAGAAGACTATAGGGACATTAAAAATCCTTGAAAATTATTTTATATGGTCTTAATTACATAAAAAGATATATCCACAGTCTTATTAAATCTATATAAATAGGGGAAGTACCCTCTATTCTATCTCAGACAGAGGGCACTCCACAAACAACCTAACTTACAAACTCGGAATATTAAGGGTAAATGGTTAAATGAGATAGTATTATATCCATGGTGATATGTTTTATAGGGTTTATATGAATATTAAATAATAATTAAGAACCCTAAAATCATTGTAAACCTATAAAGGGTCAAACACACAGTCATACATAGACTAGGCCTATTAGGCCTAAACTATGCCTAAACCCTCATGGCCTCAAACTTGTTTCGAATGACTATATGAACCCAAAAAAAAATTGATAAAATTTATGAGATAATAAAATAATTTTAGGATCCAATTTTTTTTATAGGTAAATATTCAAAGTTGGTCAATTTGACCTAAAATTATGTCAGACATACCTGTAATATAAGAAAGAACTTGATAAGTCAACTTCTTTTGCTCACACCTATACAAAGTGTGTGCATGGTGACCCAAGGAGTTGGGAATAGTTTAATGGGTTATAAATATTGATTTTAATGTATTTTTTTTGGGAGTTAGATGTCTAGTTTTTATGAATCATCACTAAGAGTCTAGGACACTTAAAACCCTCTCAAAACCCTCTTTCAACCCTGATGGAGAAAAGATGAATCAAAGTTCATATATAAGTGGTAAAATTACTAGTGAAGTTTTTATAACTAGTTTTTTACTCTTTTAGGCTCCTCACCGAGTAATTATTTTATATTATCTCTTGTACATATAGGCCCAATTATGAGTTTTTTCAAAAATTTGAGTTATTTCATAGGTGCAGAGGGAAGCTAATGAATGAGAATAATTGAAAGAGTTATAGAGAGGCTTATTCCTACAATCCATACTCATTTATAATCACAATAAATCATGAAAAACTCTCTACTATTACATTCATTATAGGTAGTCTAAGTGAGATAATGAGAATGCAAGGTGACTGTCTAAGATGGGAGTGAGAAGCATGTTTTGAGTTTCATGAAGATCTATATGATAGACTAGAGGGAAAAAATATCTTAAAAATGTGTCATAACACCTCTATAATATGTCTCTTAGATAATTATAAGTAATTTTTATGGCAAGTGTAAAGAGTGAGGCCTAAAAGGCTAGTGAGTATTTTCTAGACAATGAATGCCAAGTGGTGCAAGAGAGACCATCAGTTGAGAAGAATATGAAGGTTGTTAAAAAATTGTTTTCACCTTGTCATGATAGTGTAAATGTGTCAAATATCCCTATGGTAGTTTTTTATAGTCATTTGGTGTCCTCATCATCAATATAGTTTCAAATAGGAAGGTGAAGAGCCCCTATGCCAACTCAAAGGAAAAGGATGCAATTATGATGGACACTTATCCAAGACCACTTCTTGACATATTATACACTTCCTTATCTTGATTTTTAATTTATTCTCACAAATTGATAGTTGGATTTGTAATCCTTCCACTTCTCTTCTTCTCTCTCTTCTCCTATGC
This sequence comes from Torreya grandis, assembly GCA_037957365.1. NCBI lineage: Eukaryota > Viridiplantae > Streptophyta > Pinopsida > Cupressales > Taxaceae > Torreya > Torreya grandis. Next base: position 4,292,796 of record JARHVA010000859.1, read on the forward strand.
TCTATAAATGCAAGCCTTTTTGGTAATTGTATCTAGGACACACATAGTATGGTGAATCCCTACTTGTTTAGCACCTTGTTTTGATTTTGAATAGGAAATATGAGGTTTATTTGATATATTAAATATATTGCATAACTATTTTAAGTGGTGAAATTGGATTCTAAGTGATGATTATGTTCTCCTTGCTTCTATGCTACCCTTGCATGTTTTGTGTGATGGATATCTCTTCTAGTAGGTCTCATTAAGTGTATGTGTTTGTTGAGTATGTATTTAAGTATGAGAGGGAATATTAGTGTCTAGTATTAGACCTTATTTTCACTTATTTCTAGATGTGCATATCAATATGCCTCTATGAGAAATACTTATGATAAAAGGACAATGAGTTAGGGTTAGTTTTGGTAGTCTTCAATCTTTATGCATATGCAAACATGCTTATAGACTAATATTTTGGTGTATCACCTCATTAATAAATGTTTAATTTATATTTTTTTATTCCATTTTCAACCCCAATTGACTAGTCTTGTGTAGTGTGTGATCTTAAAATATAAATCAAGGGAGCTATCCCTTAAATTTAGAGGTTTATCTCTATTATAGGCAACCCACAAACCTAGAGATAATCCAATGTTTCAAAAAACATAGAGTAGGATTGAACAACCATATCTAGGGTGAAATATTGAGTGACAAAAATTCTATCACACCTGATGGGACCAAGGTCTAAAAGAGTAGGATAATTTTTGGTGTGTTCTTCCTACTATCAGCTTTTGGAAGCATTCTAGCAAACACCAATAGTAACTCTGAATGTAATCACCTAGTTGTAAGTAACCCAAGTACCTATTGTTGAAGATTTTGATAAATTATTTTGTTTCATATAACTAATGAAGTTGATATGGATGGTTATGTTGAGAATCCCCACTATGCACCTCCCTACCAACCTTGTTATGACCCATGTTATGTCCCTTATTAGCCCTATCAAGGTTTTCATCAATCATATGAACCATGGTAGCCTTGTGATAATATTATTACTTCTCCATATGAAAATCATGTTATTGAAAAATCATATGAGGAAGTTTATGAAGAATATTATAAAGGATCCTATGAATAAATTTATCTAAAATATAGGTTTAAGACCCTTGAAGAACAAATCCAAGCCCGTAAGAGGTATATTCTTGGATACAACCTTCCTCAAAATATACATTACTTCCTCAAGAACCATATTGTATTCCATTTCATCTTGCTCATAATTATCCTTATGAAACCACTTAATATCCTCAAGAAGAGACAATCAAATCCTTCATAGATCCAACTAGATTTCAAACTCTAGCTCGGAACCAAGTAATAGAGTCTTGGGAAAATAATTGTGAAGGGAGTGAGAACCAAGAGGTGTATGTCAATGAAGAAAATCCTATTTTTGATCAAACTACATTTTCTTCTCCCCAAGAACCTTTATATTATCCTTAATGTAATTCTATCCAATAAGAGTTTCAACATAAAAATGAGGCGATAGTTGAAAAGGTGGGTGATCAAGTTGTAATGCATGAAGAGCCTTAAGAGGGATATGAGAAAAGTGAGGTAATTGATGAATAAAATGAAGTGGTAGTATAAAAGTTGAACCTTCTCTCCCTCCAAGAGTTATTTCAAGTGGATCCTCTCATTACCATGCCCATCCATGAGCTTTTCATCTGACCTCTTATTTTTCCCTCAACCCATGAATCCATTCACCACCCTCCCACCTCATTTTCTCTTGAAAGAGAACCCATATTATGGGAGACAAGAAAAGAAGAGAAAGATCAGTTTGAAATTGATCAAGAGGATGATACAAACATCTATGATGAAGAGATCACCATAGGGACTCCCCTTGGTGAATACAAGTGCAATTCAATCTTCTTGAGTGAACAAAATGATGTTGAAGATTATGTTGTTGCTATCCACAAAGATTGTAGTCAAGACATGAAAGAAGAGGTGCTTGAGAAGGAATCCACATCTACTAAGTTATTTTATGTTCATGTGTATGAACAAGAGCTTAAAAATGAGAATATAAAAGAAGAAGTTGTTGATGACTTTACGAAGCATGATGATTTGTGGTAAATATTCTATGAGATATGTAGTGAATTTGAGTCCCTTCAAAGCCTAATACTCCTAATATCCAAGTTAAAGATATTATTATATATGTTTTTCCCTTTGAAGTATAACATGATAGCTCCCAAAGTATCAAGCTTTTTTGAGTGGTAGCCAATGAGTTTTTAGATGATAAAGAGTTTGATCTCACTCCAAACAACATGGAGGTCAAAGAGATATGCCTTGATGAAGTGTCATTGGATCAAGTTTCAGCTGAGGAGTCCCATGAAAATATTGAGGCTATTGGAATGCAAGAAGTATTCAACTTTTTAGGTGATATGTTTATATCTACTATAGTTACATTGAGGATCATGTCAAAGAGATTGAGAAACATCATGAAGGAGTTAGAGACATCAATGCCAATGCTTAAGAGGAAACATGCTTCATGTATTCCTTCACTTCATGGAGTAAGAAATGTTTCAAGATTCCCATTTGATTAGGAGGAAGATTTATATAAAAGTTAGTTTATGCATAAGTTAGTTACTTTATGTTGATTTTTGTTTTGCTTAAGTGTTCATGAGAGAATAGATGTGTTTAATTTATTATCTTGTCTTGTGTGTATTTTACCTATTGTTTGGTGTGATTTTGAGGTATTTTCAAAGGAATTTTAGTGTCAAATATGATGTATAGGTGAATCCATATCCCAATAGATAGGAGAAGGCAATTGGTCCTTAGCATAACAAGCATGTTACCCTTAGGAAATCACCAAAATGTTTAATAATTTGACCCATTAGTCAAATAAGTTAACCCCCATACAAGTTTAAACTTGTCATGAGTTATCCTAGGTCATAAATGTTCACCCTGGTCGTAAATAAGATCATAAAATATGTCTTAATCTTAGTCACATTTGTTAAGGTCCATCTTATGTCATTTTATGTCCTTTCTGACCCCTTTTATGAAGTTACATGGTTTAGTCAAGGGGAAAAGTGTGTCAAAGTTTTATCCAACATCCCATGTGTTAGGTGAGTTTTATTGGTCAATTATGTAACTAAATTGTGCAGGTTTAAACATTTAAAACAAGAAGATTAGTTGAAAAAGGAGTTTTAATTTTTATATGAACTGTACAAAAGTTATAAAAAGTGTGGATGCTTTAGGAGGATCCTCTCAGTTCCCCATAGGTCATATCTATGTTTATATTGCTTTTATAGGTTCAAAAATAACCAAAATTGGTTCACCTATCCCATTGCTCTCTTATGCATGTCAAGACTAGTCCATCAGTTTTCTTCCAGTACGGATATGTCAAATAGAGTTGAAGGAAATGAATTTGGTGGATGAAATAACTTTCATTGTACTCTCATTACATGGAATTAGTTTTCAAATTTGTGTATTGAACTTCATGAACAAATTTTAAGACTAATAATGCCTCCAATTTGACTACATATTCCTAACACCATTAGGTTTTCTCATCTATTTGCATAATCTAATTTTTCTAAATGGTGTAGGTATACTTACAAAGATTTATCTTCATTTAAATGTTGTTTAGATATTATTTGGTACGTGTTAACATGGATCCATCAAAAAAATTTCTTAATTATGATATTAATTCATCACTACAATTATCTGTAGAGCATGTTTACATATTTATAGTATTTTTTCATCTATTAGTGGTTTCAAGGCAGATAATGCACCTGTGTCTCTCCCCTCAAATCATGTAATCTAGTTTCTCCATGTTAGTTTTGAATATTAAGTCTTGGAGGTTTTTTGAGTGATTTTCTCAAGACATGATCAAGGATTTTTCAAAACTATAGTGTATATAGTCATCTATAGTCATATGTAAGCATGTATATAATGTGGAGGATCCATCTAAAACCAAAAAACATAGGTGTTCATGCTCAATAATTGAATGGAGTTTCTCAAGTCATTCAAGGTTTATAATGTTGATATTGTATTCAAATCAAACCTTATATTCAACCAGAACAAGAAAAGTTGCTTAAGGGAAGTCTTACCCTAACTTCTCTGAAATACAGTTTTGCTTCACATAGTGTCATCTATTGGTGAAGATTATTAAGGTTGAAGTAGGTCTAGTTTTTATTGCTAGTATCCCAGGCATAAGAGAAATGTATTGACACAAGAATTTGATGGATAGGTTAAATATAAGGATGGTTGAGTGGGATTTCATTTATTCAAGTTTTCATTGTATGCACTAAGTAAATACAATGCCAAGGCCACATGAACTTATGACAACACGACTTGAAAGTGACATATAGTCTATTAGTAGTAGTGAGTGAGAAAATGGTTCTAAGACATGAGTTAATATAATTAAAGTATAAATATTCCATAATTACCTTATGAGGTATTAAAGAGATGAGACACATTAATAAGTCATGAAACAAGCATTTACAGGTCTCATAACTTCCTTAAGGTTATAGACTTATAGTGCATTGATAATGGTCAGTGATGACATGATCTGAAGGCATAGATGAGATCATTAAATTATGAAATGGTATTAGTGATATAAATTTATATCAATAACATAATGTATAGTGTTCAAACCCAATTCACACTTATAGTAAACTTTCAGACTTCCTCCTTAATGCACACCTATAGTTGACATAGTCTGCAACCTAGTATAAGCCAATGTAAGATGCTAGTTTATTTGGTATGAAAAAATAAGGATGGATGGAACATATTGGATACACCTTAAAATTTTATTACATAAAAATTTTAAGTGATTTTTAGAAAGATATTAATAAATTAAACACTGGGTTTTGACCCTCAATCTACAATCAATTAAAACCCTGCATAGTCATTAGTCCTAATAACCAATATTGAGAGTTTGAGTTGTATAAGACTATAGGAAAATGAAAAATCCTTGAAAATTATTTTATATGGTATTTTTGACCTAAAAATATATCCATGGTCTTATTCTATTCGTAAAAATAGGGTAAGTACCCTCTATTTTATCTCAAACAGTGGGCACTCCACAGGTAACCTAACTTGCAGACTTAGAACATGAACGGTAAATGGATGAATGAGATTATATTATATCCATTTTAATATGTTTTAAAATGTTTATATGAATATTAAATAATAATTTATATACCCTAAAATCATGGGAAACCTATAGAGGGTCAAACACATAGTCAGATACAAACTAGGCCTATTAGGCCTAGATTAGGCCTAAACCCTCATGGCCTCAAAATTGCTTCAGATGGATATATAAACCATAAAAACCATTTAATAAAATTATGTTAGGATCTATTAGTGTGTAGGGAAGCATTCAAATTTGGTCAATTTGACCTAAAACTATGTCAGGCTTACCCAGAATGAAAGAAGGAACTCGATAGGCCAATTTATTTTGCTCACACTTGTACGGAGGGTAATTATGGTGACCCAAGGATTTAGGAATAGTGTAATTATGTTCCTATATTAATTTAAATGTAATTTTTTTTGGATTTATATGTTTGGTTTTCATGAATCATCACTAACAATCCAAGACACCTAAAACCCTCTCAAAACCTTATTTCAAACCTGATGGAGAAAAGATGAATGGAGGTGCATATATAAGTGGTTAAATTAATAAGAAGTGTTTTAAAATATTTTTTTACTCTTATAGGCTCCAAACCAACCAATTATTATGTACTATCTCTTGTATAGATAGGCCCAATTCTGAGTTTCTTATATAGTTTGAGTTGTTTCATAGGTGCAAAGGGAAACTAATGAATGAGAATAATTGAAAGAGGTATACAAAGGTTATTAATACTCTCAATAATCATTTATAATCATAGTAAATCATGAAAACCTCTTTGATAGTATATTATTTACAGGCATTTTAAGTGAGATAGTGAGAAGGCAAGGTGACTATCAAAGATGGGAAGTGAGAAGCATGTTTTGAGTTTTATGAAGATCTATGTGATAGACTAGAGGACAAAAATATTTTCAAAAAATGTCCTAATATCTATGAAACATGTCTCTTAGACAAATATAATTCATTCTGATGATAAGTGTGAAGAGTGAGGCCTAGAAGGCTAGTGAGTAGTTGCTAAATAATGAATGACAAGTTGTTCAAGAGAGACCATTAGTTGTGGAGAATATGAAGGTTGTTACATCCTTTTTACCACATTATCATGATAGTGAAAATGTATCAAATATCCTTATGGAAGTTTTGTATAGTCAATTGGAGTCTTCATCATCAAGGTAATTTAAAAGAGAAAGGTTAAGAGCACCTATGCCAACTCAAAGGAGAATGGTGCAATTATGATAGACACTCATACAAGACCACTTTTTAACCTATTCTCCACTTCATTCTCTTCCTTTTTAATTTTTTCTCACATATTAACACTTGGATTTGTGATCTTTTCACTTATCTTATTCTCTCTCTTCTCCTATACTCTATAAATATAAGCTTTTTTGGCAATTGTATCGAGGACACATTTAATATGGTGAAGCCCTACTGGTTAGGCACATTATTTTGATTTTAAAAAAGAAATATAAAGTTGATTTTATCCCTACAATCTCTTTCCCAAGTGTGTTAATTTGTGTAATTGGATGTTAAGTGATAAATATGTTATCCTTACTTCCATGTTTCCCTTATTGTTTTATGTGTTGGATATCTCTTTTGATAGGTCTCATAAAGTGTATGTGTTTGTTGAGTGTGTCTTGAAGTGTGAGAGGGACTAGTAGTGTCTAGTATCAGACCTTATTTTCATCCACCTCTAGATGTGTATAATAATCTACCTCTATGAGAAATAATTATGCTATAAGTACAATGAGTTAGGGTCAATTTTGGTAGTGTTAATTCTTAGTGCATATGCACATGTTTTTATAGACTAATATTTTGGTGTATCACCTCATTAGTATAGGTTTAATTTCTATTTCATTCTTCCATTTTCACCCCCAAGTGACTATTATAGTTTAGTTTATGATCTTAAGAGATGAATCAAAGGAGATAGCCCTTAAACCTAGAGGTTTACCTCTACTATAGGTAACCCATAGGCTTAGGGGTAATCCAATGTTTCACTCAATCTAGAGTATACTTGAACAACCATCTCTAGGGTGAAATATTGAGTGACAATAGTACCTATGGAAATCATTTATAATATTGTAATTTTTAATACATGTAGTGTGCTAATGACGAAAAAGATGAAATGCCTAGAATTTTATCTCATTATACCATGGTAAATGTAATGTTCAATGTAAGTGTTAATGAGGAACTTATTATTTATCATATATTTAAAGGGACAAATATGACATTTTGAGGAAAAAATGTACCTAAAATTGTTTATTAATGATGCATTTTTACACAATGTATCTAATATTCTATTTTGTATGATTTTGATGAGAAACTCTCAATTACACATTATTTATCTTCAATGTTTTTTCAAATATATTTAATTTTAATTTTTTAAATGGATGGATATTTAAATTGAATTTAATTAGTATATGAAATTCATTTCTAAAAGAGATAATTTTGGTTCCACCATGTTGGATAGTTTTAAAACCCACATGATGGATCCAAAAGTATCTCTTTTAGAACTACAACATGATTGAAATCTTCATAAACGTAGTTCATTTCATAATATAATAATTTTTATATAATAGATCGATGGGATGAAATTTTAAAGAGTGACTAATTTTTTATATTGTAACATATCATCACTTCATCTTCATGATGATGACATCCCCATCAAAATAAGTATTTTATATCAAAACCATCATCTCAAGCATAAACACTACATAGATATATAAACTTCCTATAGAACCACAACTACACATAAGATTGCATAATCAGATATATAAAATTCTTAGGCAACCACAACTACATATAAGATTAAATATAAAAATACATGAACCTATTGAAATATATAATCTCCATTTGATACATTATTATTCAAGGCCATCAACATCATGTTCCCTGCCAGTTTATATTAAAGATCTTATTATCAATTATTTCTATGGTTAGGACAATCATGGAATAACTTATTTGAAAATAAATAGTATGAGTTATAACCTCCATCTCAATTATATTTAAATATTATCTATAATATTATATAAAAATTTGGAAATATATCATATAATATTACAAAAATATTGTATAATAATATTTTGAAAATATTTCTATTGATATATTCATTTTTAATTATAACATATATTTTTTTTCCCTAATGTATATAAACCATATTATAATGGATAGCTAATATCCCCCTTGTCCTAAAATTAACTAACTCCTTTATTAATGTCTCCCTTGTTCTCAAATTAACCTAGGTCCTTTATTAATGTCCTGCTTGTCCTCAAATTAACCTAATTCCCTTATTGATGTCTCCCTTGTCCTAAAATTAACCTAAAGTGCCATAATAATGTCCCACTTGTCCCCAAATTAACTTACATCCCTGTTTGATTTCCCCTTTATCCAAATTAACTTAAGTATTTATAATGTCCTCCTTACTCTAAAATAATTGAGTTCATTTTATTAATTTTTCCCTTATCCCAAAATGAATAGAATTATTTTACTAATACACCCCTATCCCTAGATTAACTTAGGTACCTATAATTTCCCCCATAACCCAAATCAACCTAACCCCATTACTAATATTTCCTTGTCCCCAAATTAATATGATTCCCTTACTTATTTTCCCCTTATTCCCAAATTAACCTAAGTCCCTATAATGTCCCCCTTGTCTCAAATTAAACTAATTTACTTACTAATTTCTCCCTTGTTAAAAAATTAGCCTAGGCCCCTTACTAATTTATTCCTTGTCCCAAATTTAACTTAAGTCCCTATGATGTCCCCCTTGTCCTAAATTAACCTAATTCCTTTACTAATTTTCCCCATGTCCCTAAATTAACCTAAGTTCCTGTAATCTCCCCCTTTTCCCAAATTAACATAAGTCCCTTATTAGTTTTACCATTTTATGAATAATAATCAAATCCCCTTACTAATTTCTCTATTATCCATAAATTAATATGATTTCCTTACTAATGTCCCTTAATCTAATTCCCCTTATTTCCCTAAATTAAGCCAATTATTTATATATATATATATATATATATTCCCTTTTTTCCCTAAATTAATTTAAGTTATGACACTATTAGTAATCTTTAATAATGGTTTTTTTTTTCAAGTCAAGCAAACTGATCATAAATATAATGGTTTTGTGTCAGAAAAAAAAAAAAAAAAACTAAAATAAAAAATTCATGTGGGAGGCCCATCATCCCTCCACACTACTTTTATTTTTTTATATTCAGGATAGGGAGCATAGAAAAAGACAATGTGACTATTAAATTGATAGGGATGAAATAAAATTAACAAAATGATAAATTAATATTTACCACTAAAAATATGTGCAAATTTTAGAGGAAGAAACAATTCAACAAGAATGCAAATTAGAAAGTCAGTAATAGAAGAAGATGGATTCTCAAGAAGAGAGTTATGGAGATAGTGGTTATATATATATATATATATATATATATATATATATATATATATATATATATATATATATATACAAAAAGACTAACATCCATAAAGAGGAAGAAAAAAAGGACTATATGGAACCCATTAGAAATAAAATATAGAGGTATGAATATTTTTTTTATTAATTTGTAAAATTTTATTAATTTTAATTTATTAAAAATTATACAAATAGAAACATAAAAAAGAAGAAAGAAACACTAGTAGAAACCCTAAATAAAATTACCAAAGCAAAAAATTAAGTAGAAACTGTAGAAAAAATCCTAGCAAAAAAATTAGACTAAAACCCTAAAAAATCCTTAAGAAAAATCATAAGTAAAAAAATATTCAAAATCATTAATTAAAAACCTAAAAAAAACCCTATGGAAAAGTTAAAGCATAAACCTTGAGAAAAAAAAACAATAAAAACCATGGGAAAATGGAAACTCTAGTAAATTTTGGAAATCTAGTGAAAACCATAGGAAAAAATAAAACCTTGGGAAAAAGTTTCAATCATAGATAAATTTTAATATTAAAATAATTTGTATTTATTTATTAGAAACAAGTAATTTAAAATTTGTAAACTTATTTTTCTTATGTAAGGGATGTAAAAAATGAAATAACATGACCCACATTTGACTTAATTTTAAATGGTGTTCCATATAATTTTTTAGTGGATCCAACATTCATGTAGCTACAAAATATTATTTAGAGAAGGATTTGTACACCAACTCTCATCCTCATTAGTCATTTTCATATAGATAAGTATAGAATTAACACTCCTAAAAATATTTGATATCCTATAGCGATATGGCACTTGTTCTTAGGTATACAAAATCAATATATATTTATTCATTCCTTAATATAATTTACATTTATAAATATAAATGTTTTTATTTTTATGATAGGTTTAATGCATATGTGGAAATATGTAATGATGAGATGAAGCAATTTGATGTGACATGCCAACCATCGACTGCTTCAGGGGAGAGACAAAGGTAAAAATTTGTTTTCATATTTATAAACATTCTATTTAAATTACTATTTTAAAAAAAATATTTTTAAATAGGTTTTAACCTTATTTTTAATTGCATATCCAATTATTTTGTACCATTTTCACAATCTCATCATTTTCATGCTCATAAATCAAGTTAACATGATGAATCTCTAAAATTCTTGATGGTATTATCCCTCTAAGGTTGAGGGTGGGTAGTGATGATGCTCCACCCAAGTATGACAATGATCAAACATGTTATCTCATGCTAGAAGAGTACAAACATCAAGTGTTGAGCACTCTTATGGGCAAATTATATGTAAATGATGAGATGGAAATTTTAAAAGATGTTTGGGACAAGTAATTATATTATCCTAAATATTTTATAAATCACTTAATTTATTTATGCTTTCAAGAATATTTTCTTAAAAATTATTCTAATTTATTAAATTTTTATATGTACTTTTAAAAAGAATGATTTTTGAAGCTAAAAAATAGTTCCAATAAAATTTTCATTAGGAATTCAAGCACATGTTGGTTGAGCATAAAAAATGATTGATAAGCACAATTCAAAAAATCTACACATCCCACTAAAATATGAAGAGAATTCAAACACTTATGAGAAATGTGCTTAAAAGATCGAAGAGACACATGTGGGTAAGGTCTCATAATTATTTTTATTAAAATTGTATATATTTATAAGTTTCTATTAATTTTTTTAAAATTACATGGAAAATATAGACGAGGAGAGGTGAATGATCCAAATTATAGGAGTAAATGCATCTACTTGGGATAAATTCTGAGATAATTGGATAAAATAGAATAGAGATTGATTTACATGAAAATTTTAAAAATAAACCCATGAAATGTAAATATTTTTATATATTTATATTTATTAATTGAAAATGATGTAAAATTTTAAATTAACGTAGGGATCAAAAGTACCTAATAAATTCTTACATATCTAGATTAATTTATGGGAAAATTTTAGGTCATTATTTAGCCCAAATGAGTGTGGATCAGACTGAACACAAATTTTTAAGTTTATATTAATATTCTAGTTTGTAATTTTTAATTGAGACCTCAATTTAACATTTTAATTTTATTATAGGGGAAGTGTTATGAATTTAGGGCCAGTATACAAGTTCAAGAGCATCTCAAATCCCTTGGATGGAACATCAATGTGTTTAACGACTAGGATCATTCTTGGGACTTTGTGTCATTAATGCCAGAGTGTATTATGCACTCATGTAAATGTAGGATATCATTTACAAAATACTACTATAATGAATCCATAATTTTCCACACATAATAACCTAATAGAAAATATGTTGAATAGTCTATTTATTATTGCCTTAAAGTGAATATACAATTTGCATAGCTTCTCTCTCTACAGGCTTAGAGAAAACAAAGGAAGTGTCTAATAATTAGGCTAAAGAGTTTGTTTCATACAACTATTTATTGAATGAAACCAATATTATCTGATATGGAAAAATTTTACTCATAAAATAGTACATGCAAATATTATACACATAATAAATAGTTAATTAACTCCCAAACAAGCTTAAATCCTTTAGTGGGTGTGAACACATCTAACATAAATCTATTTTTGAAATATCCCAAACCATTAGACAATGTGAGCACAACCACTCCAATACCCTCCCTTAAGCATAGAATAACGAGTGATAAAAGATAAAGTAAAGATATTGAATGGGTCTCGATAACTAGGCATGATAATGTACACATGTACAAATACATAGTGAAATACTAAGTGTCTCTATGATAACCAATCCCTCTTATGGGAACATCAATGTGTTTAATTATTAGGTTCATTCTTGGGACTTTTTGTCGGTAAGACATTAGTTTCTATTAACTTGACAAATAGTATTATCCAATTATTTTATTTAAAAATATTGTAATAAATTTTTTAACAAATCTTTAAGCTCAAGGATTTAAATAATAATTAACCTATGAATTTTTAGGTCAATAAACCAGCTATGATAGTTGATGGTCATAACTTTGAAGAAGATGATTAATATGATCTTGACTGTGATGATAAAAAAAATACATGAAAATGCCATATAAAATGAGTTGATATATGATCACATGATGATATCATGATAGGGGATGATCATGATGATATCACAATAGATAATGAGAACTAAGTTTAATTTATAGCCATTTTTATTTTTATTTGTATTTTTAAATGGATAATGCATTATTTCACTCCCTCCAATATTATTGTATATAGATAATAAATTATTTATTTTTCATCCATGACATTATTTTCTCATGCAAGACAAAATTTATATATCATTTCCCAAGTGAAAATATATTTTTATTTGTCAAATCGTAATATTCTTTCACTCACACACACACACACACACACACACACACATTTCCCAAGTAAAAATATATTTTTATTTGTCAAATCGTAATATTCTTTCACTTACACACACACACACACACACACACACACACACACACACACATACATACATATAAATTTTATATGGAGAGGTTATAGAAGAAGGATTTCCAAAAGGATGGAGAGCTTGGGGGATTAGGTAGAGTGAAGGAGGAAATATAAAAATAAATAAATAGTAATGAAGAGCCAAAGGGTATTAGATCTAGGCAAAATTAGGAATTACTTGCTTTAGTTTAGGAGTTTGAAGGTAAATATGGGATCAAGGTTAGACCAAACAATAACAAGGATCTTCAACTAGTATGAAGGTGAATGTACTAGATTTATAAGTGAAGAGAATGTTTTTATAGAGGAGGCATACCTTCAATTAAGATAGGATTGAGTCTAATTTTGATGTGGTAGGAATGATTCTAATAGATTATGGATTGGAAGAGATACAAGGATCAAATAAAATATTGGATCTAGATCAAATGATATAGAGGAAAATCTAGGATATTTTCATACACTTGAGAAAGAAAAAAATATTGGGGATTGTTCAATAGTATTTATCGGTTCCATTCCAAAAAAGGGGGTTAATTTTATTTTACTTGGTGAATCTTGTCAATATTAAAGGCTCATGATAAAAATTAATGGATTGGAGAAGGAAATATTTTTGGGGCCCAAATATGATTATGAATATAAATATTTCAAATATAATTTATATATGGGAGTACTACCTATATCTTAAAATTGGAGAGTGGTTGGAGATGAATCTCTTGAACCATTTACTACTAATCTAACAATGGAAATCATTTTGATCCCAATTTTTTAGTCATTGTTTGATATCTTGTTTAATGATGGAAGCAAGGAATTTGGGAATGGAATACCTAGGAGTTTTAGATATGATGTAGGATCTATATCTATCAAATCTAAGGATAATCATTGAGAAATACCCTAATTTTAGAAGTGGATTAATATATAAAAACAAAATCAAATACCAATTGAATCCAATAAGGCTAATGAAGATATAATATCAAGGAGGCAATGGATTTCATAAAAATGGGTGTATCAAATGAAGCTTGTGGGAAATATTTTTTCTTTATTTCTTCAAGAAAGATAAGGAATAGTTTTATGAGAGAAGAATTAGTAAAGGATGTTCGTCCCCAATTTCAATCAAAGGTTTAATTAGGAAAAAAATATAAGACCTTTGGGGTTAGATCCCCAAAATAAATGGGTGTAAAATAATTGGCATGGGATGGATATGAAGTATTTTATTCATATTCTAAATAGATGCCTTATGGTTCAGCTCTTTGGAGAAACTAAGAGTGATAACATACTTGGGAAAGACTCGTGAGATTTTTAATATCAAAGGATTATTGTTCAACCTTGGAAGGAAAATTTACAAGAGGGTTTATTTGATATTATGATTTATATAAATTTGGGTGAGATTTTGTGCTCTTCTTTTAGAATACTAGAATTTTGAGAGATTCATATAAATTGGTAATTCTTTAGGAAATTTTTGTATTGTGGATCCTATAACTAGTGATAAAAAGTATGCCATATATACAAGGATAAAATTTGTTGTTAATATAGTTAAACCAATATTAAAGGAAAATTATATTTTTATACAAGGAGGTGAATATATTAAAAAAATAGATTATTTAAATCAATTGAGAATGGTTTTGTCTTAGTATATGAAAGGTCATATTACCAAAAATTACAATAATCTACTAGTAGATATAAAAATTAGTATGGTACAAAAATATTGGGTATGGTTTGGATATAGAAAAGGAAATAAAATGGGATGATTTTAAGAACTTTGGGAATAAGAAGAAAACTTGGGTATGTAGAAAGTAGGGGAGGCGGACTAAGGAAAAATATATTGGGGATCTAAAAAAGGTAAATATAGAAAAATTGGTGTTTCATTGTGAATGGGAGTTAGTATTGAAATAATGATTAGGGAATAATGGAAAAGAAATAAGAAAATATATTAGGTTAGTGATGGTTGCAAAAGAGGAAAATTGAAAATGGAATTTATCATAGAAATATTAGAAAGGGTTACATAATAATTTTCTAGAACAAGAAACAGATGTAAAGGCTAACATATTGGATTGTATGCTAGTTGTACAAAAAGAGGAGGGTAAACTAGTTGGATGATAGAATAAGTAAAATGGAGTTATAGAAAAGGAAGAATGGAGTGAGAGTATGATCAATGAGTTAAGTGATAAGAAGTTATATAATATGGGGATGAGATAAGTGTGAGATATTAAAGAAGATTATGAGGGTTGAAAAAAGGAAGAATGAGGATATTTTGGAGATAAATATAAATCAAGATAAAGGGAAGTTAGTGGGTGGATAATTTGTGGATAGGAATAAGGAAGAGGTTGAGCATAATAGATATGAGACTTTTACTCAAGAAATGGAAAATATAGATTGCAGGATTTCATAGATAGACTTTATAACTCCAAATCCCTAATGTGAAAAAGAAAAAGAATGGGTAGGAAAATAGAGTTCCAAAAACTTCAAAAACATTAAATGGAGTCTATTATATTGATATCTCAAAGTAAAATTGTTGATATGATTACATAGTATATGGGGAAGGTTCATCCAATGTTGTTATGTTAGTAATTTTGTGGAATGTCATAGGTTTGAATTCCCATATCAAGAGGTGCTTGGTAAGGCACTAGTTTGTTTCAAAGAGGTAGATAAAATTTTATTACAAGAAAAAATAATTGTTTGAAAAAGAATTAGAAAATATTCTGGTAGTCATGTGGCACATGTGACAAGGATGTATAATTCGGGTTGAAATAATTTTTGAAATACTATGTATTCTTTGGAATCCTCTTACTGTGTTGGGATCATTTGTAATTGAGGATGCAAACTAGATAGCTTTTTATTTTGTAATTTATAATGATAATATATTTAGTATGGTGATTAAAGAATAAGGCCTCAATAGTAGGATTAGAAAAAAGAAAATATAGAAGGAGAGATATAATATTTTGGATCCCATTTTGCACATGAAAGTGTTAATGGGTGGAGGTTTCAATGCAATTATGGCTTCTTTGGATAAAAGAGGGGGAATTTCTAAGAAAACTCAATCAAAAGCAAATTACAAGGATTTGTTACTAAAAATTATTTGATATATATGCAACAAAATATTGTCAAATATACATAGATTAATAAGAGAAAGGGTTTCAATAATATTTCACAAATACTCAATAGATTATAATTTTTATAAGTTAGTTTAATGATAATTTGATAGTAGAGTTTTTTCTTCTAAATGTTTCAAGTTCAGATCATAGTCTTGTTAGTTTGATCATTAAAAAATATAAGTCCTCGAAAATATTTCCTTCAAAATTTTGAACTTATATGGATAAAGGATCTCAACCTTGAGGATCAAATGAATATGTGGTGGACTATTTGTGAGTCTAATCAAAGACCAAGGGTATTGTTCAAATTCTCACAAAAATTGAAGTAGTAAAATATCTTTCTCAAATAATGGAATAAGAATGTTTCTTCTAATATTTTTATGATAAATAAAAGCTAGAAGAGTAGTTGGTGTTGTTAAATTCTCAAAATCATATTTATCTAATGACAATGAAGAGATTGCATAAGGAAGAGGAGCTGTTATAAAAATTGAATGGGACATATTTGAAGGAGGAAATATTTTTTAAACAAAAATAATGTGAAATTTGAATTAGATAGGAATGTTATGTTCTTTCATCAATCAACAATGGCAAAAAATCATGTTAACAAGTTGAAATCTAATAAGGAAGAAGTGATGTAATTTTTCAAAGAAATTATTTACAAAGAATTTGTTGGATTTTTCAAACATATTTTAGAAGAAAATATGGTATTTTTCAAATATCTTCTTTCATAAGAAACGTATATAAATGAAGAAAAGTTTGATAGATTTTTGTTACTAATCATAATAATTTGGATGGGATGATAATGACACATGATATTATACATTCACTTAAATATAAAAAGGAATAAAGGATGATAATTAAGTTAGATATATATAAAGCTTATGATAGGGTTAATCAGGTTTTATTGAGATATATTTTAAGAGTGTTTGGCTTTGTTGAAGACTAGATCTCTTTGGTGATGAATTATGTTTCTAGTTTTTTTTTTTTTTTTTAAGTCAATGGAAATACAAATAACATCTTTTCAAAACACCAGTGGGATTAGACAAGGGGACCCATTTTTACCATATTTATTTATTATCACCGTTGAATAATTTTAAAGAGAAATAAAAGAGGCAAAATCAAAGGGGAAAATTAATAGAATTATATCTTTTCTTCCAGATGAATCTAATTCGCATCTTCTAATTTTTTATGAATAAAATTTTATTTAGGCTAATGAAGGTTAATGAGGCAAAGGCATTCAGGATAATATTTGGAAAGTATGAAGCTATTTTGGGTCATAAAGTATATTTGAAATAATCAAAACTTTATTTTGTAAATTTTCCAATAAAAGAGATAAAGAATAATTATGTCAACTTTTGGTATATAATAAATTGAATCGGGATTTTCAAAATGGGCAAATTTATGTTGACTATAAGTAAAGGTTTTACAAATTGTAAGATAGTGGGTTTTGGCTGAATTAATAGGTGTAGGATTCAAATTAAAATAACTCCTATACTAAAAATATTTTTCAAGGGAGAATGCAATGGGAATAGAGATCCTTTGGTGATTATGATTTTTGGATAACCAAAAACTGAGGTTTTAAGGTATAAGTGGTTCACATTAAAAATAATTGAGGATAATCTTAGGGGGAAAATTAAAGGGTATAAAATATAATGGTTGTTTATGAAAGTGTGGTAAAAATATGTATAAATAAAATTGATTGAATAGATAAGTTTGAGAATATTTGGACTTAGTATCTTCTACAAAGAATGGGAATGTTTAGACTATCCAAATTCACTTTGTGAAAAAATGGAGAATTAATAGATCACATACTTTTGAATTATCTTTTATTTAATATTTATTAGGTGTGAGTATGCACAAGGACATTGAAGTAGTTTTTTTTGCTTGACCATCAAGGACTAAGAATTTAGGTATACTTTAGCAAGCTTCTCCAACTAATGTTATATAAAAAAATTGGCCCAAATAGAATGATTTTCAATTTTGAAGAAAACAAATCATTATGATAAATTTATTGGTTAAGGACATAGATGGTTATTTATTATATTTTTTTAGCTTTTCTAAAAATTAATAAGGAATTTTTAAGTGTTAGATAAATATTTATTTTTAAGTGACCTGAAATAGTTATTAATATGGATTTGTAAGGATCATATGTTCTTACTAAAAAATTCAAGAAAAATGGATTCCTCAAGAATAAAAATGGCTAAAATTAATTTCATTAGGGTTTCAAACAACAATCTAGGGTTGTCCATAATAAGATATTTGATATTTATTGTAGAGGGGTTTATTTATATGGGTGTCCGTTTATATTCTAAAGATAATAAAAAGTAAGGTGAAGGCCAAAAAAAGGATATAAAGAATGAATTTTCCCCTAGATAAAGGTTTCAAGGATGAAATAATAGAAAGAGATTCTAAAATGGTAATAAATGTAATTAAGAAAGGAAAAATATCTAACTATAAGTTGGATAGCATCTTGAATGAATCAAGGGACTTGGTGTGGTTTTTAAATTCAAATTTATATAAGTATTGTTTTATGGAAAGTAATCAAGGTTAACAAAACTTTTGAAAAACTTGAGAGGAGACGAACATCCATTTCATCCTTATTCAATATGGAAGTGAGTGGGAGGGTCTCACTACACTTCTTAATTTAGATAATTAAGAGCAAATAATAAGGAAAAACATACTTTAAAAATATAAAGGAATGTGGATCATAGTTTGGATAAGAGATAAAAGTAGGTTTTGAGTTTTCTTATAAAGGATGTGAAACTCAAGGAAGTTTTAGGTTAGGAAATCATTCTTAAAAAATAAAAAATTATTCTAGTTGAAATTTTGGACCTATCTAAAGTGTTAAAAACAAGGGTTGTATATATTTGTAGAATTTTAATATCAAGTGAGATGTCCAAAGAAAGAGAAAATGGATTGGAGAAGGTTTAAATTTTTATCCATTTCCTTAAAGATCAGTGTTGGGAGGTTTATTGGTGGTGTTGGGTAGGATGCAATGATATATTGGAGATATTAAAGAGAGTGGAACTTTACTCTTTATAAAATTCATATGCTATGGAAAATAGGGGACCAAATGGATAAGTATTTGATTATGTTTCCCTCCTATTTGGTCCCATGTTATTGACTAGGTGGGAAGAGTTACAATTAGTAGGGAGGAGGTGTGTAAAAGGTGAAAAGGAATGGTCCTTAAGGGATTATTTATCCCTAATTATGATCCCTTAGTGGATCCTTGTAATTTAAAAGTAATATATGTTCACGGAATGAAATTGGGAAAGGATATTTTTTAACTCTACTGTAGAAATTGAATAGGAGGGAATGTTTAATAGATATAAAGTCTTGTTTTGGGGCCTAATATGGGAATTTTTTTGAATTGGTATTTGAAAAATACTATGTTTTTTAGTTTTTTCACTTACTTCAGAAGTTATAAAATTATTGTATCTTATATAGGTCAACTATATTCTAAAGTTGGGGGAGGTTATGTCAAAGGACTCTCTCTCTCTCTCTCCTCTCTCTCTCTCTCTCTCTCTCTCTCTCTCTCTCTCTCTCTCTCTCTCTCTCTCTCTCTCTCTCTCTCTCTCTCTCTCTCTCTCTCTCTCTCTCTCTCTCTCTCTCTCTCTCTCTCTCTCTCTCTCTCTGTGTGTGTGTGTGTGTGCATGCGTGCGTGTGTGCTTAACTAATAGGGATATATAGAGATGAGATGGTGGTGGATATATAGTTAAACATTAATGCTTAATCAACCAACACTCCTATTTATGCTCAAGGGATAGAGGAATTAAAGAGGGTTCTGTTATGCCTATTTTTGACACCCCTATCTTTTTTTCTAAAAATTTGAATGTACATAGATATTATTCCATCATGATGACTTATGTCATGAAATCTAAATTACTAGTTTGGGGGTCGACTCATTTGTCTTTGTTTAAATATTCATCTTTTCTATGCATAAACAATTATTATTATTAAATGCTACATTGGATATTTATTTATCTTGATGTTAATAAAGTGGTTCATATCATGAATATCAAATTAAATATGAAATGTTTCAGTCTCAAAATGGTTTTATTATTTCCAATTGTTCATAGTTTAGTTGGCATCCTCTTTAAATTTGACCATTATGAATAGTGACAGTTGTGTAGTGTTGGGATTCCATTTTAATTACAGACAATACAATTCCAATTGATTTGATAAGAGGAAGAAGGGAACAAGGTAATGCATATTATTACTTATCTTGATTACACTTGTATTTTGGATAATTAGATTATTGTATAATGAATTTGAATTATGAGATGTTTCATTAATACACGGATCATTGGAAGAAATTCTATAAGTTGTTCATAACTTGTATATTATCTTAAATAACCTTAGCACATATTTATAGAGGCTCATTGATTATCCTATTTGAAGTTGATTTCTAAGTAATGGGTATATATTGAAGGACCTAAGATTGGTTCTAAGTTTGTACTAATTTTCAAACCTAATTTTAAATAGTAAACATGACTTAGCTCATGAAACATTATATTATTAAACCAATTATTTATGGTCTCTTTGGTGAATTTTGATGGTGATAGAGTATGTAATGTGAAAAGTTCAATATTTGAATCCTAGTTTGTACATTGAGTTTGAAGGAAACCCCTTAACATTAATAAATACCCATTTGTGGATACACCATGGCAAGTTAAAGTGTGGAGCTAAATAAGCTCAAGGATATATGTTATATATTTTTGGATACGAGATAATTTGAAATTAATAAAATTTTAATTCATGATGTACATGCCTCAATCCATGGATTTGGTAGTCATTTGGTGGATAACTAGTTGCTAGTTAAAATGAATTAAACAATGTTTATTTTGGCCAAGTTTGTTAAGATATTGATAGGATGAATAACCAATTATAATCATACATGTCATAGGGATAGTTAATACGTGGTTGATAAAATATAAAATGGCAGTTTTCATTTGTTCGTTTATCATTTCTAAAGCTTACTGCATAAGTAAATCTCTCTCAGTTGAAAGATTGTTGTTGATGAGGATAGGAAAGGAACAAAGAGGTTAATGAAATAGCTATTTATTGAAAGTTTAAGTGGCAAGGTATGATCTAATATTAGGTTTAGTTTCAAAATATTTTCCTATGAATAATTTACATTCTTAAAACATGTTGAAACATTTATGGTAGATTAGAATGATTTATGGCTTGATTTGTTATTTTCAAATCGTATTATGTATTTAGATATGTTGAGTATTCTTTTGGTCATTTCTCAAACATAAATGAAATCAATGTCATGCATTGGTATTAGTACTAATCATTATTTTTATGAATAGCCTTTATTTCCTTTTACCACCATTATTTTTTCTTATTATGAACATTTCTTTTTTTTAAAGAGCTTTCATGGTAAATTTTTGAAAGAGTAAGTCTTTTTAACAATTTCATTTTACACGAAAAATATTGTTTCCTGTGTAGAGTATTATTTTCATGGATGTATTAGATGGAAGTAATGAAAAATGAGATAATGAATTGCATGGATAATGACATGCATTTGTATGAACATTTTTGGAATAGATTTATGTATTGATAATGTCTACAGTGCATTTGATTAAGTTAGGGCTTGTCATCATGTGGAGTTTCAGAATGCATTTGGTTATGGGCATGATTTATTTCTCAGTCAATGGGAATTGGTTGTTTTTTGTCATGAATGGATTTCTTTGAACAAAG